>UESW01003834.1:2163927-2294898 GCA_900491605.1 Calamus simplicifolius | reverse complement strand
AGAAGTGGCATCTTCGTTCTTATTGCAAAGGAATCATGCACCAAGGAGTTCCAAGAAACGGTGGCTTTTCGTAATGTGCAAATTTCGGCATCTTTTTTGTATTTTTCAATAAACCTCTCATCCTTGATCACTGATTACTATCAACTTTGCTATTACAGCGGGAGCTTCAACATTTAAAAGATGATGAATGCGTGAAACTTTTACATTAATGAAATTAATAAGGAGGCAATCCCACAACAAGAAAAGGTCGGAGAGGTTAACTATATATAGTTGATGATGAGGGATAAAAATATCATTGCATTAATATCCGTGCAATCCAAGACATCAGGCTAAGGCTAGCCTATACACCCTGTCGCATAGCTATCACATCCGAAAGGCAGCAATGAGTAGGCTATCCCCTCCAAACTGCTTTCGTATAACAGTTGGCCGAGCTATTATTATACCTCGGCTGATCGAGCTATTATTATACCTCGGCTGATCGAGCTATTATCAGTTGGCCGAGCTATTATTATACCTTGGCTGATCGAGCTATTATCATACCCCCGTAGGCTGAGCTATCGCCCCCGAACCATCTTGAGCTTCGGTAGGCCAGGCCTCGTTATACATCGGATAGCTGAGCCATTCTGTGTCTCAAGAAGTCCGAACTATCTCATACCTCGGTAAATTGAGTCTCATCATACTTCGACAGATTCAGCTATCTTCTATACCTCGGCCCGACCGAGGTACTCAAGCACCTCTGCGGAATACACTTAAATTAACAAGATTTTAAATAGGAAATCATGCCTACACTACCAGAAATGGCCTAGAGCCTATGTAGCCACTGAATCTTGAAGCATCGTCTGCTCTTCCTGGCCGTTGATCCTCTAACCAATCGGATACGGATCCTACCGGCCCTGTAACAGCTTGATTCGAATCAGTTTCGAATCCCAACAACTTTCAGACCCTTTGTGATGTGTCCAAGGAATCAGGTTATCACCTATAATATAACAGCCTCAGATCCCCTCAGGTACGGCATTCTGCACACTGAAGACACCTCTCTTTCACTCACTCACACTCCATTAGAGCTCAGAGAGAGCTCTAGCACCACCCTTAGATGAACTCTTCCTCGGGGATCCTTCTCCTCATTTGTCTGCTTGCTGTGAATCTCCGCTGACTTGGGCGTCAGAGGGTCTTCCGCAAAGGGCACCCCCCCAAACCACCCTCTGCTCAAGGACTGTTTTGCAGGTCCCGGCCAGGAGTCGAGCCTGGATTCGAAGCCCCAACAGCACCCGAGTCGGAGAACAGATTTCTGTGGCAACAGATTGGCGCTAGAGGAAGGGCCGCAAGTCCCGTAAACTTGTATTCTAGGAGACAAGGATCCAGATCGGAAGAAAAATCCTCTAATGGCCAATCGGAAGAGAGCCGCCTCTGAGACTCAGGATCAGGCTGCATCTCAGAGGCCTGATCCAACCAACGGCGCGGAGCCCTTGCTACCGCCACCAGCTGAAACCCCTTCACCGTTAGCTCCGGCGGTGACCCTGGACCAGTTCCACTCTGGTTCAGCAGGTCCAGGCCCTGACCTAGCTTGTTCAAGGAGCTCAAAGGGTTCCCCACCCGGTGGCTCCTGTTCTGCCACTTCATGAAGAAGAGGCCGCCCCCATTCCTCCAGTAACTCTTCCCTCTAATCCGCTCGAGGCAGCGGATTACCTTCACCGACCTGCAAGGGCGAAGCCAATGCCCCACCAGGCCAGAGGAGGGAGCCCGCTCAAATCCCGTCGGGCTCGCTCCCACTCCCCGGTGTCTTCCCAAGATTCAACACCGCTGCCGCCATCCCATCACCTAATCCCTCCTGTCACTCTGGACGAAGGAATCAGGCAGCAGATGCATGAGATGCGATGGGAATGGCGTCAAGAGTTAGACGCGTCAGGCAGGCTCCTCTGTCCCAGCAAAAGATGGATCAGGGCACCCCCTTACCGATCGATCATGAGGAAGTGATTCCCCTCATGTCAAGCTCCCTACCATCGAGCCTACACGGATCCACTGATCCCGATGATCACCTCAGCAGCTTCAGGTCCATCATGATGTTCCATGGAGCGTCGGATGCGGTCCTTTGTCGTGCCTTCCCCTCCACTCTAAGGGGATCTGCTCAAACCTGTTCAATAGCTTGAAACCAGGTTTGTGATTCATTTGACGAGCTGAGTCATCTCTTCATCAGCCAGTTCATCAGCAGCCGCCATCACCGACAGAGATCTGATTCCCTCTCCAAGGTTAAGCAGAGAGAGGGGGAATCATTGAAGAGTTATCTCGGTCGCTTTAACACGGCCCTCCTAGAAGTTGACCACCTCAATCATGAGGTGGCCATGTCCGCCTTGGCTGGGGGAGTGTCCAAGAAGGGAGACTTCTACCTAGCTCTAGAGGTTAACTACCCGAAGAGCCTGTCGGACATGATGTCCCTGGCGAACAATACGCTAGAGTGAAAGAATCGAGGAGGTCGGCCCGGGCCGAACAGATGAAGAAAAAAGAGGCAAAGGGCTCGGACAGGCAGCGAGCCTAATGCCGCGCTAGCCCGCCTCACCACCACAGAGCTCCTCCGCCGCTACCTCGAGGCCGAACTCGGAGTCCAGCCCGAAGGTTCGACCGCTATACTTTCCTCACCGCGCCAAGAGCTCAGATTCTGATGGAGATCGAGCGTCAACTTCCTTGGCCCCCTCCTTTCGAGGCAACGGAGCCCGGAGGGACCCAACCAAGTACTGCCGCTTCTACCGAAACTACGGGCACGATACCGAGGACTGTTGGCAGCTCAAGAACGAGATCGAACAGCTAATCCGGCGAGGAAAATTGAATCGGTTCAGGGCCTCTCTGAACCAATAATGAAGAGAATCGCCAACCTGAACCTCGCCAACTCCCGCCACCAAATCCTTCCGTTATTGGCAATATCAATGTGATAACGGTGGTCGGATCCCCATCTTCTTGGCCAGGCGAGGAGGAGAGCCTGCCGAAGAAAGCCTGAGTTGATGAACTCATCTTCTCTGAAGATCTTGGGAGGTATAATGCCCCCATGATGATACTTCCACTTGTGTTTTCAAATATGAACAACTATGATATACACCGCAAGATCTTGGGGAGGTATAATGCCCCCATGATGATACTTCACTTGTGTTTTCAAATATGAACAACTATGATATACACCGCATTCTGGTTGATAAGCGCAAGCCCTGTTAATGCTTTGTGTTTCGATGCCTTTGCAAGGTTAAAATTCCGGATAGAAAACCTCTGACCGATAGAGTCCGCCATAGTGGGCTTCACAGGTGATTTCATAACCCCTAAAGGAGCTCTTACTCAGTCAGTCCGAGCCAGTGCCTGGCCCCGCATGACTACTGTGTTCATGGATTTCCTCGTAACCAAGCTCAGATCCCCCTACAACGCCATCCTCGGTGGACCAGTTTATCCGGGACGTCACGACCAAATCCGAATGGCCGCCTACCAACAAAGAATAGCTCGCTATCACTCCGCCAGAGTAAAAGGAAAGTTTTCACTCCCCGGTGATCTAATACTTCGGAAGGCATCCGTCTCAAAACCGCTGGAGCAAGGGAAGTTGTCCCCTAATTGGGAGGGCCCTTATCAAATTGCGGAAGTAATCAGACCCGACGCCTACAAGCTCCAAGATCTAAATAGGAAACCTATTCTCCGGACATGGAACTTGGACAATCTCTGTGTCTATCATCGGTAAGAACACACCCTACCCAAGCTTACTCTGTCTACTGAGTTAAATTTTCGAAGATTTGCAAAGCTTTTATCTTTATTGCTTTTTTTTTGATAGCTACAATGAGAAGCAGGTTTACAAATCCTCGGCTGGGCTAAGCGATCTCCATACCTTGGTAGCGCCAACTAAAATATAATCTTTATAATCCTCGACTGGGCGAGCGATCTCCGTACCTTGGTAGCGCCAAGTAAAATATAATCTTTATAATCCTCGACTGGGCCGAGCGATCTCCGTACCTTGACAGCGCCAAGTAAAATATAATCTTTATAATCCTCAGCTGGGCCGAGCGACCTCCGTGTTGGGGAACGCGGAATACCCCAAGATCACGACTATAGCGTATATGAGTAATACAAAAAAACTTTTACCGTTCTAATCTATGAGTATAAGATCATACCTTCAGATTTGAACTTTGGAACACTTTGATTTGATTGCTCGACCTCAACCTTTTAGCCTTCCGCCGTATTCCCGAAAATACCTTCTTTCTCTCACAAGATGGTGGGATCTCTCGGCCGACCTAGGGTTTCTTGTTTTTCTTTTTCAAAAACGTTCCCTAGCAACCAACTGAGAGGGTATTTATAGGGCTACAACAGGGACCAATAGGCAAATATGAAAAGGACTTCCCACGTAATTAAATCTCCTAATCCTATCCCGGGTTAGGATTCAATTACGTAAATTACAATTCATTCCACTAAAGAATTATAATTGTACTCCTAATCATATTCGAATTTATATTTTCGAGCCTTAATATTAAATACTTATTATCTCCCCACGTTAAGATTACAGATATCCACCAATTAAATTTAATTACTGACAATATAATTTAATTGGCTTTTATTATCCTTGAGACTTATCCACTTAACTTATTTGATGTATCGGATTCAAAATCCACTTGCAAGATTTGATACAATCAAAACTTATAAGCTTTCTCAAGGGGATATCATCAATCCAAATTTATCAGGACGTGGATTCCTTCAACTATTAATATTCACCATATATATAATGTTATTGCCCAACCCACTGAGTTTATTGACTCATATAGAATCTCACTCTATGTGTAATCAAAGCAATAATCACTACATACACGTGTCTAGAAATAGAATTCGATTAAGAGCATAAGTAATCATAATATTCATGAGTTTTAAATTATTTTATAAAGTCAGTATAAAATAATTAACTCAACTGGGTCCTGTTCAATACACACAAAGTGTACTAGCACAAATAGTTAGAATAAACCATTCCCCGTAGTCAAGACAGACCTACTAAAAATTTGTGCTACAGTTCTACTGATGGTGTGTCCAATTCCATCTAAAACTGTGAACAATAAACTTGTATTCCAAAAGAACCGATGATCTAGTCTTCTGTGTGTAAGCCGTACTCTACACACTAGATCAAATACTCTTTGTAAATACTAGACACATGCACATATATAGTAAATGGCACACATTGCTCAAAATGAATTCTCATTAAAATATAAAGACATAACATAAAGCATATCTTTTAGTCTATATCTCTATCAATCTCCCACTTAGACTCAAAGCAATGCTTGTACACATCTAACTCCCATGCCCTCTACATGTCTATCAAAAACTTTTGAAGTTAAACTCTTTGTAAAAGGGTCTGCCAGGTTGTCCTCAGATGTAACCTTGGTCACCAGCACGTCACCTCTTTGCACGATGTCACGTATCAGGTGATACTTACGCTCAATGTGTTTAGATTTCTTATGGGTCCTGGGTTCCTTCGAATTAGCAACTGCCCCACTATTATCACAATAAAGTGTAATAGGTAATTGCACTGAAGGTATCACACTAAGATCCAAAAGAAAGTTTCTTAGCCAAACAGCCTCTTTTGCAGCCTCAGATGCAGCCACATACTCAGCTTCCATGGTAGAGTCAGCAACACAAGTTTGCTTCACACTCCTCCAGCTAATTGCTCCACCACCCAAAGTGAACACATATCCCGAGGTTGATTTCCTAGATTCATTATCTGATTGGAAGTCCGAATCTGTATATCCTATAGGCACAAGACTATCTGCTTGGTAAACTAACATATAATCTTTAGTCCTTTTCAGGTACTTAATTATATGTTTTACTGCAGTCCAATGTTCTCGCCCAGGGTTAGACTGAAATCTGCTAACCATGCCTACGGCAAAACAGATATCAGGTCTAGTACATAGCATAGCATACATTAGGCTTCCTACTGCAGAAGCATAAGGAACTGCCTTCATACTTTCTATCTCTTCAGGTGTCTTAGGACACTGATCCTTAGATAGAGAAATTCCATGCCTGAAAGGAAGAAATCCTTTCTTGGAATTATGCATACCAAAACGGGTGAGAATTTTATCGATATAAGTGGCTTGAGATAAGCATATCATCCTTTGCTTGCGATCTCGCAAAAGCTTGATCCCTAGGATGTGACTTGCTTCTCCCAAGTCCTTCATATCAAATTGTCCAGATAACCATACCTTGACCGAAGATAACACTCCCATATCGTTTCCAATAAGTAAGATGTCATCCACATATAGCACCAGAAACACCAAAGTTTTTCCATCACGCTTCTTGTACACACATGACTCGTCAGGACTTTGATCAAAACCATAAGATTTAATAGCTTGATCAAAACGAGTATTCCAAGATCTAGATGCCTGCTTAAGTCCATAAATGGACCTCTTAAGCTTGCACACCAAGTGCTCCTGGCCTTTTACTATAAAACCGTCTGGTTGCATCATGTAAATGCACTCGTCAAGATTTCCATTAAGGAAAGCTGTCTTGACATCCATTTGCCAAACTTCGTAATCGAAATGAGCTGCAATGGATAAGAGAATCCGGATAGACTTAAGCATAGCTACTGGTGAAAAGGTTTCCTCATAGTCGATCCCTTCTTTCTGAGTAAAACCTTTTGCAACTAGCCTAGCCTTGAAGGTTTCCACCTTCCCGTCTGCTCCTCTCTTCTTCTTATAGATCCACTTGCATCCGATGGGTTTTACTCCCTCGGGTGGTTCTACAAGATCCCAGACCTGATTAAAGTGCATAGACTCTATCTCTGATTTCATAGCATTTTGCCAAAGAGTTGCATCTTTATCCTGTAATGCTTCATTGTAGCTACTGGGTTCAGTATCCAGTTCATCAGAGATTCTGTCATATGACTCTCCAAGGAACATATACCGTTTAGGTGTATTTACAACCCTCCCACTACGACGAGGCACAACCTGATTGTATGTGCTTGTAGTAATACGATCTGACTCTGATCCTTGTGCTCCATCAACCTGCACTGGTTCTGAAACTGGTGCATTAATGGTATCCTTTTGTATCAGTTCAGGGTCAGTTCGTGTTACTATACTTCTCCCACTACGAATAGTTATTGGGAAGTTTGGGAACCTACTTTCTTGTGGTGTTTCTGCTTGTACTATTGGTATTAAAGGAGCCAGTCTAGTTTTATCGCCTCTCAACTCTTCTAGAGCAATTTTACTTCTGGGTTTGTGGTCTATAATATAGTCCTCCTCCAAGAATCGGGCATTGGTGCTAACAATGACCTTCTGATCCTTAGGACAATAAAATAAACCACCTTTTGTTCCTTTAGGATATCCAACAAAGAAGCATACATCTGTCCTTGATTCCAACTTATCTGGTTTACCTTTTAGTACATGTGCTGGACAACCCCAAACCCGAACATGTCTTAGACTAGGCTTGCGCCCAGTCCACAGTTCTGTGGGTGTCTTAGGTACTGACTTAGATGGTACCAAGTTAAGAATATATGCAGCTGTCTCTAATGCATATCCCCAAAACGAAATAGGTAAGTCTGAATAACTCATCATAGATCTAACCATATCCATAAGAGTCCTATTCCTTCTTTCAGCTACACCATTCTGCTGTGGCGTACTAGGTGCAGACAACTGGGATTCAATCCCAGCATCTAATAAGTAATCTGTGAACTCCCTAAGAGGTACTCGCCACCACGATCGGATCGTAGTGTCTTGATATTTTTACCATGACGGTTCTCCGTTTCTGCCTTAAAAATTTTAAATTTTTCAAAGCATTCAGACTTACGGCGCATCAGATAAATATACCCATATCTTGAGTAATCATCAATAAAAGTGACAAAGTACTCAAAACCACCTCTAGCTTGGATGTTCATTGGGCCACACAAATCAGAGTGAACCAATTCTAATATCTCCTTAGCTCTATTGCCTTTGGCCGAGAATGGCCGCTTGGTCATTTTTCCTTCTAAGCAAGATTCACAGACCGGTAGTGCCTCTACTTCCAATGAACCTAATGGTCCATCTTGAACCAGTCTAGAAATCCGTCTTAGATTTATATGACCTAGGCGCAAGTGCCAAAGATAAGTTTGATTCATTTCAGAAGGATGTTTTCTCTTACATGGTCTATTATTGTTATTCACTTCATTTAGTTGCACAGTAGGAGAAACAGGATTAATAATATAAAGACCATCCACCAATGTACCAGAACAGATAAAATGTTTATTTTTCTTAATAACAACGGAGTCATTAAAATAAACTGAATATCCATCATCAACCAACTTAGAAACTGAAATTAAATTCCTTCTAATTGAAGGTACAAAAAATAGTCTTTAATATTAAAATTCTATTTCTACTAAAAGAAAAGCTAAAATCTCCCACTGCAACTACTGACACTCTCGTGCCATCTCCCAGAAATATGTAAATCTCCCCATCACTTAGCTGCCGGGTCTGCTGGAACCCTGCAAAGAATTGCAAACATGATTAGTGGCTCCCGTATCTACACACCAGCCACTGGTAGATAACAGCACTAAACAAGTTTCAACTACAAGTGAATGAGATATACCTCTAGCCTGTTTCCTGGCAAGCCAAACTGGACATTGCTGCTTCCAGTGACCTGGCTGCTTGCAGACGAAGCACTTTCCCTTCTTTTTTATTTCCCCATTGGGCTGTGGGGCCTGATGCTGTTTCTTTTTCTGAACCTTTTTCTTCTTCTTAGCATGAGACTTCGAAGAAGAACCTTTTTCAGTAACCATAGCAACTGCAGGCTTCTTAATGAAACTCTCTGCTACCTGAAGTTCTTTAAGTAGCTCTGCCAGTGAAAAATTCATTTTGTTCATGTGTAATTTAGGCAGAACTGCTTAAAAGAATCAGGTAGGGACTGGAGAATGATATCAACTGGGTTTCCCCATCCATCTCCGCTCCAAGGATCTCCAGTTCATTCAGAAGACTAATCATCTTTAGAACATGATCCCTGACAGGAGTTCCTTCAGCCATATTAGTGTTCATCAGTTCTTTCATCGCAGTCTGCCTAGCTGCACGACTCTGATCCCCAAACATTTCTTTGAGGTTGAACATCATGTCATAGGCAGAGGGCATAGATTGATGCTGATGTTGCAGAACATTTGACATAGATGCCAATATGTAACACCGCGCCATCTCATCAGCCTTAACCCACTTACGGTAAGCTTGGGACTCCTCATCTGAAGCCCCTT
The DNA here is from genome assembly GCA_900491605.1 of Calamus simplicifolius. Classification (NCBI taxonomy): domain Eukaryota; kingdom Viridiplantae; phylum Streptophyta; class Magnoliopsida; order Arecales; family Arecaceae; genus Calamus; species Calamus simplicifolius. The sequence goes on along the minus strand of UESW01003834.1, from coordinate 2,285,690 downwards.
CACCGGGCTCTGCGGGACAGACCTGAGTGAGCACATACTTGTACCCTTCTGCAGTTAACACTATATCCAGGTTTCTTTTCCAATCAATGTAATTAGGACCAGTCAATTTGTTTTCTTTGAGTATCACAGCAAGTGGATTGAAAGAAGACATTTTAATCCTGAGAATCATTCATACATCAAATAAGATATAATGAGCAATAAACTTTAAATTCAAAATTATAAGTAGGGCCCCTCAACCACTACAAAATAAAAGAATTTGCCAGCAGCCTAGTACATTTTGAATAGTATGCCTCGATGGGAGGACGTCTACTACTCATCATTTATCTAGACAGATAAAACCTATTAATTTTACTATCTAGGTAAAAGGTAACATACCAAGTAAAATTAATTAGCTGGCTAACTTTGGTCATATAAATATTTGTAGTGACTCCGATGGGGAGGATACCAATATTTATACCTAAGTGTATACCATCACTCAATGCTAGATCCATTGTCCCATGGTGGATCCCTCAGATGGAGAGGTAATCCAACATTAACAACTACTAGGGATTATTCTTGGTGAGCTGGCAATCAATTTCATCCTATGGGGAGGAAAGCACTAATGCTAACACGTGAAATTAACTACCTCACCAATAAACAAGTGATGGGACCATGGGATTTAAATGTGATTAATTCCCTCTCCCACTTAGTTATTTAAACAATATTTTGAGGGTTATAAAACTTGTGTTTGATTATCTTATAAATTCAAAACACAGCAAGTGATTATCCAATTAACCATGTTCTCCTAGTTATAGACATAAGAACAAAAGGATAAACAATCAAGCAAGTATGCAACATAACCAATATAAACAAGATAAATAAAATCCCTGTTATTATGGTCAAAATTCTCCACGCAGATGAAGATCCCTGTTGCACCATGATTGCTACTTTGCTCGACGATTTGCCGCTTCGCATACGGGGGTCTGGGGGCTGGCCCCCAGCGGGGATCGACCTTCGGATTTTCCTTCAGAATCCTGATCTGCAACGGAATTCCTTCCGATTCCTTATTTTCCTTAGAATCCTTCCTGCAACGGATTCTCCTTAGAATCCTAGAATCCTATCTGCAACGGATTCTCCTTAGAATCCTATCTGCAACGGATTCTCTCAGAATCCTATCATGCAACGGATTCTCTTAGAATCCTATCCTGCTTTTTGCAGCAGGTCTTCTTCCTCCAGAGCCGCACCAGATTACAAAAATCCTATGCCTCCATATAGGAGTTCACATGCTACGTATTTACAATCACAAAGCTCTCAAAAAACCGGAGCATACATGCTATAAATATTACAATGATCCTACGCCTCCTTAAACCGGAGTTCACAAAACAGATCTAAGCAATATTAAATCAAAACACATACATTCATGTGACCATAATAACAGGATAGAAACCTGCAAAACAACGTTAGCAGCAAGCACGATCTATCCCACGCATGCATATTCCGATTAATGGAGAACATGGCCGCATTATTCATATACAGTATCAGCCGTGGCTCTGATACCACTGTTGGGGAGCGCGGAATACCCCCAAGATCACGGCTATAGCGTATATGAGTAATACAAAAATCTTTTACCGTTCTAATCTATGAGTATAAGATCATACCTTCAGATTTGAACTTTGGAACACTTTGATCGATTGCTCGACCTCAACCTTTAGCCTTCCGCCGTATTCCCGAAAATACCTTCTTTCTCTCACAAGATGGTGGGATCTCTCGGCCGACCTAGGGTTTCTTGTTTTTCTTTCTCCAAAAAAATGTTAACCCTAGCAACCAACTGAGAGGGTATTTATAGGGCTACAACAGGGACCAATAGGCAAATATGAAAAGGACTTCCCACGTAATTAAATCTCCCAATCCTACCCCGGGTTAGGATTCAATTACGTAAATTACAATTCATTCCACTAAAGAATTATAATTGTACTCCTAATCATATTCGAATTTATATTTTCGAGCCTTTAATATTAAATACTTATTATCTCCCCACGTTAAGATTACAGATATCCACAATTAAATTTAATTACTGAATATAATTTAATTGGCTTTTATTATCCTTGAGACCTCCACTTAACTTATTTGATATCGGATTCAAAATCCACTTGCAAGATTTGATACAATCAAAACTTATAAGCTTCCTCAAGGGGATATCATCAATCCAATTTAACGTGGTTTCCTTCAACTATTAATATTCACCATATATATAATGTTATTGCCCAACCCACTGAGTTTATTGACTCATATAGAATCTCACTCTATGTGTAATCAAAGCAATAATCACTACATACACGTGTCTAGAAATAGAATTCGGATTAAGAGCATAAGTAATCATAATATTCATGAGGTTTAAATTATTTTATAAAGTCAGTATAAAATAATTAACTCAACTGGGTCCTGTTCAATACACACAAAGTGTACTAGCATAAATAGTTAGAATAAACCATTCCCCGTAGTCAAGACAGACCTACTAAAAATTTGTGCTACAGTTCTACTGATGGTGTGTCCAATTCCATCTAAAACTGTGAACAATAAATTGTATTCCAAAAGAACCGATGATCTAGTCTTCTGTGTGTAAGCCGTACTCTACATACTAGATCAAATACTCTTTGTAAATACTAGACACATGCACATATATAGTAAATGGCATACATTGCTCAAAATGAATTCTTATTAAAATATAAAGACATAACATAAAGCATATCTTTTAGTCTATATCTCTATCACTCCATACCTTGGCAGCGTCAAGTAAAATATAATCTTGAAGGCTCGGCAACACCGAGTAGTGTTATTATTTGAAGGCTCAGAAACACCGAGTAATGTTATTATTTGAAGGTTCGGCAACACCGAGTAATATTATTATTTGAAGGCTCGGCAACACCGAGTAACGTTGTTATTTGAAGGCTCGCAACACCGAGTAATATTATTATTTGAAGGCTCGGCAACACCAGTAACGTTATTATTTGAAGGCTCGGCAACATCGAGTAATATTATTATTTGAAGGCTCGGCAACACCGAGTAGTGTTATTATTTGAAGGCTCGGCAACACCAGTAACGTTATTATTTGAAGGCTCGGCAACACCGAATAATGTTATTATTTGAAGGCTCGAAACACCGAGTAACGTTATTATTTGAAGGCTCGGCAACACCGAGTAACGTTTTTATTTGAAGGCTCAGCACCGAGTAACGTTATTATTTGAAGGCTCGGCAACACGAGTAATGTTATTATTTGAAGGCTCGGCAACACCGAGTAATGTTATTATTTGAAGGCTCGGTAACACCAAGTAATATTATTATTTGAAGGCTCGGCAATACCGAGTAACGTTATTATTTGAAGGCTCGGCAACACCAAGTAACATTATTATTTGAAGGCTCGACAACATCGAGTGATATTATTATTTAAAGGCTAGACAACGCCGAGTGATATATTCTCTAAAGGCTCGGCAACACCGAGTGACGTATCCTTGAAAGCCTCAGCCAGCGCCGAAGCCCATGAGGCCACGCTATGTTCAGGAAAGCGAGAAATCGCATCTCGAGGCGCACTAAGCGCATTTTCGATCACGGGCAGAAGGCATAAAATCTTTTTTGATCCCAAATTGAGAGCCTTAAATACCCCGAATCGCCCACAAATCCTTAAGATATGAACAGATCTGGGGAATCCTCTGATGAAAGCAACGTCATCCAATAACGATCGATTGCTTTGCGCATGCGCAAAATAACCTGCATGGGAAACGACCAAAGAATTAAATGCTTAAGAAAGAAAACGAGGCGTTCTCTGACAAGTCATAAGCCTCTTCAATCACCTTGGTCGAGAAAAGAACCGACCTCTTGCCTCGGACAGAGCCGAACCAAGACACTCTATTGCTGGCGAAGTATCTTACTTATCTCGTAAACCTTGGTCGGATTCGGGCAGCTCGCAAGCCCCAGCCGAACCGAGTGATCTCCAAATAGTCTCCGAACTTCGGCAAGGCTGAGTGATATTCCCCGTGCCATGGCGTCACCAGGAATACACTCCACTGCTCTTAAAGCTTTATCATGACTTGAGCAGCTTCCCAAAGCCTCGTCATGGCTCCTCAAACTTCAACGAAGCCGAGCCGTCGGCTATACCTCGGCCTCCCTGGCCTCCTTTCTCCCTTTAAACAGCGCTTTGGAAAGTTTCCTTAAGCATTAAGGCTCTTGCAATGGGTGTCGTAAACGCGAAGACCCTGCCATGCGAGACTCCCCCAATCGCCGCTCACAAATCCGAAAAGTTTCCTTTTCGTGCAACAGCAAATAATGATAGCGAATTGACGGCCCGTCAGTTTCGGAGCCATCATTGCACCTTTTCAAATCATTCTGGGTAGGATTATTCTAGACTCTACTCCCTAAATCTGAAGTTACACTTCAGACTAGGAAGTGGGGGACATGTGATGAGGGGTAAAAATATCATTGCATTAATGTTCGTGCAATCCAAGACATCAGGCTAAGGCTAGCCCATACACCCTGTCATATAGCTATCACATCCGAAAGGCAGCAATGAGTAGGCTACCCCCTCCAAACTGCTTTCGTGTAACAGTTGGCCGATTATACCTTGGCTGATCGAGCTATTATCAGTTGGCCGAGCTATTATTATACCTCGGCTGATCGAGCTATTATCAGTTGGCCGAGCTATTATTATACCTCGGCTGATCGAGCTATTATCATACCCCACAGACCGAGTTATCGCCACCGAACCATCCTGCGCTTCGGTAGGCCGGGCCTCGTTATACCTCGGATAGCCGAGCCATTCTGTGTCTCAAGAAGGCCGAACTATCCCATACCTCGATAAATTAAGTCTCATCATACTTCGGCAGATTCTGCCATCTTCTATACCTCGGCTCGATCGAGGTACTCAAACGCCTCTGCGAAATACACTTAAATTAATAAGATTTCAAATAGAAAATCATGCATACGCTACCAGAAATGGCCTAGAGCCTATGTAGTCGCTAAATCTTGAAGCGTCGTCTGCTCTTCCTGGTCGTTGATCCTCTAACCAATCGGATACGATCCTATCGGCCCTATAACAGCTTGATTCAATCAGTTTTGAATCCCAACAACTTTCAGACCCTCTGTGACATGTCCAAGGAATCAGGTGATCACCTATAAATATCACAGCCTCAGATCCCCTTAGGTACGACATTCTGCACACTGAAGACACTCTCTTTTACTCACTCACACTCATTAGAGCTCAGAGAGAGCTCCTAGCACCACCCTTAGAGGAACTCTTCCTCGAGGATCCTTCTCCTTATTTGTCTGTTGCTATGAATCTCGCTGACTTGGGTATCGGAGGGTCTTCCGCAGAGGGCACCCTCTCAAATCACCCTCTGTTCGAGGACTGTTTTGCAGGTCCCGGCGGGAGCCGGCCTGAATTCGAAGCCCTAATAGCACTCAAGTCGGAGAACGAATTTTCATGGTAACAATTGACATAGCAACTGACACCAAGTGGGTTAGAACACAGCGTCATATGGACATGCTAATGACGATAAAGCAAGCTTTTGTTGGCTGTTTAGAAGGAAGATGAAGCAGTGGCAGGAGTATTCAGAGGTGGTAATATGTGGCTAGTTCTGGGTGTATGTTCTGATTATGAGGTCAATCCACATATAATTTCTTCTTGTATTTATGGTTCATCGAACCGTCTCGTATTGATACAGTGGGTACGCAAGTGCAGCAAGCTCTTGATCTGTTATTGTTAACCTTCTAATACAGCTGGCTATATGTTTCCTTGGAAACAACAAAGCACCCTAATGGTTTCTATTAGGGTTTCAGCATGTCTAAGTGTACGTAAAGGACTTCTTTTAATCACCTAGCCACTTGCCTATGCTTCAATGCTTGAACCCCAAATTTTATTCCAAAAAAGTAATTGTGCTTCTCAAAGGATACCTAATCATACACTTAGGGTCCTTTTGCTAGCTAACACTTTTTGTTTCTGTTTTTTTTTTGAAAGTAAAAAACAGATGTTAAAAATATATTTGATTGCATTATTTTTGTTTTATATTTTTAAAAGCAATTTATATTATTTATATTTAAAGTGAAAGTAAAAACAGAAATTTTTTAACTTCTACTTTCTAAAAGTAAATTTAGGATATTACTTTCTAAAAGTAAAACTATTCGATCTCTTCCATTTTCTAACTCAGTTGACCATTGCATCGAAGGATTTTTTTTTAAAAAAAAAAAATTGCCTCCTTAACTTTTTTTTTTTTTTTTTTTGAGTATAGAAAATTGAGCTAATGGCGTAAGATTGCATTATTTGGACAAACTAAGCATCTGGTTGACATGTGAAAGCCCGTATTATTCAACATAGATCAACAAATCCGATCAAATTTAGGCCTCCCATGACCAGTTTCTATTGAGTTCAGCAAATGCTTCAGTTAGACTAGAAAGTCAAAGTAGAAGCTGAAAAGCTTAGGCAACCCCGTGACCAAATTTATTATAAGTTTTGAATTCTCGAAGGGACCATTATAAGCTTATACCTGACTAACCTTAGATATGTACATTAAGTACGTAGTTGTGGGATTCGCTCATGCATGTCATGAGCATAAAAAAGTAAGCTACAGATTAATCGCTTGGCCTAATGTTTTCGTTTACCAAGTATTTTTCACGAACGAACGTAACTACGTACCTATAGCATGCATGTGAGGAAGATCAATTTCGTACTGGATGAGCTCATCAAATTAAATGAATGGCTCGAATTAGGTACGTTGGTTCTATGGGCGAGACATGAGTAGCATTAAACAACTTCAAAATTTGTTTTGCATTAAGATTGTTGTTTAAATTAGTAGAGGAGGAACAAAACCAACCGTTTATCTCGCGTCTGACTCGCTCTCCTTACCCAAGATTGGAGCACCCATATCACGGCTTCCTTTTTTGTACGTCGAGTGGCTCTCCCGCGTCATCGGAGCTCTGCCTTGGCCAAAACCACAACCATCTTCTCTCGTCGGTTTCTCCTCGATCCCCTATAAAGCCAAAACCCCGGCCACCCGGTTCCTAATTCAGCACAACATTCGTCGTAGCTCCCCTGCCCCTGCCCCTGCCCCTCCAAGCAGCGCGCCATCGCTGCCTGGTTGGGAGACCTTGATTAGTATTAGCTAGTACGTAGGGGTAGAGGCCGAGCCTTCAAACTCTTAACCATGGAGAAGAAAAAGGTCGCCCTCATCAGCTTCTCCTTTGTGCTCCTCATCGCCCTGATGGCCGCTGTCGCCCTCACCGTCTCCAACCTCAAGAGTGACCGCTCCACCAATCATTCCACGGAGAGCGACCGGCCCAACACTTCCGTCAAGGCCATCAAGCACGTCTGCCAGCCGACCGACTACAAGGATGTCTGCGAGACGACCCTCACGTCGATGTCCCACAACACCTCCGACACCATGGAGCTCGTCAAGGTGGCCTTCAACGCCTCCATGAAGTACGTCAACGACGTCTTCGACGAGTCTGAATTCCTGAAGGAGGTCTCCAAAGACCCCGCCTCCGCCGAGGCTCTCCGTGCCTGCCGCGATCTCCTGGAGTACGCCATGGACGACCTCAAGAAATCCTTCGAGCGGTTCGGCAGCGTCCAGATTAACCGGTACGAACAGGCCGTCGAGGATCTCAAGGCCTGGCTCAGCGCCGCCATCACATACCAGAACACCTGCATCGACAGCTTCGAGGGCGTCAACACAAGCGCCGAGGCGACCATGCGCGAGGCCATAAAGAATTCCACTCAGATCACCAGCAACGCCCTCGCCATGATCAACCAGTTCGACCTTTTGTTCGACTCGCTCAACATCTCCTCGCTCCTCGGCCGCAAGCTCCTCTCCAGCACCAGGGTAAATGGGTTCCCAATGTGGATGCCCGCGTCGCAGAGAAGGCTCCTCCAGCAGACACCGGCCGAGATGAAGCCCAATGTCACCGTTGCTCAGGACGGGACCGGAGACTTCAAGACCATCAACGAGGCTCTCCTGCAAGTCCCCAAGGACAGCATCGCCACCTTCGTCATCTACGTCAAGGAAGGAGTGTACAGCGAGAGAATCCTCGTTGACAAGCACATGACCCATGTGACGATGATCGGAGATGGACCGACCAAGACCAAGATCACTAACAATGCATATGTTGTCGCAGGGAAAATCACGACCTTCTACACTGCTACCTTTGGTAAGCCCACGTACTCTTCCAATTGTAATTGCTACACCCACTACAGGCCGCCAGGATGCAGATCGATCGAATTCTAATTACATGCATGCGACGTTGCAGCTGTGTCCGGGGAGGGGTTCACTGGCATCGGTCTGGGATTCGAGAACACCGCCGGGCCTGAAAATCACCAGGCGGTGGCTCTCCGAGTGAACGCCGACAAGTCGGTTTTCCACAACTGCAGGATGGACGGGTACCAGGACACGTTATATGCCACAGCGGACGCCAGTTCTACACTGGCTGCACCATCACCGGCACCATCGACTTCATCTTCGGCGACTCCTTGACGGTGATCCAGAACTGCATGATCATTGCCAGGAAGCCGATGGATAACCAGCAGAACATCGTGACGGCCCAAGGCCGGGAGGAGAATCAAGGGAATGGTGCCTTCCTCATCCAGAACTGCACCATAGCTTCAGACCCCGACTACTACCCCCTCCGGGAAAAGCTGCCAACCTACCTCGGGCGGCCGTGGAAGCCCTACTCGAGGACCCTCATCGTCCAGTCAGAGCTCGGGGATCTGATCCATCCCGACGGGTGGCTGCCTTGGTTTGGGGACGTTGGGCTCGACACTTGCTTTTACGCTGAGCTCGACAACCGGGGGCCGGGGGCTGACCTGACGAGGAGGGTGAAATGGCCGGGGATTAAGAATGTGAGCTTTGACGAGGCGCAGCAATACAACGTGGAGAACTACCTCCAAGGGCAAACCTGGATCCCCGCGACGGGCGTGCCGTTCATTCCTGGGCTGTCGCCGGTGACACCGGCCAATGGAATCCACTGAGCTATCAGATAGTTATATCTATCTATGAGCTTGGGGCTTTCCATTGTATTTTAGGCTTTTGAAATGGAATGACCCGCGAATGTGAACAAAATTGAAACATCCGTTGCATAATGAATTTGAGAATTTTTGCAAACTTATTTATACAACTATTATATTAATTTGTTGGATAAAGTTTTATAACAACTACTTTTAAGGATGGCAAACGACCCGGCCGTTAAGCCATTATAATTAATGGAAATTAATGGGACGGAAACGAAGACATTCGACCGGATAAATGGATACCCATTTGACGCTGGTTTGATTATTTACATAAAAAATTATTTTATTAAATTTATAATTTATTAAAAAAATAAAAAATATTAATAAAAAAATTTTGATATAGCTCTTTGAATTAACTTCTAACAACTACCCATTTTCTTTTTGAATTAACTCTCCCTCAATCTTACTTGCCGAGGTTATTGAAAGTTGAAACATTTTATGCTATATTTTTTTATTTTTTTTTTAGAAGTAAAAATAAAGTCTTAAAATGAAGGCAAAGGAGTTTACCAATGATATTAAAAAAAAAAATCTTCTTCTTGGATAACGAAGAAGAGAACGCAAAATAAGAAAGAAAATAGCTAATAAGGAAGAAAATAAAGATTTTCAACATAATAATTGAAAAAAAATACATTCAAATTTCAAAAAAAAGTTAATAGCAAGCCAAGGATGTTATTAAAGGCATTTTAAGAAATAAAAAATAAAGAGATCTTTCTTTAAAAATAAAGAAAAGTAATTAAGTGAAGCTATTAAAATTTAAATATATTATATTAAAGCTAACGAAGATGGGAATGGATAAATGGGGATGGGGTGGAGAATATCGTTCGTTTATCCGTTTATCCGTTAAACAAGTAATCCCCATTATCCGTTAAGCCATTTAGACCGAAATTTTTCGATTCGTTAAAAATGATATCGATTAGATAAACGGCCAAATGAAAAAAAGTTGTCATCCCTAATATGCTTTGGACAAATATAAATTTTCGGTAAAAAAATAATTTTGAACCAGTGTAGCTAGATTTTCAGGTCTGCCAGATGGAGATACATGTTTCTTTGTGCAATTTGTATCAGCTAAGTGATGATTTTCAAAGTCTGCTAGATGGATGCACATGACATCCACTTGACTAGTCAAGTTTAGGAAGATATGCCCTGATACTATATATGATACTGCATAATTGATAGACTTAACAATATTTTTAATAATATGCAGCCTTGTACCATATTTAGGAAGATATATTTCTTCAGTGTTCATCCCCACATAGTTCTATAGTGCTGCCTGTTTTGCCAATTAAAGCACTGAAAATTGGACCTGATATAGGCGGTCAGTTGATATACTGCACTTGGATTCTCAAGCGAGCTTCATATATTGCTCAGGATTTTTCTTTTTATCAATCATGAGGATTCTCTGATCAATAAGCCTTACATAAATTTGGCTATATTCCATGACTTTATATGGCATCAGAGTTTGGCATGTATTGGGAACGGATGAACTCCCCAAGCAAGCATAAACTTCCAAGTAGTCTCATATAATGTTTAGGAAGTCCCCAGTAATTACTAGTAGAAATGCACAAGCATAAGGGAGGAAAGATCTTAGAGGTCCCTTCTCGAAATTAAAATTACTTGTATGTTTAACTGGAGTCCACGAAAGTTGTTGAGTTCGCCTTATATAAGTGATTGTTTTTTCTTAAATAAAGATATGCTAATGGAAAAATTATTCATATATAGATTCCTTGATGAAATTAAATTAATTTTGTTCTTCTTGTGAAGTTGTTGGAACCTGAGAATCCACACACCTAGTTCCACTTAGAAAATTATAGCACATTAAATTATACTGAGGAAATTTTTTTTATAAATCTGTAATTAATTGAACCTTAAATTAAGTGAATAACATAATAGAAGAAAGATACCCATAGGGATTTTAACTCAAATTCAATTATTTTTAAGTCCAGGATTGCAAACTAGCTTAATATTAAGTCAGTGGAGCTGCCGATCCAAATAAAATTTATTTTTATAGTCCTCTAACATAAAATGACTAGCTAATAGTGTCTAAGATTCAAATTTTGTCAGGGTCCGATGTCTCTTGACTTTGGACCTAACTATGACAAAACTATTTAATTTGGACCGGACCTATTGACTTGTCTTAAGACCCGATATCCATGTAATTTTTAGAATTCATTGGATTGTTTGTCACATAAGCAACGCAAATTTAGCTACTTATTACACATTTAGTTTTGGATCGCTTTGAACACTAACTGTGGCTCAGTTCGATAGCTGTGAAAAATTTCAATAAAAGAAGATTGAAGACGTACCCAAAAAACAAAAAAAAAAAAAAAGTCCCAAAATGACACAATCCTATTATAGGCTTCAATGATGACTTTTTATTTTTTTGTTTTTAAAAGAAAACACTGTGACGATCATTTCAATTTTCGTCCCTCACGTTGTTTACCCAAGTGTACGGCCATCTTCAGAGGGATTAGAGAGTAAAATTCAACTTCTTATGGTGAAAAAGGAGTTTATATATCAAGTAAACCCATGACACTTAATTTCATACTTAGTAGACACTTAAAAAGGACATAAAACCAAGCAATCTCACAGACGCTCCTTCAACACTCAAATCATTTATTCTGATATTCAAAATCTGAAGGCATTGATATGCATTAATTATTTATTGCTGTTTCCCAAAGGCGTTTTAATTTGGTGGCGAAGAACGGAGGCGCATTAGGCATAGCCGGCGGTGGGGTTGGCGAGGAGGTAAGCCTCAGCGGCCTTGAAGATACCGGACATCGTCTCCTTTGCTTTTGCTATCTCGTCCTTCACCTCAACTCCAGGCAAAAGCTTATAGGTCGCAACCACCTTGCACACACACCCTCCATTGCTGGTGGGCTCGAACTTGAAATGGGACGACGCCGACTCGATCTTGGTCCCAATATCGCCACCTTCGATCAGGCTTTGCTTGCACTCGAACTTGGCGAGGTCCACAAAGTCCAGGCGCTCCTTCACACAGTTATAAGGCATTGCTGCACGTACGAGTAAGCCAGTACGTACCATATGGTTAACAATATTAAAATCTAGAATTATATATATATATATATATGTGTGTGTGTGTGTGTGTGTGTGTGTGTGTGCATATATAGAAGGATATATAGGAAATTAATTAGATCGAGTTTGTTTGAGCCTGAAACCTGAGGAGAATTGGAACTGCCTGACGCTGCCAACGCCACCATCACCTTCGATGCCGGCGGCGCTCACGACGATCTCGGGGACGAGCTTAGGGGCCAGGTTGTGCCAATCGAGGACCGCGGCCTTGAACAGCCTGGCCGCGGAGACGGGAGACTCGATCTCGTGGCTCCAGCTGGACGAACTCATATTTCCTAGGAATGATCGATGCGGCCGCTTGGCTGCTCCCTAGTTTCTAGTGTGAAGTGGCTGCAGCTAATGGCTTGAGGATGAGGGTGGTGACGAGAAGGTGGGTATTTATAGAGAGCTCTGGAGATCGAGGGTTGTTGGGTCTATCAAGGTGCGTGAATTCAAACTTGGATAGCGTTAGGTTTTTTATTTGCACAATTTTTTGACCGGCTGCATCAAGTGGACGAAGTTAGGTGAGTGTGATACATCGTGTTTGTTACTTGGAGATATGATTAAAATATTGATGGGGCAGGCTCATGGCAGATTTATACCGACTCTGGCCTGGTTTTAGGCTGGTCTATTATTCAAAGTTTTGGAATTTCTAGAGGTCTTATGGGTCCCGAGTGATACTGTTACTTAGGACAGACAAGTTGAGAAGAAACAGGAATTGCGAGGATAAGGTATGAACTGAAAAAAAAAAACTGGAGGCATGCGGACTTGGACTTCTAGAAAGGCAAGTGTTCATAAACAAACACAAATTGCTGGACTCACTCTGATTTCAAACGTGTTCACAAAAAATGTGTAGTTTGGTACACGGTTGATTAGAAGAGGAAGCATGGATTTGAATGGTGCATTTCGAGAGTGTTACCCTTTTTTTTTTTTTAATGACAGAAAAGGAGGCCTAATGCCTCAGAAAAATAACACCATCTGATGCAACTAATTTGGTTAGGATGAGTTGGAAACTCCGAAATTAAATCAGCTCCTTCACTTCTTCAATTTGATTGGTTAGTTTGCTAAGTAGTCTGCTACTTAAGTAGCCTCTCTATAAATATGGCAATGCTCAATCTGCTAGTGGATGAAAAGTACCAAGAAGATCCCCCTAATATGGATGGTGGCAAAATGATTGACTATTTAATTAAGATCTCACTGTAGCTGAATTACCTTCTAAGGTTAACTTTGCTGTCTGAAATCTTTGTAAAACCTCCTTCAAGCCAAACCATATACCAATTAGTTCCCCGAATCACACTGAATTGATAGATACTGAAACAGCTAGTACAAAAAAGATCTTCTTCTCATGATTTCTGATAACCATACCAGCTCTACAAATATATTGTTGAACTGATCCGTCAAAATTAATTTTTAAGAATCTTAATTGAGGGGGCACTCAAGATATAGAGGTTGTAAAGGCCATATTAACTTATAGAGAGGCATCCCAGAGAGCAAAACGGACATTAAAAGAAAATTTGCTTGATAAAATCAATTCTATAGACTAACTATCTACTTAATTATCTTGCAATCCATACAGGATTAAACAACTTTTCTTGAAAATAACATTTGTTGCTGCTGAAATCTGTCCTCCGACTCGGACGCGATCGGATTCTGGGACGGGCTCCCTCCTGGGCGGACCTGCAAAACAGTCCTCACGCGAGAGGCGTTGGGGGTGGCCCTCCGCGGAAGACCCTCGACGCTCAAGTTAGCGGGGATCGGTAATCAACAAACAAGAGAAGAAGGCTTTCGCTGAAGAGTCTCTCCAAGAGTGGCCTTTCGAGAGCTCTGGGCAGAGCGCTAATGGCAGAAAACCAAGGCAGAAGGAGAGTGTGCCAGTGAGCAAGTGCGCATACCTGAAGAGTCAGCAGATGACTCTATTTATAGAGGATCACCTGATTCCCTGGGGGCGTTGTGGGTCCAAAAGTCGTTAGGATTTGAATCGAGTTTGTTATGAGGTAAGTAAGATTCGCATCTTGTTGGTTAGAGGATCGACGGCTGGGAGAGCTGGATGATGTCTCGAGATTTGGTGAGTATATAGGCTCCAGGGCTCTAGGCCACTCTCGCGGGTCCTAGGCCACTCTTAGATATGATTTCTGTTTAGAATCTTACGAATTTGAACTCTTCCGCACCGAATTCCGCATAGGTCCTTGAGTGCCCAGGTCTAGCTAGGGCATAATGATGACTCGGCTGACGAGGCACAGTCGGATAGCTCGACCGGGGCCGAGAGAGACGATATAACTCGGCTGAGGTCGAGAGACGATATAGCTCGGCTGAGGCCGAGAGATGTGATCCGTGCCTTAGGATTCCTTGGCTCGGTGAGGGGCTAAGGCGCCCCGATTCACTGAGGCTGACTTATCTCTAGCAGGTATTGTTCAGCACGTGGGAGTCAGGGTTGATCCTACCCCCTTGCATGATTATTTATGCAATGGCGATTTTACCCCTCAATACATGCCCCCCACTCCCTAGTTCGAAGCGTAACTTCGGGTGACATGATTTGAGTGGGTTTGGATTTGACAGCCTGTGTAATGGTGCTCTAATTAGCGCCACGTGGCTGTCTTGCTTTTACGGAATGGAACCGTCGCTTTCTAGGAGAAACGGTTGGGGGAGCGCCACACAGCAAATCCCAGTTTTCATAGTGCCTGCAGCGGTAGTTCCGGGCATTTCGATAAAGACGCCTTATCTTCTTTTCGAGGCGGTTTCCTTCAGGGGGAAGCAAAGTCAAAGCAACGCTATTCCCATTCGTGGCGTCCCTTCATTCCTTCCTGGAGAAATTTATCCCCCTATTTTCTTTGTAATCTTGCTCGGTGTTTCTTCCAGCCAGCAGAATGATGAGACCTAGCGACATGGTTTCAGAAATCACCGCTAAGAAATTAGGAAGACTCCGCTAGAAATATGGCATTCCCTCGGATATCATTCTGCGACTGCCGAGGCCCGAGCGCAGGGTTTCGCAGGAGCTGGAGCATGGGGTCTTTTTTTATGAAGAAAGCCTGAAGCAGGCCTCCGGTTTCCTCTCCATCCCCTGGTGAAGGAGATCATGAAGTTTTATAACATCTGTCCGACAATGGTGGCTTCTAACAGCTGGCGGAGTATCATCGGGTTCATCTCGATGTGTAGCCAAGTTCAGGTAACAGCAACTCTGTCCCTGTTCCGCGCTTGTTACCATCTGTTGCCCGGAAGGAACTCGAAGTGGTCCTATATCGGACCTCGGAAGTCATTCAGGATGATCGTGGATAAGCCATCGTCCATAAAGGGATGGAAGGTCTGATTCTTTATCGCTGAAGGGAACATCGGTTCCGACTTCCCACGGGGATGGGGAAACCCTGTTAGGGATATGGAGGCGCATCCAGCCTTATTGGAACGGAAGGATGACCTAGGGGTCCTCACCAGCGGTCGAACATTCTTGGCTATTGTCTTACTGTCGGAGGAGGCCCTTTGCGATGCCGGGCTTAGCCCCATCGATAGGCAGGGTAAGCCCCTTCCCCTTTCTCTGTTTTTCCTTTCTTTGGGGCAAATATACCCAGGTTTGACTGGTTGCTCCCCATGTCTGCAGCCAAGAAATCTGAGATGGCAGGCCGCATAAAGAAGGAGTTGGGCAAACGCCCAAGAGAGACCAGCAGCGCAGAGAGGTGCAAGCCCAAGAAGAAAATTCGTCTTTTCGAAGAGCGCTCGCCAGAGGTTGGGCGAGTCAAAGCCAGCCTGCGCTCCTCACCGCTGAAGAAAGGGGACATGGGAGCGCCGGCGATGGAAGAAGGGTTCTCTCCGTTGGGGGAAGAGGCAGTAGCCACGATGGAGGAGCACAGAGCGGAGGAGGACTCAGAGAGGGTCGCCGAGATCCCCTATCCTCTGGTGGTGGAGATAGCGGATAGCCTGGAGGAGGCTTCGTCGGAAGTTTAGGGTGAGCCTGTTGTTGAAGGGACTCCCTCGGATGGGTTAGAGGGTGATGACATTGGGCCAAAGGCAGTGGATGTTCGGGAGGAGTTTCCTGCCGGAGGGATTCCTCTTGAGGAGGCTAGAGGTGCTGGTGAACAAGTTGAGGCTTCGGTGGAGTCCGCGTGGGAGGAGCAGCCGCCAGTGATTGAAGAGGGGCCTTTGGGTGAAGAAGGAGGACAAGACGATGACCCTCTAGCTGAAGTTTCCCCTGTTGAAGCCTCGGGAAGATTGAGGTCGGGGCTGGCCGAGGTATCTGATGAATTGCAAGCCAGGCTTTTGCTGGAGGAGGCCAGGAGATTGAAGGCTTCTCAGTCTGAGATTGTTCGGGCTGGCTCCTCGGACGGGCTGCCTGATGGTCCGGACTCGGCTATCGAGGAGGCATTTTCTGCCTTGATGAGGTCGGCATTATATCCAAGCGCAGGTCCCTCGATGGACGAGTTCACGGACCTGGACCTTATCGACTCCACGTTTGGTCAGCGGAACATAGCGAAGGATGTTCACCTTCTCCCCGATATCGATAATTCCACCCTAATGGGGTTAGCTAGGTCCTATACCTCCCGGGTGAGTTGCTATTTCGGAGTATCAGGTGTTTTCTAGTGAACTTGATCGCGCTTCCTTACTTGTTTTTTGTTCCACAGAGTGCTTTGATTACTAGGGCACTATGTTGGCGCTTGAGCCTAGCGACAGGGGCCAGCGTTCAGGCCAAGAGAGTCAGTTCCGAGCTTCGACTACGAGCAGCGGCGTCTGACAAATTTGAGCAGATCCTGGACGTTGTCAATAAGAAGTTGGAGATGGTGAGGGGATTGCATCAGGCCGCCCTCAACGATGCGTCCAGATTAAAGCTCGAAGTTAAGGAACTGCGCGGGCTCCAGGCGGGGTATGATGAGGCATGCTCAAAGCTATCGCAAATCAAATCTCGGCATGCTGGAGAAATGGAATCCGCCAAGAAACAGTTCGATGAAAGTCAAGATAGACTGAGGCGAGAGGCTGCCGATGAGAAGAATCGCCTGAACAGGGTGCTCGGCGAGTCAGAGGAGAAGGTCCGGAATCTCAATCAATGCATCGTAGCCAAGGATAATAGGATTAAATGGCACCAGGAGAGATTAACCCAACTTGATAGTGAGCTTTCCCAGGCCTGGGAAGAAGCTGATAATAGGCAATCGAGGATTGATGACCTCAAGGGCAGAATCAAGCAGGTTAAAGCTGATAAACTGAGGGCCCTTGGCGAGGTCAAGGAGTTGACTGAGAAGTTAGCTAGGCATAAGGAGGAGGTATGGTACTGTCCTTTAAACTTCTCCTATTAACTCGCTGTTGCATCGGCTAATCCTGCATTTGCAGATGGAGAGGGCAAAATTGGAGGGCTGAAACCGACTAAAGATCCTGCAAGAGGAATTGTCGTCAAGTAAAGGGAGGAGCTTGGAGTTTGAAAGGCGGGTCGCTGAGATCGAGGAGCAAATGGGCTTGCTTCGGGGCGTAGAAGATGTGACCTGCGCCGAGGGTTTCCAGCTCGGCGAGGAGGAGACCCAAACTAAGATAGCCCGGGAGCATCCGGAGTGGGACCTCTCTTTTCTGGATGTTGAGGCTTGAGAGGCCTGTACCCTGGGGTTGAAGAAGATGAATATGACGATGTTTCATATGTCAATCTCGGTGCTATCTTGGGTTCAAGTGAGGCTGCAGCTTCCAAGGGACACTTCAAGCCTGCCGTCGAAGGAACGACGACTTTAGAAGTGGGCGAAACGAGCTGAGCCTCTCCAAGTGTTGTTGAGGGCACTGCTGGAACTGATCCAACTCCTGATCCTTGAGGATCATTTGTGTGCTTTTGTTTTTCAGATATGTAATTTGGTCAAAATTTTCAATGAATGGGTCTTTTGTCTCCATCTGCTTAATCGCCTCTTTTGGCTGATCTTCTACCCCAAGTTTTCTTCTGACTGCGAACAAGTTATGATTCATTCACTATCTTGGGCTGGTTGGCTCGGACTGAAGTAAATATTTCAGTCGAGGCCGAGGTATCGGGATAGCTTAGTTTGTCCGAAGTAAAGAAATCGGCACACTTTGGCCGAGGTAAAGGGAACTTCACAAGTTCCAGCCGAGGTGCAATGTACCGCACGGTTTGGCCGAAGTATAAAGAGTGCTTCTTTTTCATTGAGACGTCGGCAGCTATCTCAGTCCGGATCAAAGCAAAAGATAACGTTCAATCATGCTGTACTGAAGAGATACTTCGGTTTATTCCGATATATGGAGGCAATTTTGGCCTTAAGCGGGAGCATAGGGTAATGTCTCGGTTTATGCCGAGACATAACAGGCAGTTGGGCCGGAGCGGAGGATATCGAGGCGCCTTTATTGAAGAGTACTTGGCTTCTGTGCCTTTTTATTATTCTGCCAGCATCTTGTCTTTTCCAAGGCGAGCTGACCTTCTTTTTGCCGAAATGGATAATACGGCCCTGTAACCTGCAAAAGGTTGCCTCTGTATTTTCTAGGGTCATTTATCCCATCGATCTTTTCCAAGGTACGACATAAACACTGACTTGCCATTGGAGGGCATCGTTTTCGCTGGGCAATTTTTCAGGCCTGCCCGTATCTCAAGGATCAGCGGGCGATCCCCTGAATTTAATGCTCTCGATTCGAGATCAGGGGAAAATCTTTTGGCGTGCATCATAGCTCGAGCAACGTGTTTGGCGCGCATTGAAGAGCACTCTTTTCATCTTCAGAGGCCACGTGGCCGTGTGGGTAGGGCATTTTGAATTTCGAGGCTTTCTGCTTTAATAGCTGATCCCGGTCTGTTTGCCTATAAAACAGGAGGAGAGGGCCGTTTTAGGCCATCTTCCAAGGTTTTCCTCTCTGTGAGTTGTGAGAGTTTTCATGATGCCTGTGTCCCTTGGGCTGAGAGTGGGGGGACTGAGTTTTCCTTTTGCAAGTTGTCTTCCCCCGGATAGCTGGGGTGATGAAGGAGTCGCTGAAGAGCAACTCATCCTCCAGAGAGGAGTTTTGGAGATCATATGGAGAGCGCACAGGAGGTCCGCAGAGATCACATGGAGAGCGCACATACGTACTTTCTGTGTGTCCTTTGTGGTTTGCTACGGGGGTCGCAGGGTAGGAAGTGCACATGTACCTCCGTAGCATGTGCGGACTTTTCCTTCTCCCTCTCGCTGGATGTTTAGCCCCTCCGCGCGGGGAATCTTTTGAAGGAGGGATGGTGTGTTGTCTGCTAGTACATTGCCTTTTGACTTTGGCAGTGACTAGCAGACTAACATCCGGCCTGGTGTAAGGATCAACATGTCTTTTGACCTGGTTATAATCCTCCAACATATCTGTCCGAGGGATCGGTGGATGGGTTGCCTTGCTCAATAGGGCTCATCCACTCATTCTGATTTCTCTGATATCTTGGGTCGGACGCCGAGATATCATTATTAACCGAAGCTGGTCGCAACAGTCAGGCCGAGCCATTTGTTCGTCTTTATTTCTTGTGCTATAATGCACTTGTAACGCCCCTTTGGAGGTTGTAATCCCTTTCATTGGTAAAGAAATAAAGAAGCTTTTATTCTTTCTTCTTTTAGCACCTGCTTCTTTTTCGATGTGATTGCGCTTAAGAGTTGCTACTCCCATATCATATTTTTGGGTCATGGTATATTTCGGCAGCGTTCTTTCTACCTCGTTTTGCTAAGACCAATGTTCGGTCCTTAGTGGAGGAAAGCGTTTGTCCCTGTTCGGGTCAGAGGTGGACCTAGGCGGTCTTGGGGACTCATGCGGCAAGCATGATCCCATTTGTAGAACGAAGTAGGTATTTCTTCGGAAATGGATAGCTTGTATGTCTTTTTGGTTGAGTAGAAGGAGGTTGCTTACTTCTGTCGAAGTATCATAGGACGTCTTAGTTGCGTTAGAGAGTTTGAGAGATTACTCATCTAAACCTGAGCTTTAGATAACTTTTTAAGAGTATGCCATTTGATTCGGCCGAGGTTTCAGATAATCATTCGGTTGTAGCTGAGGCTTCGAATATCGCTCAGTTGTTGCCGAGGCTTCGGAATATCACTCGGTTGTTGCCGAGGATTTTGGAATATCGCTCGGTTGTTGCCGAGGCTTCGGAATATCACTTGGTTGTTGCCGAGGATTCAGAATATCGCTCGGTCATTGCCAAGGATTTTGAAATATCGCTCGGTTGTTGCCGAGGATTTTTGATAGTTTACTTGGTCCTTACTGCAACTATGGATTCAGGTGCGGACGGCCAAAGAGGATGGGAGCTACCCGAGCGATGGAGGGGGCGCCTGAAGCCTGTAAATCGGCCACTCTAGAAGAGGACGAGCTATGTTGCTCAAGTGTTGGACACTGATACATTCTTTCCTTCGCGTTTTTTTGAGGATGCCTGATTCGAGGAAGTCTGGCAGACTTTCGAGGATATTTACTTCAAAAATGATCCGGCAAATCGGAGGTAGTCTAGTCCTGAGAAGGGAACTCCTTGAGTGCCTCAACATTATTAATGATCCTCTTCGACGAGGGGCGGGACTCTTCGTTTCCCGCGAGCGCCCACCGAGGTGATGATGCATGGCGTTTTTCCACGGGCTGAGATTAATGGCTCGAACGATTGAAATATTCACCAGGAGCAGTTTAAATACGGATGAGAAGGATGCCTCTGTTAGTCATCTCTTCAGCCGATCTCCCAAGAATTCCTGGGTTCTGAGATGGCGTCTGGAGGTGAGGGGCGGTCAACTGTGGCGCCGAGCAGCGGCGCTAATGGCCGTTAGGGGTCCCAGGGGAGCCGCGTTATGGTGACCATCGACGGGGAAGCCCTGGCGTCAATGTTTGCGGATCACGAGCGGCTCCTGAAGGCGGTCGAACAATATCTAGCCATTTCTATGAGGAAGTTGAGCTCCTTCACCGTGCCAACGACCGGCTAGAGGGGGAAGTAGGATCCCTTTGACGAAAGGTCGCCGAGTCAGCTCGGCATGGGGAGGGTTCAGCGGCTCCCAGAGAACATGATAAGGCCCAGTGAGGGCTTATATCTTTTTTTTTTTTTTTGCCCTTTTTGTGATGAATGAAAAAGAGGATTTTTGCAACTTTGTGTCCGCTGTTATCTCCAAATGTTTGTTCTTATCATTCGGCCTTGGCCGAGATTTTTGATAAGTGACGCTCTTCGGCTCTGTCCGAGGCTTTTAATAAGGAATGGAGATGCACTTCGGCTTTGGCTGAGGCTTTTATTCTTTGGTACTAGCCGGGGCTTGTATCCTGCCTAAATTTGAACGATGTTTTAGAGACCATTTGGTCCGGCCGGGGCTTGTAAGCTGCCCGAATCCGAACGAAGTTTTGGAGACCATTTGGTCCGGCCAGGGCTTGTAAGCTGCCCGAAACCGAACAATGTTTCTTTGACGTTTGGTTTGGCCGGGGCTTGTAAGCTGCCCGAATCCGAACGAAGTATCTTTGTCGTTTGGTTCGACCGAGGCTTGTAAGCTGCCCAAATCTGAACGAAGTATCTTTGACGTTTGGTTCGGCCAGGGCTTGTAAGCTGCCCGAATCCGAATGAAGTATCTTTGACGTTTGATTCGGCCGGGGCTTGTAAGCTGCCCGAATTCGAACGAAGTATCTTGACGTTTTACTTGGCCCTGCCAAGGTACGGAGATTCAACTCAAGGCCCGGCCCAACCGAGGTACGGAGATTTGATTCGAGGCTTGGCCCTGCCGAGGTACAGAGATTTGACTCAAGGTTCAGCCCTGCCGAGGTACAGAGATTTGATTCGAGGCTCGGCCCTGCCAAGGTTCGGAGATTTAACTCGAGGCTCGGCCCTACCGAGGTTCGAGATTTAACTTGAGGCTCGGCCCTACCGAGTTCAGAGATTTGGCTCAAGAAATAGCTCGGTTGTGCCGAGAATGGATGCATAAGCGACATCTGTTTTCTATTACGACCTTTCAGAAAAAACGACCGTAGCGGTTGTGCCACGGATAATAGAAACAAGATGCCAAAGCTGTAAATGGGGTAAGTCTATAGAGAGCGTACTCTATTGGTGATATATGCGGAGGTTGTCCGAACTCCACGTCCGGAGAATGAATTTCCCGTCCAAATCCTGGAGCTTGTAGGTGCCAGGTCCGATGACTTCTGCCACTTGATAAGGGCCTTCCCAATTTGGCGACAGCTTTCCTTGTTCTAGTGGCTTGGAGACGGATGCTTTCCGAAGGATGAGATCGCCGGGAGAGAAGGATTTTCTTTGACTCTGGAGGCATGGTAACGAGCCACTCTTTGCTGGTATGCAGCTACTCTGATTCGAGCTTTCTCTCTGATCTCTTCCACCAGGTCGAGATTGGTGCGAAGTTGCTCGTCATTAGCTTCCTCTGAGTAGCTCTCCACTCGCGGAGAAGGGAGTCCTACCTCCATAGGATGACGGCTTCCGTGCCAAAGGCCATCCGAAATGGGGTCTCACCGGTGGGGATCTCTGGGTAGTGCGGTAGGCCCATAGGACGTGATGAAGTCATCCGCCATCTGCCTCGGGCTCTGGTGAGCCAACTTTGATCCCTTGAAGTAGGGTCCGATTAGTTACTTCGGCTTCTCCATTGGCTTGGATGCCCCACGATAAGGCGATGACAGATCCTATGTTCCTCGCAGAAACCTTAGAACTTTGGGTTATCAAACTGCCTGCCATTGTCAGTGATAATTGTATGCGGAAGGCCGAAGCGGCAGATAATGATCTCCACACAAAGTCCCTGGCCCGAGCTTCGGTTATTTGGGCAACTGCCTTAGCCTCCACCCACTTGGTGAAGTAGTCGATGGCGACAAACAAAAATTTCCTCTGTCCAGTGGCAAAGGGGAAAGGGCCAAGAATATCCATCCCCCACTTAGCAAAGGGCCAAGCAGAGGAAATAGGGACTAAACTGACGGAGGGGAGCCTCTGGATGTTGGAGTGTCTCTGACATGAGTCACAAGCTCGGACGAGATCATCAGCATCCTTTTGCATAGTGGGCCAATAACCCCTGGCACAGCACCTTGTGGCATAGAGATCGACTCCCCAGATGTTGCTACAAATTCCTTCATGTACCTCCCGAAGAGCATAATCAGCTTCAGATGGGCGAAGGCACTTGAGCAATGGCATGGAAAAGGATCGCTTATAGAGCTGGTCGTCGACCAACACATAGTGGGCAGCTTGCAATTTCAGCTTTCTTGCTTCCTTACGGTCGGCTGGGAGCGATCCTTCTTTGAGATACCTCGAGATGGGGTCGAACCAGGATGGCTCGTCTCAATCTGCATCACTCGGTCCGCCTCCGCGATGCTAGCTTTTCCAGGATTTCCAGGGGAAACTTTCATTTGGCACTCATCGATCCGCAGTTGCCAGTCGGATAATAGATCGGCATGGCATTCTCGATCTGGGGATCTGGATAACTTCAAATTCAGAGAAGTGGGAAAGCAAGTCCCGCACCTGCTGGAGATACCGAATCATGTTTGGCTCCCGGGCCTCAAACTCGCCCGCACGTGACCATCCACTAGCTGAGAGTTGGTGAAGGCATTTAACTTCTTCACTTTGAGGTCACGGGCGATTCGAAGTCCTGCGAGCAGAGCTTCATACTCGGCTTCGTTATTGGAGGCTGGGAAGGAGAAGCGAATGCCATACTCGAAGGTAGCCCCTTCTGGGCTGGTGAGGATTAGGCCAGCGCCTGAGCCACCGACATTGACGATCTGTCAGCATGGAGCAGCCACAGGGTGTCAGATTTCGGTTGCTCGGGGGAGTCTGGAGTGGAACCATCCTCCGGGATAGTACATTCAAGGAGGAAGTCAGCTAGAACCTGGGCCTTGATGGCCGGGCGAGGCTGGTACCGGATGTCATGCTCGCTTAGTTCGACGGCCCATTTAGCCATCCTTCCTGATGTCTCTAGGCAATGAACCACCGCCTTGATGGGTTGGTCGTGAGAACTGTCATAGAATGCGACTGGAAATATGGCTGCAGCCTCCGAACCGACGTTACTAGGGCCAAAACCAACTTCTTGATCCGGGTGTACCTTGTCTCAATATCATGGAGCAGTTTGTTGACATAGTAGATCGGCTTTTGAGTCTTTTTCTCTTCTCTGACCAAAACTGAGCCAATTGCGCCTTCTGAAACCACCAAGTACAGGAATAGCATCTCTCCCGAGTTGGGGCTGCTGAGGAGGGGTGGAGAGCCGAGATACCTCTTGAGGTCCTCGAATGATTTCTGGCACTCGGAGTCCATTGAAAATTCTTGGCAGATCGAAGAGCTTTAAAGAAGGGAAGGCACCTTTCGGCCGATCGAGCTACGAAGCGGTTGAGGGCCGCGATTCCTTCCTGTCAGGCGCTGGACCTCTTTGATAGATGTTGGGGGTGTCATTTGCTAAGGGCTTGAATCTTCTGCGGGTTGGCTTCAATGCCTCGCTGAGAAACCATGAAGCCCAAAAACTTCTCAGAATTGACACCGAAGGCACACTTTGTTGTATTGAGCTTCATCCGATATTTTCGGAGCATCGTGAAGCTCTCAGAGAGGTCCTCAATGTGCTGGGATGCTTCTTTGCTTTTGACCAGCATGTCATCGACATATACCTCCATATTTTGGCCGATTTGCTCTTGAAGACCTTGTTGACCAGCCTTTGGTAAGTTGCACCTGCATTCTTCAGACCAAAAGGCATGACACGGTAGCAGTATGTACCTCGATCGGTTATGAAGGCGGTCTTTTCTTCATCCTCAGCGCCATTCGGATTTGATTGTAGCCAGAATAGGCATCCATGAAGGTTAGCATCTGATGCCCTGAAGTAGCATCTACAAGCTGATCGATCCGAGGGAGAGGAAGCTGTCCTTCGGGCAGGCTTTATTGAGGTCGGTGAAGTCGATGCAGATGCCATTTGCCATTCGACTTCTTTACCATGACGACATTGGACAACCAGCTCGGATAGTTTACCTCCCGAATGAAGTTTGCCTTAACAAGTTTGTCGACTTCTTCCTCAATCGCCTTCTGCCGCTCAGGGGCGAAGCTCCTCTTCTTCTGCTTTATGGGCCGGGACATCTCATCTACATTAAGGCGATGGACGAGGACGTCCGGGCTGATTCCGGCATATCGGAAGTGACCAGGCGAAGACATCAGCATTCCTTCGAGAAAGTCGATCAGCTCCGTCCGAGGTTTCCCTTTTAGCAGCGACCCAATCTTTATAGTTCGGTCTGGTCGGGCTTCATTCAGCGGCCTCCTCCAGCTCTTCAGCTGGTTCTCCCCGTTGCTCGGCAAAATCTTCCCGAGCATCCAGTCCATCAACCTCGGGCAATTTGGATTGCAGGCTGGTGATGAAACACTGCCGAGCTACAGCTTGGTTTCCTCGGACTACTCCCACTCCCCATCTGGTAGGGAACTTCATTGCTAGGTGCGGGATGGAGATAGCGGCTCTAAGGGACATCAGGCTGGGTCTCCGAAAATTGCATTGTAGGGTGACCGAAGCTTGGTCACCAGAAAATCTGTGTGGACCGTGGCAACGGAAGGCCAAGTTCCTGTATGGACCGTCAAGGTCACGACTCCTTCCGGGGTGATAACATCACCGGTGAACCCCATTAGGGTGGAGTCCACAGCTCGGAGATTCTCCATAAACAATTTCATCTTCAGAACACATCAGGTACAGAACATTACGGAGCTTCCACTATCAATGAGGATTTGATCTACATCATAGTTGTTCAAATTAAGGGATACAACCAACGCATCATCATGCGGGAACTGTATTTTCTGGAGGTCGCTGTCGGAGAAGGAGAGCTCATTTATTTGTGCTTTCTTTGGCGCCGAACCTTCATCGTTCCGCCCACTCGACGGACTGCAACTGCTTCAATCACATTAATGTGACCAGCGATTGGAGGATTCGGAGGAGGAGGTTGTGAGGCTCAGGTTGATGATCGCCCCCGTTCCTTGGCTCGGGTGCTCTCCTGAATTGGTCCAGCCTACCCCTGGATGAGCCTTTCGATCTCGTTCTTCAGCTGCCAGCACTCCTCAGTGTCGTGGCCATGATCCCGATGGTAGCGGCAGTATTTGGTGGGATCTCTCGGGCAGCATTCCCTCGGAGAGGAGGTGGTCGGGGGAGCTGGCGCTCTATCGCCATGAGGATCTCCGCCCTTGGAGCAGTGAGCGAGTGAATCGGTTGAACCTCCTTGGCGGGCTCCGGGTGCGGTTCCTCGGCGGGGGTGGAGGAACCTTTGGCGGTGAGGCGGACTTGGCTAACGGGCGGATCGGTGCTTGTCCAGCCTTTGGGCTCCTTTTTCCTTGTCAGCTCGTGCAAGCAGCTCTCCGCGATTCTTCGACTCTAGCATATTTATCTGCCAGAGCCATCATGTCGAGAGGTTCTAAGGGTAGCTGACTCCAGCGCCAGGTAAAGTCACTCTCCTTCAATACTCCGTCTGCTAGGACGGACATGGCCACCTCATGATTAAGGTGGTCCACTTCCAACATGGCCATGTTAAAGCAGCCGAGATATTTTTTCAAGGACTCCCCCTCTCTCTGCTTAACCTCAGAGAGGGAGCCAGATCTCCGCCGGTGATGATGGCTGCTGACGAACTGGCTGATGAAGAGACGGCTCAGCTCGTCGAACGAACTAACGGAACCTGGTTTCAAAGCATTGAACCAGGTTCGAGTGGATCCCCTGAGGGTGAGGGGAAGGCGCAGCAGAGGATCGCATCTGATGCCCCGTGGAACATCATGATCGATCTGAAGCTGCTGAGGTGGTCATCGGGATCGGAGGCCCCATGATAGGGCTCGATGGCGGGCAACTTCACGTGGGAGGGAATCACTTCCTCCATGATTCCTTGGAAAAGGGAATGCCCTGCTCCGTCTGATGGTGGAGCGGATGGCCTGCTTGCGGCATCTAACTCCTGGCGCATCTACCAGAGTTGCTGGTGGATCTCCTCAGGCACAACAGGAGGGGCTGGACGAGGAGAGAAATGAGACGGTGTCGAGTCGTGGCGAGAGAACACAGGAGAGAGGGACCAGGCCCATCGAGATCGGGGAAGATCTTTGTCACGACCCCCTTGGGGGCCTGGCTCAGCTTCCCTAGGGCAGCGAGGGGGGTCTGCAACCCCATGCGGGCCGAAGGAGGAGATCGCCGGATGAGCGGGGGTTGTATTCTCCTTAGGAGGATGCGGGACAGGAGCGGCTGGTCGGGGAGCTTCAAAGCGTCCCTGAATCAAGTGGGTTAGAGCTTGAACTTGCTGGACCAATGAAGCAAACTGGTCCTGGGTCACTGGGGCCGCCGGTGGCGATAGAGTCTCAATTGGCGGCGGTGGTGGGCTACGCTGCTCAGCGGATCAGGTCTTTGGGAGGCGACCTGATCCCGGGCTTTGGAGGTAGCCTTTCTTCGGTTGGCCATGGGAGGAGTTCTCTTTCAATCGAGATCCTTGTCTCCTGAATCACAAGTTTATGGGACTTGAGGGCCCTTCCTCTAGCGCCAATTTGTTGCTGCTGAAATCTATCCTCCGATTCGAGCGCAATCGGGCTCTGGGACGGGCTCCCTCCTGGGCGGACCTGCAAAATAGTCCTCACGCGAGAGGCGTTGGGGGTGGCCCTCCGCGGAAGACCCTCCGACGCTCAAGTCAGCGGGGATCGGCAATCAACAAACAAGAGGAGAAGGCTCTCGCTGAAGAGTCTCTCCAAGGGTGACCTTTCGAGGGCTCTGGGCAGAGCGCTAATTGCGGAAAACCAAGGCAGAAGGAGAGTGTGCCAGTGAGCAAGTGCGCATACCTGAAGAGTCGGCAAACGACTCTATTTATAGAGGATCACCTGATTCCCTGGGGCGTCGTGGGTTCAAAAGTCATTAGGATTTGAATCGAGTTTGTTATGAGGTCAGTAAGATTCGCATCTTGTTGGTTAGAGGATCGACGGCTGGGAGAGCTGGGTGATGTCTCGAGATTTGGCAAGTATATAGGCTCCAGGGCTCTAGGCCACTCTCGCGGGTCCTAGGCCACTCTCAGATTTGATTTCTATTTAGAATCTTACGAATTTGAACTTTCCCGCACTGAATTTCGCAGAGGTCCTTGAATGCTCGGGTCTAGCTGGGGCATAATGATGACTCGACTGACGAGGCATAGTCGGATAGCTCGATCAGGACTGAGAGAGACGATATAGCTTGGCTGAGGCCGAGAGACGATATAGCTCGGCTGAGACCAAGAGATTTGATCCGCGCCTTAGGATTCCTTGGCTCGGTGAGGGGCTAAGGCGCCCCGATTCACTGAGGTTGACTTATCTCTAGCGGGTATTGTTCAGCATGTGGGAGTCAGGATTCATCCTAGCCCCTTGCATGATTATTTATGCAATGATAATTTTACCCCTCAATATAACATTCATTTCTAACCTTCCATATGCACCAAAGAATCTAACAAACAAATATTTGATCCTCTTGAACTTGTGCATTCCATGTATTCTAAAAGAGAAAATTGTATGTGTTACAAAGAGCGAAGCATAAAGAATCCATGGTCTCGAAATTGATGCCACACACGAGAGGACCCTTTTCATTAAAAGAAGAGGTGGTTTGGAGCCTCTAATTCTATGCCGCATCGTCAACAATAAGGAGAAAAATTTAGTATTTTAGAAGACAACATGCATGGCTGATGTAGGGCGTCCATTATACTACAACTTTCAAAGGAAAAAGAACATCCTTTGTCGACATTGTAACCTCCAAAATTGTAATGTCTTGGAATGTGATTAAATATGGTCCTCATCCTACAACACTTCATAGATATTATTAATAGAATTTTTAAATTTGTATCTAAAGCCCCAACACATAATATCCCTCTAGTCAGTTCCACTAATAGGAGTATTCATAATCTCATCCACCACTTGAGAGGAAAAAATCTAGTACAAAAGATCTTGATTCCAAGCCCTAGGAGTCAACATCAAGTTATTCACCAGGGATAAAAAAGATAGAGCTTCAATATCACAAGGCAGAAATCGTTTGTTCTATAGAATGTGAGAAAACCAAGGTTCATGATCAATTCTAACTATATCCCCACAAGCCGCAAAGGTGTTTGATAATGATGTGGACAATTTATTTCACTCTTTCCTTGAGGCAGAAGCCCTCTTAGGGGAAATATATATATTCTAATTGCCTTCAGACTGATACTTAGTATAGAGACCCAAGCACACAGGTAAGAAGGATGAAGTAAGAGCCTACTAATAGTGTGCCCAAGCAGTGCATCCCATAATTTTAACACTTTGGATGCCAAGCTCTTCTTCTTTTCTGGGCGTGCATATAACCTCCCAAGCTATTATATAGAATGCTCTCCTATTTATATCATGTCTCCATAAGAAGCTCCTAACCAAATGAACAAACCATTCTATAAACCCTTTCAAAACCATAGAATCTGAAATAATATAGATAGAAATGAAGGATAAGACAAACCTTAGGAGAGTCCCTCATTCAAAAAAAGAGGGGAATCTCTATTTCCAAGCATCCATACGGTCTAGAATCGGTCCTTTTGAGTGGTTGTATATTAGCAGAATTGAGTTTGAAACCCTTGAATAGAATCTTAAGATAAGCAACAAGGGAGTGGACATATCGCACCCCCAATATATCAAGCAAATCTAAAGCCATACTTCTTAAAATTTTTAGGCTGAATCAAACCATTGATTTCTGAAAGTTAACAAACTGTCCAAACTGTTAACAATACTCTTCTATTACTAGCTTAAAAGTTAAGTAGTTATCCCTTCTAGCTCTGAATAGGAAAAGATAATCATAAGTGAATATCGAATGGCTAACATATGGGCCTCTCCTACTTGGTTGATAATCGCTGACCCTATTATCTAACATAGTCTCCTTTATTCCTCTTGTTAGAATTTTAGCACACAAGATAAAGAGATAGGAAGATAAAGGATATCCTTTTCTTAAGCTCATCTTGGACTTAAAAAAATCAAAGGGAGAACCACTTATCAAAATTGCAAATTATGGTTCCATAATATAGCCATGAACCCAACTGTGAGACCTAGCCTTTTAAGAAAAGCTTATTTTAGATTAAGATGCGATTTAACTGGATTAAAAAAATATTAAAAATTATATAATTAAAATTTTTGATAAATCTATATTCATAATGCTTATATTGAGTTAGCATTCTAGTACATCTTAAATCACTTAAATTGAAGGTCAATTAAGAAAGTTTAAAGTAATTTTATGAACGATATCATTGCTGATGAACTTCAAATAAATTATAAAAATATCATTAATGGAGATAAGGATGATTTTTGGTATTTTTATCTAATTTTTTATATTTTAAAATTATATTGGATTAGCTAGAAGTTAGTTTTGAATCAAGAATTTATTTTAAATATTTACTCAATATTTATTTATTTGATTTTCTTAAAGAAATCAGAATACTATAAAAACTATAAAGTTTATTGGTGTTAGGAGATTAGAAACTTAAAAGAAAGTGAAAACCTCTTGTCTTTAGAATATCTCTCTATAAACTGGGCTTAATGCATGTCTTTTGATATCAAATTAATAGTTTAAAAAGATGAAGAAGGTTGAAGAATCAAAAAGGTTGATGAAGTCCTTAAGTGTCAAAAATTAATAATTAATTTTTACTAATTTTATCTAGCAAGATAAGTAGTATTTGGCCACTTCTATAATTTATCATATTTTTAGATATATATATATATATACTCTTATGATGCTTAATTTATAAATATTGCATGCATGCATATTGAATATGATTGTCATAATTTATGCTCTAATATTACTTATTTATTATTCATGATGAATTGATGAAAGATATTGGACTGATAATTTAATGCATAAGATTTATTAAAAGATAATAAAATTAAATTTAAGCTTCTAAACCTGACTATGCTGCATGACCTGAATCCCACTAATGGGGTTTAAAAGCTGGTGATATCCATGACCTTAGGAGACATACATTGGTCGATACCCTACTAGTAGAGGTTAAATAATGATGATTCTCATAAACTTGGGGAACATACCATAGTTGATACCCTACATATGAGGGTCAAATATAAGGGAGATGATCCGAGCATAGTAGGATTAGATGACATGATGTAATGAAAACTAAAAGCATAAAAGATACAAATTATTTGTTTTAACTATTAGATTGCATATGTATATTGATATTACGTTATATATCTAGATGACTAATTATTTCTTACTGGACTGTGGAGCTTATGGTTATTTCATCTTTTTTTTATCAAATTTTGTTCAATATATATGGAGATACTATTGGGAGAATGCTTAGATGTGCAAAAAAAATAAAGACTTTAATGTTTTGTTTTGTTAAGATCTAGTATTTTAAATAGTGGATTTGTAACTAAATTCTTTAAACTTTATGATTAAAACTTTATATTGCTAAGTTATGATATCATGTAAGATGCCTTGCATATTTATAAGAACTCCTTATGAGTATGTAGCAGTTGTTATAGCTCAGTTGTCATGGCTCTCAACTCAAATTTTTGCAACTATCTTATAAAGAGTATTGCACAAACTGATGAGCCTAAAATGTGAGGGTATCTTCGGATTCAAACATTTTAAAATCAAAGGTATGAAAATCATATTTCATGCCCAAGGCATCCAACCTTGACTGAAGAAGTGATGGATTGCTCAACACACATCCCTCCTAATTATATGCCGGTACCTTTTGAAAACCCCAAATAGAAAACTGTCAAAACCTAGTGCTTTATTAGATGGCATAAATGTAGCATAGACCGAATCTCCTCATCCGTAGCAAAATCTTACAAGAGGTTTTTTTTCTTACTTAGATAATATGTCCTTCACTATAAGAAGATTAATTATGAATAAATTAAGGCATAGATAGCATCCACCTGTCCTTAAAATGCCCCTAAAAAACCTTTCTAGTGTTTTCCTTTGTATAAATTACAATCTTCCCAATACTATCTTCAATCATCTTTATCTTATTTCTCCTTCTCTAAATAATAGTGGAATTACAGAAAAATCTTGTGTTCAGATCTCCTAATACTAGTGGATTCATGATTTGAGAATGTTACTGTAATGGTTTATTGTGGTTCTATCAAAGAATTTCTCACAAGATGTAAGGACCAACAAGACAACTAGCTATATTAGGATTTGTTGCTTGTTCAATAAAATTAGGCCAAGATCTCTCTAATTTAGAGTTGGACTAGGGAGATCCTCTTCTAAATCATAAGCATTTACATATTAAGAAAGGTTCATGAGTGATTGAGGTTCGTCTGTTCTGCAGTACAGTGATAATGGGCTCCCCTCAATCATAGCTTGTTGAACAAAACATGAAAGTTTTGTGATTTAGAACAGAAATTTTCAACTCCAAATTAATTGGAGAGCATTCAAAGATCATCATGTATGTCGTAGATCCTTGTAGTCACACTGAGTATGGAATTATTTGTGCATACCAATGATAATGCGGTTAGCCATTTTTTAGTAAGAGGGAAATGGTTGCAAATTATCATCGGTGATAAACAAGGAAATTGCTATGAGAGGCTGTGAGACAAAATAGTTCATCATTTCAATGTAATGCTAGGACGATATAACATGATTCAAAATTATACCACATATTCATCCAAGGTAAGTAATTAGATTCTTTGATAAAAAAAAAAAGAGGCCCTCAATCTCTTTTCATAAAACCAGACTTAATGAGGCCAGGGAAATGGAGGTTTATCCTCATATTTGTTGTAATTTTATGTTTAATCTCTGTTGATTCAAAATGTTGTTCTTATCATTGGTGCTAATAGCTATTTTATATTTAATTTCTGTTTCACAAATAAATGCAAACAGAAGAAATAGAGTTGTGCATAGAAATCGTGCAAAATAAATTTACCTAGCTAGTTAATATTATATATATCCTTTCAGAAAAATTAATCATTGCATGTGTCATAGAATACACCAGTTTGTTGCTTTTTTCTTGGCCCCAACCTTAAATTCATAGTGTAAGTTAACTACAAAGTCTAGTTTGTTCGATTGAATTTCTAATGGCTTAAGCTTTTGAAGTCAAATAGTTATATATTTAACTGCTGAGATGTCCAGTTAATGTTCCATAACTGCTGAGATGTCCAGTTCATGCCATGGAATTCTAAGCCTCAATTTCAAAATTTCAATTGGTTCAATCCTAATTTGCAGAACATTACAAAGCTATGACTGCTAACTATAAAAACGCTTCAAGTGTAGGGTGCACTAGAAGAAGGCGAGAACTCATGATGATCTGATGAACATTAACTTTTGCCGTTTATCGGGGAATTGATTTGGTAAAGGAAAATTTGCAGTCTCGAAAATTAAATGAAAACTAAAAGATTTATAAATATAGATCTGTAAAAATGTAGAAGAATAACCGTGATCGTAGTTTTTACTATCCACTATTAACTTCTGACCATATCATCCATTTGAACTCACATAAAGCAACAAACACAACTCCAAGAATAACAAAGGAAATAAGGGACTCATGGGCTTTCTCAGGCAGCCTCATCAAGACATCACTTATTACCACTCCCTTCCAAGACAAAGCTCTCTCTCTCTCTCTCTTTTAGACTGAACACAATCTCTCTTTATAAAAGCAGATACAGAGTATTAATTATACTTCCAGCCTAAGAACCTTAGGCGTATGCATCTGGGTTTGCAAGCAAAAACCCTTCCACAGCCTTCATCAACCCCAGTGGTCCTTCCAAGAGCAGACCCTTCTCTCCTTCACTAAGATCAGTGTCATCGAGGGTCTCGTAGCTTATGGTAAGCTTCCCGACGCTGCTGCCATCACTTCCGAGCTCAAACTTAAGCTCAAATGAGCACAACTTTAGTCTCAGGCCGATGAGTCCCCCTTCAATTATTGAGTAAGCGTAGATTTTGTTCCCTTTGTCCAACACTTCTATGCGTTCCTTCACGAAGTTGACTGGCCCCTTTACAGCTGACATGAGTTGCATGGATCACGTTAGATCTTTTTTTAGCAGAAACAAAGTTTGTTAGATTGATCAATCATTGACAACGTGATATCACTGGTATTTAGCTATATTAATCAAGTATGATCATCATAATATAAAGTGGAAATTTACAACTACATGACTATAGAGATCCATAGCCAAACCTCATCACAGTAAATATATATGACGAGGCGTGAACAAGTATGATTTCACCAAACGCTGTTTTGCTTGCTAAATTATTGATAAACTCAGACCACAATTCATTTTTGAATCAGTCAGCCATAGGGATGATCATTATTTCATCTTTAAAATCCATGCATGTTTTAACTCAACGTTGAATTTATAGCAAATGTCTCCTGCTTGTGTTTAACTGTTATTATGCATCCAGAACATGAGCATAGTCTCCTTTTTTTTTTTTTTTGTTAGTAGTAAAATGAGCATAGGTACCCTAAACTGAATTATGATTAGCAATTTAATTTTGTTTAAGGCTGCAAATGGGATGGGTCAACTTGTGAGCCAATCCGGTCCTTACCCAACTAGCTATTTTGATCCATATTTAGATTGGATTGGATTTAAAAATTAGACTCGATTTAAATTTCAAATCAAGTTTCAGACTTGTATTTTTGACCTGATTTGATCCGAACCTAATTTGTCCCAATCTATAAAATATAAATTTGATTTTTCTTAACTTCAATTATCTGTATCTTTATAAATTCGTAGAATAAATTTTAATTTAAACTAATTCTCCCCTTTTATCTTAACAACTAAATCTCCTCCTTTTTTTTCACTAATTATATCTAAATATTTATATATTTTATTATCTATTTTGATCAATTTTTATTTAAAATGTCTTTAAGTACATCAATAAATATTTTAAATATTATAATTTATAAACTTAAGGATGATCATTTACTTGGATAAAATTATGAGTTTTAAATAAAAATTTAAATTTAAATTGATTCTTTTTAATCCTAATTAAATTTTTTATAGAATTTATAGTTGATTATTGATAACTAAATTCTAGCTATAAAACAATACTTATATACTTGACTTAAATTCAAACATAATAAAATGTTTGTCTTGAATCTTAATATTTTAGGTTGGACTTGAATAGATCGAAATGATATGTTGGGTCTAAAATTTACTGTACAGATCTAATTCGATCTGCAAATGGATTAGAGTCAAATTTAAAATAAGGCTCAAGTATAAAATTGGATCGGATTAGAATCAAATATAACTAAATCCGACCTGTTTGTAGCCCTAATTTTGTTAGATTTTTTGACATGCAATAAAAAACTTCTTATTATATTTTTGCCAAGAACTTTAACTATTAGAGTTATATGTTCCTAGCTAGGAGTGATGCATATGAATTGTATTTAATTATATGATAAGCATGAAAGCATCTAGAAGCAGTGCTTCATGCAGAGCTCATTTCTCAAACAAGCCTCATCAATTCTTGGCAACAAGGACATAAATTTCTACGAACCTTCTGTGAAGTTATACTTTCTAACGGTGCCAACTCCACCATCACCTTCAAGGACTTCGATGCTTGAAATGAATTGGGGCACAAGCTGAGGCATCAACTTATCAGCGTCAAGGATGCCGGCCTTCCATAGCCTTTCAAGGGGAAGAGTTGATGTGGACACCTGTGTGATGGATCCAGCAACCATGTTGAAAGGCAAAAACTGAAGCCAAGAAGGAGTTTATCAGAAGATTAATTGGAAGATGGTGAGCTAAGTTGAGGGAAGGTGGCTCTATTTATAGATGGAGAGAGTGGCGAGTCATGGATGCTGGCTCCTCACCAAGTGTCCTTCGGTTAAACCAGGAGGCAAGTGGGGAGGAGTGGAAAGCTGTTGATTGGCACTGTACGTAGGCCATTGTTTTTTTTTTTTTTTTTTGGTATAAAAAAAGGGGAAGGAGGGCTATTGTCGATCCGTAGCTAGGTCCCATGCAGCTCCGTTTCCCGTCAGGATATGTTTCATTCATGACGCTGGATTTGCGCAGCCGTTCTTCGCCCGCAGGTCCCAAGGATTAACCTTGGAATTATTCGAGTCAGCCGTAACCTTATTCCTCAAATCTGAAACATCATGATTATGTGAAGGAATCCCAACCGCTGGACTACCGTCTGAGTGATCGTAGGCAATTGTTTATGGATGGATTGATAGTCGATAGATGAGGTAGGTGGTAACGTAGTCAACCGAGACGACCACTTCCAATGTACGAAAAAAATAAATAAAGCCTTACAACGCCATCTTGGCATCATCCGGCATGTCCTCAACTGCAACTCATTCAACTCCAATGGTTATGTTTTTTTAGTAAACATTTTTCAAAAGATTGCTTAGCGTGGCAATTTGTAAGACTTGAGTACCTTTTTATTAAAAAAAGATAAGAGTCCCTTTTCTCAACCTGACTAATTCCCATGTTTTCTTCTCTACAGACACCCTACCTTTGAGGCTGATCCCAAATGAAATTGAATCCCTAGCCTCTTGCATGCCTAACTTGGTGGTAGGAGATGCATGATACCATTCAAGCAAAAGCTAAATATTAGAAAAAAAATGAAAATTAGTCAGTCTTGGTATTAGTTTCAGTACCTCAATTTGCTGGCCAATATTCCATAGCCTTGAGGCTGGACCACAAGCTAATAACACCAAGGCATCGATCGATCACCAACGCATGTAGGAATTTTATTATATAAATGTGTTGCTAAATTTTTTAATATATATTCATTTTGTTCTGAATTTTATAAATATCTTCCACCGCCTGAATATAATCATGTTCTGTTTCGTGTATGAGTGGTGATCAGTGTGGCATTGAAACGGTCGCATGATAAGGACTTCGTTCAGATTAATTACACCAGTTGATCAGGGCTACAAGTCAATTAATATTCATTCATAAGAAGTTTAATTGCCTCCAGCTCCCTGCAGCTTAGGTGGGGACGTTGGCAACGAATTTCTATCAGTTAGCAATGTGGTACGTAATGGGGAGGGTCGAGACGAGATATGGCATATAACTCGGGTCGTCCTGATTTTTTATATCCCACCCCGTGCCACCCGGACCAATAGGTATTATAATATCCCACCCTGCAGGCAATTCAAAATTGTTTTTAAAAAACGCTTTAACAAATTTAATTTAAATATATATATTATTTAAAAAAGCTTTAAAAAATTAATCCTTAAGATTGATTAGCTCCATATATATATTTCAAAGTCATTTACTTTTTATAATTTTATATTTTTAGTATATATGAACTATATATAAATCCAAAGATGAAAGAGATGTTCGGATTCAAATCTAGCTACATTTGAATATAGACAAGTTCAGGATCCAATCATCTTTCCCACTTTGAATCCATACAAATCTCGAAACCAATGCAACCTACTTTTCTCACTTTTTCTATCTTTGAATTTGTAAATTGTATAAATTTAAACTTAAAGACCCTACCTCAATAGAAATGGGTTGGATCGGGTGAAATCTCTGCCATATTGGAATAAAAATATAAATTTAAACTTAAAGACCCTACCTCACTTTTTCTATCTATGTGATATTCAATTCAAATTAACTAATTTTGAGGTATAAGGCAATATATCCTAAATCCGTTCCCACCTATACTTCTTTCTTCTAATATTCTCCTCTTTGACCCTAGTTGTTCTCATCCCATTTTTGAATATAAAAGCTATGGCAAAATTATGCACAATTAAGGTGTATTATATGAGTTGTTCACATGCAAACACAATAAAATTACACATAAATAATTGAATATGTGAGAGGTAAAATCACCATGCTTCAATAATCGTGTACATGGCTAAGGCTAGCCCTGATTCCTGCTCGCTGTCCGATAACCCGCCAGGGATAAGTCAGCCTCGGTAGGTCGGGGCGCCTTAGCCCCTTACCGTGCTAAGATTCTCAAGACACGGACCGCATTTTCGCACCCCATCCGAGCCATCATCTCTCGGTCCCAGCCGAGCTTCCATCTCTCGGTTCCAGCCGAGCTATCATCTCTCGGTTCCAGCCGAGCCATCATCTCTCGGTCCCAGCCGAGCTTCCATCTCTCGGTTCCAGTTGAGCTATCATCTCTCGGCCCAGCCCAAGCTATTGCCCCTCGGTCCCACCCGAGCTATCGCCCCTCGACCTTATCCGAGCTATCGCTTCTCGGCCCCTCGAACCGAGCTATCGTCTCTCATTTCTCGGGCCCTTGAGCCGAGCTATCATCTATCATCTCTCGGCTCCTCAAGTCGAGCTATCGTCTATCGTCTCTCAGCCCCGGCCGAGCTACCGTTCATTGGCTCTGACCGAAACATTCCCCCCCGGCTTTTCCAGCCGGTCCCTTCCTATCACTCGGCATAGCCCGAGCGATCCCCATACCTCTGCGGAGTTCGGCACGGGAAAGCTTATAAGATTCAAACAGGAATCATATCTGAGAGTGGCCTAGGCCCCTGGGCCTATGCTCCCACCAAATCTCGAGACATTAACAAGCTCTTCCAGTCGTTGATCCTCTAACTAACCAGATACGAATCCTACCGATCTTATAACAAACTGGATTCGAATCTCAACAGCTTTCAGACCCACGACGCTCCCAAACAACCAGGTGATCCTCTATAATACCACAGCTTCAGACCCCCCTTAGGTACGCCATCTCCCATGCGCACACTTGCTCACTGGCTCTCTCTCTCTCTACCTTCACTTCCGCATTAGCGCTCCGCTCGGAGCCTCTGAGGAACTCTTCGGCGAAAGCCTTCTCCTCATTTCTGTTGACTGTCGATCTCCACTGACTTGAGCGTCGAAGGGTCTTCC
Organism: Calamus simplicifolius; assembly: GCA_900491605.1. Taxonomy (NCBI): domain Eukaryota; kingdom Viridiplantae; phylum Streptophyta; class Magnoliopsida; order Arecales; family Arecaceae; genus Calamus; species Calamus simplicifolius. The sequence continues at coordinate 2,246,997 of UESW01003834.1, read as the reverse complement.
ACAGAGGGCCACCCCCAACGCCACTCGTGTGAGGACTATCTTGCAGGTCCGCCCAAGAGGAATCCCGTCTCGAAGCCCCACCACATCTGAGTTGGAGGACGGATTTCAGCAGCAACAGATTGGCGCTAGAGGAAGGGCCCTCAAGTCCCTAAAAACTTGTGATCCAGGAGACAAGGGTCTTAGTCTGCAAGAGGATTCCTCCCATGGCCAATCGAAGAAAGGCCACCTCTGAAGTCCGAGATCAGGTCGCCTCTCAAAGGCCTGATCCAGTGAGCAATGTCGCGCCGCCCACTGCCGCCAGTCAAGACTCTGTCACTGCCGGGGCCCCGGTGATTCAAGACCAGTTCACCTTACTGGCCTAGCAGGTTCAGGCTCTAGCCCACCTGATTCAGGGGCGCTCTGAAGCCCCCCGTCCGGCCGCTCATGCTCCTCACCCTCTTGAGGAGGATGCGGCCCCCGCTCATCCGACGATCTTTTCTTCCAGTCCGCACGGGGTTGCGAACCCCCCTCGTCGTCCTAGGGAAGCTGAGCCAGCTCCCCAGCGAGCCTGCAGCAAAGATCTCCCCAGATCTCGGCAGGCCCAATCTCTCTCCCCGGTGTATTTTTGCCATGATTCGATACCGTCTCAGTATCCTCCTCGTCTTGCCCCTCTTTCTCTTCCTGACGAGGAGATCCGCCGCCAACTCCAAGAAATGCGTCAAGAGCTTGACGCCACCAAGCAAGCCCATCCGCTTCAGAATAAAGCGGAGCAGGACGCCCCCTTCTCTAAGAAAATCATGGAGAAGTGATTCCTCCCACGTCAAGCTGCCTACCATCGAGCCTTATCATGGCTCCTCCGACCCCGACGATCATCTCAGCAACTTCCGATCAATAATGATGTTCCATGGAGCATCAGACGCGGTCCTCTGCCGCGCTTTCCCTTCCACCCTCAGGGGATCTACCCGAACCTGGTTCAATGCTTTGAAACTAGGTTCCGTTAATTCTTTTGACGAGCTGAGCTGCCTATTCATCAGCCAGTTCATCAGTAGCCACTGCCACCACCGACGAAGATCCGACTCCCTCTCTGAAGTTAAGCAGAGAGAGGGGGAGTCCCTGAAGAAGTATCTCGGCTATTTAATATGGCCATGCTAGAGGTGGACCACCTTAATCATGAGGTGGCCATGTCCGCCCTAGCGGGCGGAGTATTGAAGGAGAGCGACTTCTACATGGCCTTGGCTGACAAATATGCCAGAGTCGAGGAGTCGTAGAGCCGCCCGAGCCGAGCTAACGAAGAAGAAGGAGCCCAAGGGCTCCGATAGGCACCGACCTGCCCGCCGGCCAAGTCCGCCTCGTCGCCAGAGGATTCCCCAGCCGCCGCCGAGGAACCGCTCTCGGAGCCCGCCTAGGAGGTTCCACCGGTTCACTCCGCTCACTGCCCCAATAGCGGAGATCCTAATGGAGATCGAGCACCAGCTCCCTCGACCTCCCCTCTCCGAGGGAATGCGGCCCAGAGAGATCCCGCCAAATATTGCCGCTACCACCGCGACCACGGCCACGACACTGAAGAGTGCTAGTAGCTTAAGAATGAGATTGAAAGGCTCATCCAGTGGGGTAGACTAGATCGGTTCAGAGGAGCCCCCGAGCCAAGGAACGGGGGCGATCGCCGGCCTGAGCCCCACAGCAACCTCCTCCCCCTCCAAATCCTCCAATTGCTGGCCACATCAATGTGATTGAGGCGGTCAGTGGTCCTTCAGGCGGGGGGGGGGGGGGGATGACGAAGAAGGTCCGGCGCCGAAGAAGGCACGCCCCGATGAGCTATCTTTCTCCAATGACGACTTCCAAGGGATACAGTTCCCACATGATGATGTATTAGTTGTATCTCTAAACTTGAACAACATGATGTAAGCCGGATTCTCATTGATAGTGGAAGCTCTCAATGTTTTGTACCTCGATGTGTTTGTGAAGATGAAGCTTCTTATAGAGAATCTCCGAGCCGTGGACTCCACCCTAATGGGGTTCACCGGCGATGTTATTGTCCCGGAGGGGATTGTCACCTTGACGGTACGTGCGGGGACCTGGCCCCGCGTGGCCACTGTGTATGCAGATTTCTAGTGACCAAGCTTCGGTCACCCTACAATGCTATCTTGGGAAGACCCGGCCTAATGTCTCTCAGAGCGCCGTCTCCATCCCGCATCTGTTATGAAGTTCCCACCGAGCGAGGGGTAGGTGAAGTTCGGGAAGCCAAGCAATAGCTCGGCAGTGTTTCATCACCAGCCTGCAATCCAACTGCCCGAGGTTGATGGACTAGATGCTCGGAAGGATTTCGCCGAGCAGCGAGGAGAACCAGCCGAAGAGCTGGAGGAAGTGCCCTTGGACGAAGCTCGGCCTGACTGAACCATAAGGATCGGATCGTTGCTGAAGGGGGAGATTCGGCTAGAGCTGATCAATTTTCTCCGAAGGAATGCTAACGTCTTCGCCTGGTCAGCCTCAGACATGCCTGGGATCAGTCCGGACGTCTTTATCCACCGTCTTAATGTGGACGAGATGTCCCGACCTGTAAAGCAGAAGAAGAGAAGCTTCGCCCTGACCGGCAGAGAGCAATTGAAGAAGAGGTGGACAAGCTCATTAAGGCAAACTTCGTTCGGAAGATAAATTATCCGAGCTGCTATCCAATGTCGTCATGGTGAAAAGTCAAATGGCAAGTGGAGATCTGCATCGACTTCACCGACCTTAATAAAGCATGCTCGAAAGATAGTTTCCTCTCCCCCGGATCGACCAGCTCATGGATGCCACCTCTGGCCATCAGATGCTGACCTTCATGGATGCCTACTCAGCTATAACCAAATTCGGATGGCACCCGAGGATGAAGAAAAAATAGCCTTCATAACCGACCGAGGTACCTATTGCTACCGAGTCATGCCATTTGGTCTAAAGAATGCGGGCGCCACCTACCAAAGGCTAGTGAACAAGGTCTTCAAGGAGCAGATCGGTCGGAACCTGGAAGTATACGTTGATGACATGCTGGTTAAAAGCAAACAAGCTTCCCAGCATATTGAAGACCTTTTAGAAAGCTTCACGACACTCGAAAGTATCGGATGAAGCTCAATCCGGCAAAATGCGCTTTCGGCATCACCTCAGGAAAATTTCTGGGTTTATGGTTTCTCAGCGAGGCATCGAAGCCAACCCGCAGAAAATTCACGCCCTTCAGCAAATGACACCACCTTCGTCTATCAAAGAAGTCCAGCACTGACGGGAAGGATTACGGCCCTCAACCGCTTCGTGGCTCGATCGGCCGAGAGGAGCCTCCCTTTCTTCAAAGCTCTCCGATCCGCCAAGAACTTTCAATGGACTCCCGAGTGCCAAAATCATTCGAAGACCTCAAGAAGTATCTGGTTCTCCGCCTCTCCTCAGCAGTCCCAATCCGAGAGAAATGCTGTTTCTATACCTCGCAGTTTTGGAGGCCACAATTAGCTCATTTTGGTCAGAGAAGAGAAGAAGACTCACAAGCCGATCTACTATATCAGCAAACTGCTCCGGACACCGAAATGAGATACACCCAGATCGAAAAGCTGGTGCTGGCCCTAATAACGTCGGTTGGAGATTGCGACCATATTTTCAGCTCATTCAGTGACGGTCCTCACCGACCAGCCAATCAAGGCGGTGGTCCACTGCCCGGAGACATCAGGAAGAATGGCAAAGTGGGCCATTGAGTTGAGCAGACATGACATCCGATATCAGCCTCGCCCTGCCATAAAGGCGCAAGTCCTAGCCGACTTCCTCCTTGAATGCGCTATCCCAGAAGATGGCTCCACCCCGACTCCTCCAGTATCCGAAACCAAACGCCCTGTGGCTGCTCCACGTTGATGGATCATCCAACGCCAATGGCTCCGGTGCTGGTCTAGTCCTCACCAGCCCAGAGGGGATAACCTTTGAGTACGGCATTCGATTCTCCTTCCCAGCCTCAACAATGAAGCCGAATATGAAGCTCTGCTCGCCGGACTCCGAATCGCCCGTGACCTGAAAGTGAAAAACTGAATGCCTTTACCGACTCTCAGTTGTAGCCAGTCACGTGCGGGGCAGTTTGAGGCCCGAGAGCCAAACATGATTCGGTATCTCTAAGAGGTGCGGAACTTACTCTCTTACTTCACCGAATTCGAAGTTATCCAGATCCCCAGATCGGAAAATGCTCGTGCCGATCTACTATCCCGGCTAGCAACTGCGGAGTCGATGGACTCCGAGTGGAAGTTCCCCTTGGAAATTCTGGAAAAGCCCAGTATCATGGAGGCAGACCGANATATTGAAGTATCTTAAAGAAGGGTCGCTCCCAGCCGACCGCAGGAAGCAAGAAAGTTGAAGTTGCAAGCTCACACTATGTGCTAATCGATGACCAGCTCTAAAGCGGTCTTCTCCATGCCCGCTTCTCAGATGCCTCTGCCCATTGAGGCTGACTATGCCTCGGGAGGTGCATGAAGGAATTTGTGGCAGTCAATAGGAAGTCGATCTCTATGCCACAAGGTGCTTTGCCAGGGATATTACTGGCCAACCATGCAAAAGGATGCCGACGATCTCGTCTGAGCCTGTGACCCCTGCTAGAGGCACTCCAACATTCAGAGGCTCTCCTCTGCCAGTCTGATCCCCATTTCCTCCGTTTGGCCCTTTGCTAAGTGGGGATGGATATTCTTGGCCCTTTTCCCGCCGCCACCGGACAGAGGAAAGTTTTTATTTGTCGCCATTGATTACTTCACTAAGTGGGTCGAGGCTGAGGCAGTCGCCCAAATTACCGAAGCTCGGCCAGGGATTTCGTGTGGAAATCCATCATCTGTCTCTTCGGCCTCTCGCATACCATCATCACTGACAACGGCAAGTAGTTCAATAATCTCAAGTTCTGGGAGTTTGCGAAGATCACGGCATTAGCCATCGCCTTACCTTGGTAGGGCATCCGCAAGCCAACGGAGAAGCCAAGGTAACAAATCAAACCCTGCTTCAAGGGATTAAAGTGGCTCGCCAGAGCCCGAGGCCAGATGGGCGGACGAACTTCACCATGTTCTATGGCTTATCGCACCACCCAGGATCCCCACCGGCGAGACCCCATTCCGGATGGCTTTTGGCATGGAAGCATCCCAGTGGAGATAGGCCTTCCCTCTCCTCGAGTTGAAAGCTACTTAGAAGAAGCCAATGACGAGCAGCTCCGCACCAATCTCGACTTGGTAGAAGAGGTTAGAAAAAAGCTCGATCAGAATGGCCGTATACCAGCAGAGAGTGGCTCGTTTCATGCCTCCAGAGTCAAAGGGAAATCCTTCTCACCTGGCGATCTCGTTCTCCGGAAAGCATCCATCTCTAAGCTGCTGGAGCAAGGAAAGCTCTCGCAGAACTGGGAAGGCCCCTAACAAGTAGGAAGTCATCGGACCTGGCACCTACAAGCTCCAAGATCTAAGTGGGAAATCCATTCCCCGGACGTGGAACTTGGACAATCTCCGCATATACTATCAATAGGGTACGCCTCTTTGACCTGCCCCTTTATAACTTTGGCATCTTATTCCTGTTATTTACGACATGGTCGACTCTCTGGAAAAATTGCGATGAGAAATGATACCTCTAGCTCACTATCAGCACAACCGAGCCGTTTCCCCGAGCTTTGAATTGAATCCGAACCTCGGCTAAGTCGAGTCCCGCTTGGTAAAAGCTCGGTATGACCGAGCACTCCCAGCATGGTCGAAAACCGAACAATGCCCAAGGCTTAGCTCGGATTTGGGCCGCTTACAAGCCCCGGCCGACCTAACGTTCTTCAAAGCTTAGCTCGGATTGGGCAGCTTATAAGCCCCGGCCGACCTAAGTATTCTCCTAAACTATGTTCGGATTCGGGCCGCTTACAAGCCCCGGCCGACCTAACATTCTTCTAAACTTAGCTCGGATTCGGGCAGCTTACAAGCCCCGGCCGACCTAAGTATTCTCCTAAACTATGTTCGGATTGGGCCGCTTACAAGCCCCGGCCGACCTAAACATTCTTCAAACTTAGTTCGGATTCGGGCAGCTTACAAGCCCCGGCCGACCTAAATTCTTCTAAACTTAGCTCGGATTCGGGCAGCTTACAAGCCCGACCGACCTAAGTATTCTCCTAAACTATGTTCGGATTCGGGCAGCTTACAAGCCCCGGCCGACCTAAACATTCTTCTAAACTTAGCTCGGATTCGGCAGCTTACAAGCCCTACCGACCTAAGTATTCTCCTAAACTATGTTCGGATTCGGACCGCTTACAAGCCCCGGCCGACCTAAACGTTCTTCTAAACTTAGCTCGGATTCGGGCAGCTTACAAGCCCCGGCCGACCTAAGTATTCTCCTAAACTATGTTCGGATTCGGCCGCTTACAAGCCCCGGCCGACCTAAACGTCCTTCTAAACTTAGCTCGGATTCAGGAAGCTTACAAGCCCCAGCCGATCTAAGTATTCTCCTAAACTATGTTCGGATTCGGGCCGCTTACAAGCCCTGGCTGACCTAGTTGGTCTCCAAAACGTGAACGTTGTTCGACAAGGATAAACATTTTGGGGATGGCAGCGAAAACAAAAGTTGCCAATTTTGCTTATTATAGAGAAAATGACAAAGAGGAAATGAAAAGACAAAGTAGCCTTCACAGAGGCTTCACATATTCTCCGAGAGCCACCGAACTCTCCCCACACCGAACTAACTCGGCAATCTTTTGGCGAAGGGATGCTATTTCCCCTTCTTGCTGGCTGATAATACGGTGGAGGACTCGACCTCCCTCGTCGAGACGGTCAGATATTGCTCTGCGCCCTCTGTAGCCGCTTATGGCTCGCGAACGCCGACACCAAGGCCACTCCATCAACGGTCACTGCAATGCGACTCTCCAGGAGTCCCTGCGGCCATCAGCACCACCGTTCGGCCCTTGAGTTGATCGTCTTTCACCGCCGGAGGCCATGTCCACATTCAAGAGCCGCTGGAAACTGGCTGAAAGGATGACCGGCATAGGCATCCCTTGTCCATATTTAAACCACTCCTGGTGAGTGTTTCGATCGGTTGAGTCATTAATCTCGACCTATGGAAACTCGGCACGCGTCACCACTCCGGTGGGCGCTCGCGGGAGGCAAGGGGTCGCACCCCCTCCCGAGGAGGATCGTTTAGCATCAACGAGGTGCTCAGGAACTTCCCTCCTTCTCTAGGGACCAGGTTCCCTCCGGTTTGTCAAAACCTCTCAGATCAATGCCCTCAAAAATCTGCCAGGCACCCTCGAATCGGGCACCCTCGAAAAGGCGCGAAGAAATGTAACGCGTTGGCACACCTTCCTTGAATGTAACCAAGTCGTAAACTTGGGCGCCCCATGCGTCAGTCGGGTGACCCTTATCCTCTCTGACAGTCTACACCAGAGGCCGAATAAAATGTTATAATCCTCGGCGACGACCGAGTCTGAGCTAAATCTCTATGCCTCGGTTGGTCCAAGCTATGAGTCGAAATAGCATATCACAGTCGGACCTACGCAACTCCAAAGTTTCGTTCGGATTGGGGCAGCTTACAAGCCTCGGCCGACCTAAGCAATCTCCAAAGTTTCATTCTGATTCGGGCAGCTTACAAGCCCGGCCGACCTAAGCAATCTTCAAAGCTTCGTTCAGATTCGGGCAGCTTACAAGCCCTGGCCGACCTAAGCAATCTCCAAAGCTTCGTTCGAATTCGGGCAGCTTACAAGCCTCGGCCGACCTAAGCAATCTCCAAAGTTTCGTTCGGATTCAGCAGCTTACAAGCTCCGTCCGGACTGAGCAATATCTCCATATCTTGGCCTTAGCAAGGACTAAGCTGTGATAGTGCTGTCGAAATATGCTGCGACATAAAAGGCGCAATATAGGAGTAACAACTCCCCAGCAGAAAAGAGGCAGAAGCTAAAGAAAAAGGGAATGAAAAATTTCTTTATTTCCTCATCAAAAGAAAAGTTACAACCTCCTGAGAGGAGTTACAAGTGCATCAAAGCATAGAAAATGAAAACGAGTAAATAGCTTGGCCGAACTGCTCCAATCAGCTTCGGTTAACGATGATACTTTGGCGTCTGACCCAAGAAATCAGACAAACCAGTTAGCTCACCCTGATAAGTGGCAAAGCCGGCCTCCCACGGTCCCTTTGGATGAATTAAGATATCCAAAAGGAGGCATAACCCGTGGATGCTGATTCTGAGGAATCGGCAAACTAACCAGCTTCCCCCTGGGTGGGATGCTGGGCTGCAGGCCGTTGCCCGATTGAGAGAGCTAGGGGACCATCAGCCCCACGCTGCTCTCAGCTCCCCCTTCCCGTGGCAAGGATTCCCTAGAGAAGAGATGAGAATCCAGCCGATGAGAAGGAGGGCTCCGTGCGTGCTACGGGGGTGCCTATGCACTTCCTACCCTGCGTCCCCCGTAGCAGGCCACAAAGGACACAGGAAGCACATATGTGCGCTCTCTATGTGATCTCTGCGGCCCTCCTGTGCGCTCTCCATATGATCTTCGAAACTCATCCCAAGAGGACGAGCTGCTCTTCAGTGGCTCCTTCATCACCCCTGCTATCCGGGGGAAGACGACTCGCAAAGGAAAAACTCGGTCCCTCCGCTCTCAGCCTCCGAGACACAGCCATCATAAAAATTTTTCTACGAACACAGAGAAGAAAGTTTTGGGGATGGCCTAACACGGCCCCTTCCTCCCCTTTTTATAGGCAGAATGGATCAGGAGCAACTATCAAGGCAGAAAGCCCCGAGATTCAAAACGCCTAATCCATGCTGCCACGTGGCCTCCCAGGATGAAAAGAGCACCCTTCTATGCGCGCCAAGTGCATTGCTCAGTCCATGATATATGCTAGAGGATCTCCTCTGATCCCGGATCATGGGTCATAATTGCAAAAAATCGCCCGCTGATCTCAAATATACGGGAAGACAAGGGAAATCATCCGATGAAAGCGACACCCTCCAATGGCGAGCGAGCGCCTATGTCGTACGTTGAAACGACCCGTGTTGGAAAGGATCGACGAGATAAATACCCCTGGAAACTGCTGAGGTAACCTTTTGCTGGCTGGAAAGCCGTATTATCTACTTCAGCAAAATGAAGGCCGACTTGCCTTGGCAAAAAAGACAAGACACTGACAGAGTAATAAAGAGGCGCAGAAGCCAAGTACTCCTCAGTGAGGTCATCTCGATATTCTCCACTCCGACCCAGTTGACTGTTATGCCTCAGCATAAACCGAGACATTGCCTTGCGCTCTAACTCAAAGCCAAAGCTGCCTCTACACTTCGGACTAAACCGAAGAGCCTCCTTTCAGTTCGACATAACCGAATGTTATCTTGTACTCCGGCCCGGTCTAAGGAACTACTTCAATGGTAACGAGATATGTTGTAAGCCCCGGCCTACACCCGGAGTGCATGAGCCCCAGTCAGGGTCGGAGTGCACATCTGATGAATGTAAACCCCGACCTATGCCAGAATGCGTAAGCATCAGATAAGGTTGGAGTGCACATCCTAGGGATATAAGCCCCGGCTAAGATCGGAGTGCGTCTTTTATCGAGAACCTCGACGAAACCGAGCGATATGCAGCGTAAGACTTGCACGGTGAAAGCGAGCGTTTCAAAAACAACGGCAAACATAAAAGCTACAAAAATTTTTCTCTTCATTTATTATATAAAAGGTGACAGAAAAGAAAAATACATCGACCCTCACAGGGGCTTGTTATTTCCTCCGAGCGCCGCTGAGCTCTCCGTCTGCCGTGGAGCCTGCTCACCCAACTGTTGCTGGAGGGACGCCACCTGCCTCTCCAGCCGACTATTGGCTTCGCGAAGAAGCTCGATCTCCCTTGCAGAAATGGCCAGATACTGCTCAGCCGCCTTCATAATTTGTTCGCGGCCTATGAACAACGAAGCCAGAACCTCCCCGTTAACTGTTACCATGGTGCGACTCCAGCGCAACCCCCTGCGGCCGTCAGCACCGCTGCCTGCCTTCAGTTGATCGTTCCCCACTTCTGGAAGCCATTTCAGTGTTGAAAGCCTTGGAAGGTCAGCTGAGGATATGGCTAATGACAGCACTCCTCCGCCCTTTTTAAAAGTCCCCCCGGCGGGCATGCCGATCGCCAAGGCTGCTAACCCAAACGTTACGACTGCGGGACATGCCGCATGTCACCACCTCAGTGGGCGTTCACGGGAGACAAAGAGTTCTGCTCCCCAACCGAGGAGGCTCATTAATAATCCCATGGCACTCAAGGCACGCCCACATCTTCGCCCTTGATAAGTCGGACTACCTCGGTTCTGGCCAAGATATTTCTGTAATTCCTGGTCCTTTCCAGTCGACCTACAATATCTCTTGTTTCCAGCCGAGTTATCGCATCTTGCGACTTCAACCGAGCTAGATCGTCTCACATCCCCTTTAACCGAGCTATGTTGTATCTCGGCTCCTTCATTAGGGCTATCCCTATACCTTGGCCTTGATCAAGATGTTCACTCAAATCCGAGCTAAACCAACCAAACGGCTCAAATAAGCTGTAGGTTGCTCGCGGTCAAGAAAAAACTTGAGACAGAGATCGTCCGAAAAAGGCCATCGAATAGAGGCGAAAGACTCATTCATTAAAGACCCCAACCAAGTTACAAGTTTGAAAAACAAAAACAAAAGCATACAGATAACCCTTAAGAATCAGGGTTAGGAACGGCCCCAGCGGCCTCGGCAGCTTCCTCGGTGACATTCGGGGGAGCTTGACTTGTCTTGCCCTTTTTGAACACTGTTGTTTCCCCGGTGATATGACAAGAATGCCCTTCAGGGGCCATGGCCTCACCGGCACCCGGAGCAACATCAGGATCGGCGTCTGAAATATCGTCATACTCGTCCTCTTCATCCCCTGGGGAGCAAGCTTCGAAGGTTCCAACATCCAAGAATGAGAGGTCCCATTCCGGATGTTCCTTGGATATCTTACTTCGAGTGTCCTCCACACCGAGCTGGAAGGCGTCGGCGCAAGTTGCATCTTGTTCGCCCCTAAACAAAGCGAACCACATTTCAGTTTCAGCCACTTGGCTCCGTAGTGAGGCAACCTACCCCTCAGCTTCAGTAGCTCGATTCGCAGTAGATCAACTTGCTCCTCGGACTCGCGGACCCGCCTCTCGAGCTTTGAGTTCCTCCTCGACTAGAGGCCATTCCCCTTGCAGGGTCTGCGTTGGTTTTGATTCTCCAGCTCCGCCTTTCTCATCTGTAAAAACAGAGTTAGCCAATGCCACGATGAGCCAATAAAGGGGGGGGGGGGGGTTAGGACCATACCTCTCCTCCTGCCAAGCTAGCTTCTTAGTTAGCTCTTCGACCTCGTCAATGGCCCTCAATTTATCAGCCCTAATTTGCTCGATTCTGTTGAGGTCACCGATCCTCGACTGCCTATCATCAACCTCTCTCCAGGCTTGGGCGAGCTTGTTGTCGAGCTGGGTTATCTTTTCCTGGTGCCATTTGATATTGTCGTCCCTGTCGGCAATGTCACGGTTGCATCGCCGTACCTTCTCCTCCACTTCGCCAAGCATTCTACTTAGGCGACTTCTCTCTTCGGTGGCCTCTCTCCTCTGCCTGCTTAGATTTTTGTTAAACTGTTTCTTGACAGTTTCCATTTCTTCGGAATGCCTAGCTTTGATCCGAGATAGCTCCGAGCATGCGTCGTCACACTTCGCCAGGAGCCCACATAGCTCCTTCACTTCAAGCTGTAGCTTGGACACGTTACCTTGGGCAGCCTGATGCAATACCTTCATCCTCGCCAGATTCTCATTACTGGTGCCCAGAAGTTGCTCAAATGTATCAGACGCCTCAGCCGCGATTGAAGCTCGGCGCTAACTCTCCTAGCCTGGATGCTGGCCCCTGTTGCCAGGCTCAAGCACAGCACAGCGCCCTGGTAACCAAAGCACTCTGCAAAATGAAACTCAAATGAGGAAAGCACGACCGAGCTAACCAGGAAACATTCGCTACTCAGGAATAGTAGCATATTCGGGAGACGTAAGACCTGGCTAACCCCATGAGGGTGGAGTTGTTGATCTCGGGAAGAAGGTGGATATCCTTCACCACGTTCCGCTAGCGAATGCGGCATCGACAGGGTCTAGGTCCGCGATTTATCCGCCGAAGGATCCACGCCCGGGTACATACCGACCTCATTAGGGCAGCAAACGCCGCTTCGATGGCCGAGTCTGGGCTACTGGGCTGACCATCCCCGCCCGAAGGATCGATCCGGGCAACCTCCGATTGAGAAGCCTTTGACCTCTCGGCCTCCTCCAGCAGAATTCTAACTGGCCTTCCTCGGATAACTCGGCCAGCCCAAGCATCAGTTTTTTCGAAGCTTTTGTGGAAGAGCTCCGACTGCAAGATTCTCGCCTTGCCCTATCCCTCATTGGATTTCTTCCCTCGGTCGCAGGCACCCGCTCTTCCCTGCGGGCTCCGCCAAGTCTTCAGTCTGTTCGTCAGTTGCCCCAACCTCGCAGGAAGAAGCTCTCCAATCATAAGCTCCTCGCAAGTCTCTGCTGCAACCGACCCAGCGTCACCGCCTCTAAATCTCTCTGAAGGGGGGCTCCAATAGAGCTCTTCTTGAGCTTTGGGGTTGCAGTCGCCCCTTCCTGTCCTCTGCCAGGGCTAGGGATGTTTCTTGTTCGGAGGAGAGCCCTCAGGGGCACCGACCTCCTCCGAGCCAGCCATTGGATTATCTTCCAGAGGAGGGGCGTCCGGACAAGCTAACGAGTCTCATCCGAGCTGTCTACTATTTCCACCACTGGGGGACAAGGGACCTCAGCAGTCCTCTTTGGCTCCTCCTCTATTTTCAGCGCCCCCGCCAAGGTTACCCCAACCTCGGCAAGCGCTCTTCGGAGAGGCGAGCCCTCTTCTCGGGCCTGCGTCTCTCTCCACCACTGCTCTCACCTAGGCGCTTGCTTGTCCCTTTCTTTATGCGGCCCTATAGCTCAGACTTCTTGGCTGTGAGAACAGAGAATAAACGGTCAGACCGAGATACCTTTACTCGAGTAAAACGATGAGAAAATAAAAGACCCACCATGCAGGTCGAGGGGGCTAAGCCCGGCGGTGAAGAGAGCCTCCTCAGATAGCAATCGTTGGCCGAGAACATCTGCCATCGCAGAAGGCTTCTAGATCCTCCTCCTGCTCAGATAAAGTGGATGTGCTTTCACATCCGGACAAAGTTTCCCCATCCTTAGGAAAATTGGAACCAATGTTCCCTTCAGCGATAAAGAATTGATCTTTCATCCCTTTATGGATGACGGCTTATCCACGATTGTCTTGAATGACCTCCGGGGACCGATGTAAGGCCGCTCTAATTTCCTCCCAGGTATTAGGTGGTACAAGCGGAATAAGGGTAGAATTGCTGTTACCTTCACTTGGCTACACATCGAGATAAACCCGATGATGCTCCGCCAGCTATTGGGGGCTACCATCGTCGGACAGATGTTGTAGAACCTCATGATCTCCTTCACCAAAGGATGGAGAGGAAACCGAGGCCCGCCTTCAGACTATCTTCGTAAAGAAAGATGCCATGCTCCAGTTCTTGCGAAACCCTAAGCTCGGGCCCCGGCACTCGCAGGAGGATATCCGAGGGAATGTCGTATTTCAGGCAAAGTTTTTCCAGATCCTTAGCAGTGATTTCCGAAACCATGTCGTAGGGCTCATATTCTGCTCGCCGGAAGGAGCACCGAGCAAGATTGCAGAATATGGGAAAACAAATCCCTCCAGAAGAAACGAAGGAACACTGCGAAGGGGAATTGTGTTGTTTCGACTTTGCTTCCTCCTAAGAAAACCGCCTCAAGAGAATATAAGGCATCTCGCCCGAGGTGCCCGGAACCGCCTCCATAAACGCCGTGAAAATCGGATTTGCTACGTGGCGATTCCTAACCGTCGCCTCAAAGGAACCTTACCCACAAAGGCACGGCGGCTGCGCGGCATTAAATAGGACATCATTGCGTGGGCCGTCTAATCCTGATCCTTCTGTTCAAATCGCACCACTGGACTTATACTCCCTATGCCCGAACCTACGCTTCAAACTAGGGAGTGGGGGGCATGTGTTGAGGGATAAAATCACTATGCTTCAATAATCGTGTACGTGGCTAAGGCTAGCCCTGATTCTTGCTCGCTGTGCGACACCCGCCAGGGATAAGTCAACCTCGGTAGGTTGGGACGCCTTAGCCCCCTCACCGTGCAAGGATTCTCAAGTCGCGGACCGCGTTTCGCACCCCCATCAAGCCTACATCATCTCTCGGTCCCAGCCGAGCCATCATCTCTCGGCCCTAGCCGAGCCCTCGTCTCTCGGTTCCAACGAGCCATCATCTCTCGGTCCCAGCCGAGCCATCATCTCTCAGCCCTAGCCGAGCCCTCGTTTCTCGTCCCAGTCGAGCTATCATCTTTCGGTTCCAACCGAGCCATCATCTCTCAGTCCCAGCCGAGCTTCCATCTCTCGGTTCCAGCCAAGCTATCATCTCTTGGTCAGCCGAGCTCTCATCTCTCGGCCCTAACCGAGCCCTCGTTTCTTGGTCCCAGCCGAGCTACATCTCTTGGCCCCTCCGGTCGAACTATCGTCTATCGTCTTTCAGCAGCCGAGCTATCATCCCTTGGCTCTAACCAAACTATCCCACCATCCCTTTTCTAGCTGGTTCCTTCCTATCACTCGGCCTAGCCGAGTGATCCCCATACCTATGCGGAATCCGATGCGGAAAGCTTAAATCCTTAAGATTCAAAATAGGAATCATATCTGAGAGTGGCCTAGGCCCTGTGGCCTATGCCCACCACATCTCAAGACATCAACAAGCTCTCCCAGCCGTTGATCCTCTAACTAACCGGATACGAATCCTACCGATCTTATAACAAACAGATTCGGAACTCAACGGCTTTTGGTCCCACGACGCTCCCAAACGGTGATCCTCTATAAATACCAACTTCAGACCCCCTCAGGTACGCGATCCCCCGTGCGCACACTTTCTCACTGGCTCTTTCTCTCTCTCTGCTCTTGCTTCCGCCATTAGCGCTCTGCTCGGAGCCTCTGGAGGAACTCTTCGAGAGCCTTCTCCTCATTTCTGTTGACTATCGATCTCCACTGACTTGGTCGGAGGGTCTTCCGTAGAGGGCCACCCCCAAATGCCTCTCGCGTGAGGACTGCCTTGCAGGTCCGTCCAGGTGGAAGCCTGTCTCGAAGCCCCGCCGCGCCCGAGTCGGAGAACGGATTTCAGCAGCAACATAATCTATTCACACATAATGGTAACACCATGTACAAATGACCCTTCTTAACCCACAATGATAGGAGACCCATATAATTGATTGCCATTTTTAATAGAAAATGACAATCATTAGTTTTTTTCATGTTATTTACTATATATATAATGGTCATCATAGTGGTTATAATGATCGGTGTTATTTAGATCCATATACTAAGAGAAAATAAGTTGCATGTAAAGTGGGATGGGAGAAATTAATCCAAAGTAAAGCATCTGACATTTGAAATTTGAAAAAATCGATTGATAGAAGTTATTGGATACTACTAGATTCAATTGAAAGTGCAGTATTAACCAATCAAAGATGTGATCATGAGTGAAGTACTAACCAATCTAGGGCTAAATTGGAATAAAGATGGTTAGTTACTAGGATGATGATTAGCTACAACTAAAGAACTTCGTTTAAAAGTTAGATCACTTATTGGTTTTAGGTTTAGAAGCTGTGAGGGATGGTTGAAGTTGTCTACAATGGTAAAAAAGAGAAAGGAGAGTGGTTTCACTAGAATTGGCAACTAACCACAAAACGACTCTCCTTATTATGAGATTTGTGTAAGCTCATTATTTCTCTCTTGTAACTTGCAAGACATAGGAAAGTATCATATAAGTTGGTTCCACATCAAATGCATGCCAATCTTTTCATATGGAGGCCAACTTTAAGGTTCTACTACTGGAGTGGAATAACGTCGGAATAGAATCCATAAAATTAAAATATCACGTGCTACTTCTAAAGAGATATCACATGATGGAATAACTAAAAATTATCATGTCATGAATGTGGTAGACGTGATACAACTAAAGAGTACCGCAAATTGACTCTCTTTTCATGCAAAGAATATAAATTTCATTATTACTCGCATCACTAATGGTAACAGTTTGATAATTTGCTTCCTTTGTTACGCAGCAAACGTTTTATTTTGCCAACATCTGCATCGTTTACACTTTCATGTGGAGATGGAATTGGTGGTTTAAGGGAATGGATCTAATTCCACTTATTAAGAAAAAGAGAATAGAGCCCCAAATTATTTACTGATATTGCTGTTTGTTCTATATAGGTAATATAAAAATTTGACAAATTTAGCTCTTATGCTCCTTAATCTCATCATCTTTGCAGCGAGAGTACTGAGCTAGCCAAGGCTCGATATCATGTGAGACTGCTGGGAAATGATATTTGCTACGAGGGACTTTCTGAAAATATGACCTCATAACCATCTCTGAAGTTATCCATCCCTTGAGCCAGCATCTGCCAGAAAAGTCCGCCAATGCATGGACCCCCCGCTTTTGCCGAGTTGTAGATCATGTCGTATACTGTCGTAGAAATAATCTCGTCCGGATGCCTTCCTACCAAACTCCGTGATCATAAGAGGCTTTCCAAGGATTGCGCCAGCATCATCAACGTGGGATTGGATCCAACTCCGAAGGAATGCCATTTGAGCATCGTCAGAGCCTGAAATCCTGTAAATTAAGGAGGAAAACAACATATCTTGAATTACTCTAGCCTTGGAATTTTCTTGCATTGGTTATTGGACTAATGAATAAAAGCGTCTTGCAATAAGATTTGCGTGAGTAATATGACTAATTTAAAATTTGCAAATAATTGCTAATCACTCTCTTGAAGAACATATCGCACATGTTCATGGTTTCCATAGATACCTCTAAAAAAAAAAACAAGTTGAAGAGGATGATGATGATAGACTCATGAGCTTACCATTGATCAGGGTAGATATGAATGGTGGCAAAGTCAATTTCCGATATCTTGTTGTTGGAGATGTAATCGGTACCGACCTCATAGCCGGGATTAAATTGCTTTTTTTCAGGCATTGATTCCCCATAAAATCCTTCCAACCCAACCTCAAGCAAGTGGTTGCTATCTATGGATTTAACATGGGAAGCCATCTCCGCAATCCAATTCTATGCAATAACAAACAAAAAGATCAGTGGATCGGCCAACCAACCTCTCCGTGTTACTTTTCAAACATATTATCGAGGATTGATTAAGAACAAACCAAGAAATTATGTGGCCTTTGGAGTAAAGATAAGTACTGTAATCTCCTAGAAATTAAATAAGGAAGTGTTAATGTTTATGGACCTGTACGGTTTTGCCAGAGAGGTCGCCATCGCACCGTGGTTCGTTTATGAGTTCCCAGGCGAGGATGGTAGGATCATCCTTGTATGCCACTCCAGTCATCGTGTTGGTCCTCGTAAGGACGGTCTGGACAAGGCAAGACAAGTGTACATTAATATTTGAAGGTTAATTAATACGTCCGGCCAGCTTCTGCAATTGCGTGCATGGCAAAAGAAAAAGGGAACTCTTTATGTTAATTAGCAGCCGAAACTAGTAATTAAGGATGAGTCTCCTATATATTGATCACCTTGACATGATTCTTGTAGTATCCCTTGACAACTTCATGCCAGTAAAAGTCATTATCCCAATAGACGTCTGCTCCCCTTTCTTTTGCCCATTGAACGTACTGCTTCCTGCCCCCAAAGTCGGCGTAGTTATTCACCAGACTCAGTATAAGAAACACTCCATGCTTCTTGGCCTCAGAGATGACAAAGTCCAAACCCTGAGACATATAGAATAAAAACCAGACAATAAAAAATCAGTTTCAAGGGTCATAAAGAGTCGAATAAATTAAATAAATAAGACACAAGCAAGTGTTATTCTGAAATTAATATAGTACAAGAATTTCCTCGAAAATCTGGAATCGGCTATATAGACCACGCTCGTAAATCGCATGCAGGCTCTGTGCCTGATGTCAACTCTCAAAATTTGGTGCATTATTTTTCTTTGTTTAACCAAAGCAAATGCAAGTTCGAGTGTGGCTACCATCACCTTAATTAATGGTCGGTCTACAGGTAGAGACATCTAATTTATTGGCCGTCGTATGATCTCATGCAGCAAACTTGGTTGAATGAAAGGAAACCCCATTACCTTGATGCACGGGTTTATAGGATATATATACCTGGAACATGTTCTCGTTGTAATAGCCAGGAGAATACTGCAGGGGATTGCTCCCACCATCACTGAAGGCCCAGGTCCTGACCACACTCATTCCATTATCGGAAGCTTGCTGGAGAACAGATGACACCTTATATCTCTGTGAGGGGTCTGATGCCATCAACATCAGCCAGTAGGCATTGAACCCATTGGAGTAGAAGGGGCGCCCATCCAAAACAAAGTGCGTTCCGCTTGTCCTCACAAAACCAGCATAAACACCACCACATTGGAGTAGAGAGAATCAAGACACCAAGGCTAAAAAGGACTCGGGCTGCCACCATCTTTTCTATGAACAACAAAATGAGATGATATGGAAGAGAGAGACAGTGCTCAGAAGGCTCAAAGGTTTGACGGTGATCAGAGCTGCCATGGTATAGTTGGGTTTATATAGAACTCCACTGAATGGAAGAGGACAACGGAATTCCTCAACTTGGATAACTGCATGTATGGCCTATCTAAGGAATCCTACAATCTCAAGCAAGGTGATCTATATCAATGAGACGCATAAGAAAGCAATTCACGGACAACTCTCCCAGAATTCTTAGTGCACTTGTTGTGTTCATGGTGAGGCCGTTGGATGACGAAGAGAAGGCCTACATCATCACGTACCAATGGCGACATGCGACGGAGTAGCCGCCAAGAGCAAATCCTCAGCACGATGTCGCCACCCTCCTTTTTCATAGTCCGTTAGGTTGAGCTTTCTGTTTCGTTCCCTCGAGCTTTCACTTTGATTGCTATATCCTTCAGGATGGCTGCGGAGCTTTCAGTCGCGTGTGGGATTGATCTTTTATCCTAAAAAGGTCAGATGAGGACGGCCTCACCTGTTCCTTTTTCAAACATATATTTATTTATCTGTTCTCCTTCCATTCCTTTGCTCTTTGCATGTAGATGATAGAACAAAGGTTGTATTCCGAGATCTGGACAAATCCCAACCGCTGGATCTCGGCAAGTGAAACTGCCAGCCGCCAGATCTGCGAGGGCCGGAGATCACTGATGAGGGCCAACATGGGACATCTTCGGGCAATCCAGACCGCCGGCAGCGCTAGCCAGCTTAATTAATTAATGCACATCATTACGATTCAACCATGTCCGGAGATAAAACTTTTCTGATTTGTATTTAAATAAATAGGGTCCGAGCAGGATTAAAAATTAGAGTTATCTAAGTTTTGATTTTACTTCTAAAATTAATTGAAAATATTATAATAGTTTTATCTCTAATAATTAATTATTAATTTTTTTCATCGTAACAAAGCTTCAAACCTATCTCTGGGGTTAGACTCATGACACAGCCACATAACTCATCAGATAGGATCTTAAAGCTTTCAATTTTGATCCAGCGTCAACATAAGCAAATATAATCCTAAATATTTCATTAATAATTATCAATTCGAAATATAGGATTCAGCTGGTACATTTGGTATCAAACACAAGTGTTAGTTTTACTCCTACCAAAATTTTTGGACATGAAAACTAAAACTGAACATTTTACAACTTATAATGATGCAAACTAATAATTCAATACAAATCTTTTCTCACTCGCATTAACATGAATTAAGCATGCACACATAAAAATTTATAAGATTAAATAAGGAAAATAAGCAATAATATACCAACATTAGTTAATTCATATGCTAATCATTAAGTGATGTAAATTATGAATTTAATCAATCAAATAGTGTTCATAATCACAACTCATAACATAGCTCATAATAATAATAGCAATGTCAAATATTTTAAATTTTGATAAAATAATAAAATCAATCAACCATAATTTCATAATCTAGATAGTAATGTTATTTCACAATAAGTTTGAATGCATGATTAATATTTATACCAAATTTCATATTCTTAACCCATAATAGTTCAAACTTATTATCAATAATTATTTGTTGGATCCGTTATCTTGACATTTGGACTAGTCAAGGTCACACTACTGCTATTGGCTGGCTATATAGATGTCATACTATATTCGACAACTCAATCAGTGCCATAATACGTACGTAATACCTTTTTAGATAACTCACTCATTATGATACTTAATGCGTCATTAGGCAATATGTTCATCATAGTATGCAATATGCTCACAATATTATGCAGTGTGTCATTAATTAGGCAATACTCTCATCATAGCATGCAAGGCATCACTAGGATGTACATAAGGCATCAGTAGGCAATGCATCATCAGGTAATATGCTTACCATAGTACACATGACATCATTAAATAATACTTTCGCTATAGTATGCAAATGCATTACTAGGCAATCGCTTATCACAATAGTCAATATGTCATCAGGCCATATGCTTGCCATAGTATGCAATGTATCACTAGACAATACATTCATTACAGTACGCAAAGTGCCACTAGGTAATAGGCTCGTGTGATGAGTCCAGATGCACTCACCCTATCTTATTTCCTTCTCATCATCATTAATTTTCATAATTTAATAATTTTTAAAAATAACATATCTTGAATATTCAAAAAAGAGTAAGTGATCATATAATAATATTAAAGTCATATAAGTGACTATGTTCATATTTTCTTAACTTCATTAGAACACAAAATAGAGCAGGTCTACCTAATGCTTTTGACACTCTTTATTAGTGGCTAGGGGAAAAGGCTTAGGCTAAGCTTCTCTAGAGTCAAGGTGGAATTAAAATATGTTATTGATAAAAATTATATATCTCTTTAGAGAGAAAATAATAAAAAATGGCTAGAGAGAGACAGTTCTAGAGAGAGAAAATAGGGTTAGAGAGAACGTGAGGTGAGAAATTTTTTGGATAAATAAAATAAAATAAGATAAAATTGAGGGGGGTAGGAAGATGGTGTGGAACAGGGAACTATCACCTATTCCATCTGACCCTATTCGCTAGAGAGAGAAAGGGAGGGGGAGAGAGAGAAGAGGGGATAGAGAGGAAGGGAGAGTAGGAGAGGGATTCGGAGGGAGGGGCATCGGCGATGGGCTGGTAGTGACGCTCATGAACTAGGTAGAGGTCATGGCTTGGGTAGAGGCCCTAGCTTCTTTTGCTTAGTTGTGAATGCGAGAGAGAGAGAGAGAGAGGAGGCAACAATAGCGAGAGGAGTTGGGATAGAGAAGAAGAGAAAAAGATGAAGAAAAAAAGAAGAAAAGGAAGAGAAGAAGAGAGACGAGCTGCTGAGAGGTCTGGATGGTGAGTAGGGGATGTCCCATGCCACCTCTATTTACACATTGCTTTACCATAGGGGAAAGATTAAGAGAGAGAGGGGGGAAGAGAGAGAAATGGAGAGAAAGAGAGAGGAGGGAGGGGGAGAGAGCTGGAGGGCAATTGGCACAGAGATAGCAACATCAGATCTCTCACCAAAATAAGGCACTACTATCCTCCTTTACTTTCGATTCCTTAGGTGGCCTGCATAAGTAATGGTGAGCAACGATAGGAGGCTGAAAGAGATAAAAGAGAGAAAGAGGAAGATCCAAAGTAAGGAAGAGAGTGGTTCTCCTGGATTAGAACAAAAATAAATAAATACCCTACTACTACTGAGTCACATCCACTTATATACTGCTAGGTGTTTGTGTTTTGGGAGAAATAAAGGGTTATTATTCTACTGATAATTCAAAGAGGGGGCTAACAATGTCTTAGGCGATGTTTCTAGCACCATAGTATGGCGCTAGAACTGCAACACCTTATTTACATAAGAAAATGGTGCCTATGAATAGAACCCAACTTATCTTTTCAGGTTTATGAACCAGTTGATCCAATTGGTTGGACCAGGCTTCATAATAAGTTCAGTGTTGATCAACGTAAAGACTTGATCTAATTCTAGCATATTTGATTATTTCAATATATGTCTGAATCATACTTGATTTCAACTTTGTCTATATTTTTTCATGGACCTCACCTATAGATATACAAATTGGGTTATGACTTGATTTAGAATAAAGATCCAAATTATAAGCTATATTGAGCCAAGTTTGAGTATGTCCTAATCTACCTATGACTTGTTTGTAGTTTTATCTCTAAGATACCACCTTACTAATAATGGTTCTAAGGCTTAGCCACCTAGCATCTCATAGGTTCAAAAAAGGAACTTGAAACGAAAGAATCAGACCTCAAGGAGGATGACTTTTGATTTGGATAGGCTCTACATCATTCCATCCTTGCAAGAACTCATTAGTAGCTATAGCCATGCTTTTACCTCCAAACTTGTGGTGATCCTCCTCCTTTGTCCTACTTCCTTTCCTTTCTTCCTCATCACCTAGTAATATGTAGAATAAGAACTATAAGAGAGAGAGAGAATGAGTATATGAGATGGATCCTTGATTTGGGGAACATGAAGGATTGATGGGTGATTGAGGAGAACTGGAGGAGAGGAAAAATTAACAAAAGTTATGTTTCGTGACCTCTCAAGAAGTTCATACGCATCAACAATTTTAGCTAGAAATTATATATCTTGGAGACCTTGCACCATCTTCGAGGATTAAGATGTCTTGGATGCTTCAATAATCAACTTAATAAAGATTTTGATAAGTTACTCATGTTTCTTTGCCTTGAACCAACTAGCCCATAGGACCTTTTGTCTTGGAGTTTAATCCTTAATGTTGTTTACTTATTGACATTCCCTCAAACAAACTGCTTGTTCTTGATCCAATGGTAGAATCATTGAGGAACGTATAATAGATATAAGTTTCTCTTCCATCAACCAGAAAACTAATTTTCTAGTGGTATTTTTAATTTTTGATGAAAAATGATGATAAACTTAGTTGCTTGCAACGTGCCGCACATTGGCAAAACTACTCTTGAGAATAGATGTTGGTACTAATTGACAAGAGTTATTGCAAGAGATCAAAAAATAAATAATTGAAGGGCCTCAATAGCTTTTTGATGCTCTTTTCTCTTTCTGGATAGGGATTTTTATTTTTGGGGTAAAAGATATAGTTGCCATGTTTTGCCAAGCTATATCTAATTGTTTTAACAATGGTACTATCTAAATATCAAATAATACTCTATAAATTATCATCGTATATTTTAAAGGTTCTGATGACCATTATTAACTTCTAAAGGACACTTTTTAAATTTTTAGCATTAAAACAACAACTAAAATAGTGGCCATTGTAATAATGTTATCATTGGAAATAATAGGTAATAAAGGAAAACATAATAGACTTTTTCTTTCACTTTTTATTAGATGATTAGGATATAGGTATGTGTACCTTTCACCTAACATCAATTCTTATAATGCTCATATTCTTTTTTGTGTGAGCATCAGCTTTAAGGTAATATAATACTCATATATCTTTCTTCTAAAAGCTTACTTATAGCATTTCTTTTTGAAACCCTCAACTTTCTAGTCACTAATATCTTTGCTACATTTGATTGTTGCATTTGATAAATATATTATTTTTACACATTAAAATAATTTTTGTAAAAATTTTAAAGCACAACATGAAATTTGAAAATATTATTTTATTTTAAAAAGATTAAGTGAAAATAATGACTATTATTTATGTTACGATGAGATGTTATAATAAAAAATAATGAAAAATAATAGCCATAAAGCTTTGGTGTAATGATAAGATCTTTTTGATGTAATCTATAGGTTGCAAGTTTGAAATATGAGAATATAATCTGTTGAGGGATAAAATCACTATGATTCAATAATCGTGTACGTGGCTAAGGCTAGCCCTGATTCTTGCTCGCTGTGCGATACCCGCCAGGGATAAGTCAGCCTCGGTAGGTCGGGGCGCCTTAGCCCCCTCACCATGCTAAGGATTCTCAAGGCGCGGACCGCGTTAAGCACCCCCCATCCGAGCCTACATCATCTCTTGGTTCCAGCCGAGCCATCATCTCTTGGTCCAGCCGAGCCATCATCTCTCGGTTCCAGCCGAGCCATCATCTCTCGGTCCCAGCCGAGCCATCATCTCTCGGTCCCAGCCGAGCCATCATCTCTCGGCCCTAGCCGAGCCCTCGTTTCTCGATCCCAGCCAAGCTTTCATCTCTCGGTCCCAGCCGAGCTATCATCTCTCGGTTCCAACCGAGCCATCATCTCTCAGTCCCAGCCGAGCTTCCATCTCTCGGTTCCAGCCGAGCTATCATCTCTCGATCCCAACCGAGCTCTCATCTCTAGGCCCTAGCCGAGCCCTCGTTTCTCGGTCCCAGCCGAGCTACCATCTCTTGGCCCCTCCAGCCGAACTATCGTCTACCGTCTTTCGGCTCCGGCCGAGCTGTCATCCCTTGGCTCTAACCAAACTATCCCACCACCCGGCTTTTCTAGCTGGTTCCTTCCTATCACTCGGCCTAGCCCGAGTGATCCCCATACCTCTGCGGAATCCAGCGCAGAAAAGCTTAAATCCTTAAGATTCAAAATAGGAATCATATCTGAGAGTGGCCTAGGCCCCTAGGGCCTATGCCCCCACCACATCTCGAGACATCAATAAGCTCTCCCAACCGTTGATCCTCTAACTAACCGGATACGAATCTTACCGATCTTATAACAAACAGATTCGGATCTCAACGGCTTTTGGACCCACGATGCTCCCAAACAACCATGTGATCCTCTATAAATACCACAACTTCAGACCCCCTCAGGTACATAATCCCCCGTGCGCACACTTGCTCACTGGCTCTTTCTCTCTCTCTCTGCCCTTGCTTCCGCCATTAGCGCTCTGCTCGGATCTTCTGGAGGAACTCTTTGGCGAGAGCCTTCTTCTCATTTCTGTTGACTGTCAATCTCCACTGACTTGAGCGTCGGCGGGTCTTCCGTAGAGGGCCACCCCCAACGCCTCTCGCATGAGGATTGTCTTGCAAGTCTGCCCAGGAGGAAGCCTGTCTCGAAGCCCTGCCGCGCCCGAGTCGGAGGATGGATTTCAGCAGCAACAGATTGGCACTAGAGGAAGGGTCCTCAAGTCCCTAAAAACGTGTGATCCAGGAGACAAGGATCTCAGTCTGCAAGAGATTCCTCCCATGGCCAACCGAAGAAAGGCCACCTCTGAAGTCCGAGATCAGGTCACCTCTCAAAGGCCTGATCCAGTGAGCAATGTCGCACCGCCACCGCCGCCAGTCGAGACTCCGTCACGCCGGCGGCCCCGGTGACTGAGGACCAGTTCGCCTTACTGGCCCAGCAGGTTCAGGCTCTGGCTCACCTGATTTAGGGGCGCTCCGAAGCCCCCCGTCCGGCCGCTCATGCTCCTTAGCCACCTGAGGAGGATGCGCCCCCGCTCATCCGGTGATCTCTTCTTTCAGTCTGCACGGGGTTGCGGACCCCCTCATCGTCCCAGGGAAGCTGAGCCAGCTCCCCAGCGAGCCCGCGGTAAAGATCTCCCCAGATCTTGGCGGGCCCGATCTCTCTCCCCGATGTATTCTTGCCATGATTCGACACCGTCTCAGTATCCTCCTCGTCCTGCCCCTCTTGCTCTTCCTAACGAGGAGATCCGCCGCCAACTCCAAGAAATGCGTCAAGAGCTTGACGCCGCCAAGCAGCCCATCCGCTTCAGAATAAAGCAGAGCAGGGCGCCCCCTTCTCTAATAAGATCATGGAGAAAGTGATTCCCTCCCACGTCAAGCTGCCAACCATCGAGCCTTATCATGGCTCCTCCGACCCCGTCGATCATCTTAGCAGCTTTCGATCAATAATGATGTTCCACGGAGCATCAGATGCGGTCCTCTACCGTGCTTTCCCTTCCACCCTCAGGGGATCTGCCCGAACCTGGTTCAATGCTTTGAAACCAGGTTTCGTTAATTCTTTTGACGAGCTGAGCCACCTATTCATCAGCCAGTTTGTCAGTAGCCGCCGCCACCAACGAAGATCCGACTCCCTCTCCGAAGTTAAGCAAAGAGAGTGAGAGTCCCTGAAGAAGTATCTTGGCCGTTTTAATACGGCCATGCTAGAAGTGGACCACCTTAATCATGAGGTGGCCATGTTCGCCCTAACGGGCAAAATATTGAAGGAGAGCGACTTCTACCTGGCGCTGGAGGTCAGTTACCCTCCAAACCTCTCCGACATGATGGCCCTGGCTGACAAATATGCCAGAGTCGAGGAGTCGCGGAGAGCCGCCCGAGCCGAGCTAACGAAGAAGAAGGAGCCCAAGGGCTCTGATAGGCACCGACCTGCCCGTCGGCCAAGTCCGCCTCGCCGCCAGAGGATTCCCCAGCCGCCGCCGAGGAACCGCTCTCGGAGCCCGCCTAGGAGGTTCCACCGGTTCACTCTGCTCACTGCCCCAAGAGCGGAGATCCTCATGGAGATCGAGCGCTAGCTCCCTCGACCTCCTCCTCTCAGAGGGAATGCGGCTCGGAGAGATCCCGCCAAATATTGCCGCTACCACCGCGACCATGGCCACGACACTGAAGAGTGCTGGCAACTTAAGAATGAGATTGAAAGGCTCATCCAGCGGGGTAGACTGGATCGGTTCAGGGGAGCCCCCGAGCCAAGGAATGGGGGCGATCGCCGGCCTGAGCCCCAGCAGCAACCTCCTCCCCCTCCAAATCCTTCAGTTGCTGGCCACATTAATGTAATTGAGGCAGTCGGTGGTCCTACAAGTGGGAGGGACGATGAAGAAGGTCCAGCGCCGAAGAAGGCACGCCCCGACGAGCTTTCTTTCTCCAATGATGACTTTCAAGGGATACAGTTCCCACATGATGACGTGTTAGTTGTATCTCTAAATTTGAACAACTATGATGTAAGCCAGATTCTCATTGATAGTGGAAGCTCCGTCAATGTTTTGTACCTCGATGTGTTTTTGAAGATGAAGCTTCTTATAGAGAATCTCCGAGCCATGGACTCCACCCTAATGGGGTTCACCGGCGATGTTGTTGTCCCGGAGGGGATTGTCACCTTGACGGTCCGTGCGGGGACCTGGCCCCGTGTGGCCACTGTGTATGCAGATTTTCTGGTGACCAAGCTTCGATCGCCCTACAATGCTATCCTGGGAAGACCCGGCCTAATGTCTCTCAGAGCCGCCGTCTCCATCCCGCATCTTGTTATGAAGTTCCCTACCGAGCAAGGGGTAGGTGAAGTTCGGGAAGCCAAGCAATAGCTCGGCAGTGTTTCATCATCAGCTGCAATCCAGACTACCCGAGGTTGATGGACTAGACGCTCGGGAGGATTTTGCCGAGCAGCGAGGAGAACCAGCCGAAGAGCTGGAGGAAGTGCCCTTGGACGAAGCTCGGCCTGACCGAACCATAAGGATCAGATCGTTGCTGAAAGGGGAGATTCGGCTAGAGCCGATCAATTTTCTCTGAAGGAATGCTGATGTCTTCGCCTGGTCAGCCTCAGACATGCCTGGGATCAGTTCGAACATCCTTGTCCATCGTCTTAATGTGGACGAGATGTCCCGACCTGTGAAGCAGAAGAAGATAAGCTTCACCCCTGATTGGCAGAGAGCAATTGAAGAAGAGGTGGACAAGCTCATTAAGGCGAACTTCATTTGGAAGGTAAATTATCCGAGCTGGCTATCCAATGTCGTCATGGTGAAAAAGTTAAACGGCAAGTAGAGAATCTGCATCGACTTCACCGACCTTAATAAAGCATGCCCGAAAGACAGTTTCCCTCTCCCTCGGATCGACCAGCTCGTGGATGCCACCTCCGGCCATCAGATGCTGACCTTCATGGACGCCTACTTAGGCTATAACCAAATTCGGATGGCACCCGAAGATGAAGAAAAAATAGCCTTCATAACCGACCGAGGTACCTATTGCTACCGAGTCATGCCATTTGGTCTAAAGAATGCGGGCGCCACCTACCAAAGGCTAGTAAACAAGGTCTTCAAGGAGCAGATCGGTCGGAACATGGAAGTATACGTTGATGACATGCTGGTTAAAAGCAAAGAAGCTTCCCATCATATTGAAGACCTCTCAGAAAGCTTCGCGACACTCCGAAAGTATCGGATGAAGCTCAATCTGGCAAAGTGTGCTTTCGGCATCACCTCAGGAAAATTTCTGGGCTTTATGGTTTCTCAGCGAGGCATCGAAGCCAACCCGCAGAAGATTCAAGCCCTTCAGCAAATGGCGCCACCTTCGTCTGTCAAAGAAGTCCAGCGCCTGACGGGGAGGATTGCGGCCCTCAACCGCTTCGTGGCTCGATCAGCCGAGAGGAGCCTCCCTTTCTTCAAATCTCTCGATCCGCCAAGGACTTTCAATGGACTCCTGAGTGCCAAAAATCATTCAAAGACCTCAAGAAGTATCTCGGTTCTCCGCCTCTCCTCAGCAGCCCCAATCCGAGAGAAATGTTATTTCTATATCTGGCAGTTTTGGAAGGCGCAATTAGCTCGGTTTTGGTCAGAGAAGAGAAGAAGACTCAAAAGCCGATCTACTATGTCAGCAAACTGCTTTGGGACGCCGAAACGAGATACACCCAAATTGAAAAGCTGGTGCTGGCCCTAATAACGTCGGTTCGGAGGTTGCGACCATATTTTCAGGCGCATTCTGTGACGGTCCTCACCGACCAGCCAATCAAGGCGGTGGTCCACCGCCCGAAAACATCAGGAAGAATGGCAAAATGGGCCATTGAATTGAGCGAGCATGACATCCGGTATCAGCCTCACCCTGCCGTAAAAGCGTAAGTCCTAGCCAACTTCCTTCTTGAATGCACTATCCCAGAAGATGGCTCCACCCCGGACTCCTCCGAACATCCAAGACCAAACGCCCTGTGGCTGCTCCACGTCGACGGATCCTCCAATGCCAATGGCTCCGGTGCTGGTCTAGTCCTCACCAGCCAGAGGGGATAACCTTTGAGTACGGCGTTCGATTCTCCTTCCAGCCTCCAACAATGAAGCCGAATATGAAGCTCTGCTCGTCGGACTCCGAATCGCCCGTGACCTGAAAGTGAAGAAACTGAATGCCTTTACCGACTCTCAGTTGGTAGCCAGTCACGTGCGGGGCGAGTTTGAGGCCCGAGAGCCAAACATGATTCGGTATCTCCAAGAGGTGCGGAACTTACTCTCTTACTTTACCGAATTCAAAGTTATCCAGATCCCAGATCGGAAAATGCTCATGCCGATCTACTATCCCGGCTAGCAACTGCGGAGTCGATGGACTCCGAGTGGAAGTTCCCCTTGGAAATTCTGGAAAAGCCCAGCATCACGGAGGCAGACCGAGTGATGCAGATTGAGGTCGAACCATCCTGGTTTGACCCTATATTGAAGTATCTTAAAGAAGGGTCGCTCCCAGCCGACCGCAGGGAAGCAAGAAAGTTGAAGTTGCAAGCTACCCACTATGTGCTAATCGACGACCAGCTCTATAAGCGGTCCTTCTCCATGCCGCTTCTCAGATGCCTCTGCCCATCTGAGGCTGACTATGCACTTCGGGAGGTGCATGAAGGAATTTGTGGCAGTCATCTAGGAAGTCGATCTCTATGCCACAAGGTGCTTTGCCAGGGATATTACTGGCCAACCATGCAAAAGGATGCCGACGATCTCGTCCGAGCCTGTGACCCCTGCCAGAGGCACTCCAACATTCAGAGGCTCCCTCTGCCAGTCTGATCCCCATTTCCTCCGCTTGGCCCTTTGCTAAGTGGGGGATGGATATTCTTGGCCCTTTTCCCCCGCCACCGGACAGAGGAAGTTTTTATTTGTCGCCATTGATTACTTCACTAAGTGGGTCGAGGCTGAGGCAGTCGCCCAAATCACCGAAGCTCGGGCCAGGGATTTCGTGTGGAAATCCATCATCTGTCTCTTCGGCCTCCCGCATACCATCATCACTGACAACGGCAAGCAGTTCAATAATCCCAAGTTCTGGGAGTTCTGCGAAGATCACGGCATTAGCCATCGCCTCACCTCAGTAGGGCATCCGCAAGCCAACGGAGAAGCCGAGGTAACAAATCGAACCCTGCTTCAAGGGATTAAAGTTCGGCTCGCCAGAGCCCGAGGCAGATGGGCGGACGAACTTCACCATGTTCTATGGGCCTACCGCACCACCCGGAGGATCCCCACCGGCGAGACCCCATTCCGGATGGCTTTTGGCATGGAAGCCGTCATCCCAGTGGAGATAGGCCTTCCCTCTCCTCGAGTTGAAAGCTACTCAGAAGAAGCCAACGACGAGCAGCTCCGCACCAATCTCGACTTGGTAGAAGAGGTCAGGAAAAAGCTCGAATCAGAATGGCCGCGTACCAGCAGAGAGTGGCCGTTATCATGCCTCCAGAGTCAAAGGGAAATCCTTCTCACCTGGCGATCTCGTTCTCCGGAAAGCATCCATCTCCTAAGCGCTGGAGCAAGGAAAGCTCTCGCCGAACTGGGAAGGCCCCTACCAAGTAGCGGAAGTCATCGGACCTGGCACCTACAAGCTCCAGGATCTAAGTGGGAAATCCATTCCCCGGACGTGGAACTTGGACAATCTCCGCATATACTATCAATAGGGTACGCCTCTTTGACCTGCCCCATTTATAACTTTGGCATCTTATTCCTGTTATTTACGACATGGTCGACTCTCTGGAAAAATTGCGATGAGAAATGATACCTCTAGCTCACTATCGGCACAACCGAGCCGTTTCCCCGAGCTTTGAATTGAATCTCCGAACCTCGGCTAAGTCGAGTCCCGCTTGGTAAAAGCTCGGTATGACCGAGCACTCCCAGCATGGTCGAAAACCGAACAATGCCCAAGGCTTAGCTCGGATTTGGGCCGCTTACAAGCCCCGGCCGACCTAAACGTTCTTCAAAGCTTAGCTCGGATTTGGGCAGCTTATAAGCCCCGGCCGACCTAAGTGTTCTCCTAAACTATGTTCGGATTCGGGCCGCTTACAAGCCCCGGCCGACCTAAACATTCTTCAAAGCTTAGCTCGGATTCAGGCAGCTTACAAGCCCCGGCCGACCTAAGTATTCTCCTAAACTTTGTTCGGATTCGGGCCGCTTACAAGCCCCGGCCGACCTAAACATTCTTCAAAGCTTAGCTCGGATTCGGGCAGCTTACAAGCCCCGGCCGACCTAAATGTTCTTCAAAGCTTAGCTCGGATTCGGGCAGCTTACAAGCCCCGACCGACCTAAGTATTCTCCTAAACTATGTTCGGATTCGGGCAGCTTACAAGCCCCGGCCGACCTAAACATTCTTCAAAGCTTAGCTCGGATTCGGACAGCTTACAAGCCCCGGCCGACCTAAGTATTCTCCTAAACTATGTTCGGATTCGGGCCGCTTACAAGCCCCGGCCAACCTAAACGTTCTTCAAAGCTTAGCTCGGATTCGGGCAGCTTACAAGCCCCGGCCGACCTAAGTATTCTCCTAAACTATGTTCGGATTCAGGCCGCTTACAAGCCCCGGCCGACCTAAACGTCCTTCTAAACTTAGCTCGGATTCAGGAAGCTTACAAGCCCCAGCCGATCTAAGTATTCTCCTAAACTATGTTCGGATTCGGGCCGCTTACAAGCCCTGGCTGACCTAGTTGGTCTCCAAAACGTGAAACGTTGTTCGACAAGGATAAACATTTTGGGGATGGCAGCGAAAACAAAAGTTGCCAATTTTTGCTTATTATAGAGAAAATGACAAAGAGGAAATGAAAAGACAAAGTAGCCTTCACAGAGGCTTCACATATTCTCCGAGAGCCACCGAACTCTCCCCACACCGAACTAACTCGGCAATCTTTTGGCGAAGGGATGCTATTTCCCCTTCTTGCTGGCTGATAATACGGTGGAGGACTGACCTCCCTCGTCGAGACGGTCAGATATTGCTCTGCCGCCCTCTGTAGCCGCTTATGGCTCGCGAACGCCGACACCAAGGCCACTCCATCAACGGTCACTGCAATGCGACTCTCCCAGGAGTCCCTGCGGCCATCAGCACCACCGTTCGGCCCTTGAGTTGATCGTCTTTCACCGCCGGAGGCCATGTCCACATTCAAGAGCCGCTGGGAAACTGGCTGAAAGGATGACCGGCATAGGCATCCCTCTTGTCCATATTTAAACCACTCCTGGTGAGTGTTTCGATCGGTTGAGTCATTAATCTCGACCTATGGAAACTCGGCACGCGTCACCACTCCGGTGGGCGCTCGCGGGAGGCAAGGGGTCGCACCCCCTCCCGAGGAGGATCGTTTAGCATCAACGAGGTGCTCAGGAACTTCCCTCCTTCTCTAGGGACCAGGTTCCCTCCGGTTTGTCAAAACCTTCTCAGATCAATGCCCTCAAAAATCTGCCAGGCACCCTCGAATCGGGCACCCTCGAAAAGGCGCGAAGAAATGTAACGCGTTGGCACACCTTCCTTGAATGTAACCAAGTCGTAAACTTCGGGCGCCCCATGCGTCAGTCGGGTGACCCTTATCCTCTCTGACAGTCTACACCAGAGGCCGAATAAAATGTTATAATCCTCGGCGACGACCGAGTCTGAGCTAAATCTCTATGCCTCGGTTGGTCCAAGCTATGAGTCGAAATAGCATATCACAGTCGGACCTACGCAATCTCCAAAGTTTCGTTCGGATTGGGGCAGCTTCCAAGCCTCGGCCGACCTAAGCAATCTCCAAAGTTTCATCCTGATTCGGGCAGCTTACAAGCCTCGGCCGACCTAAGCAATCTTCAAAGCTTCGTTCAGATTCGGGCAGCTTACAAGCCCTGGCCGACCTAAGCAATCTCCAAAGCTTCGTTCGAATTCGGGCAGCTTACAAGCCTCGGCCGACCTAAGCAATCTCCAAAGTTTCGTTCGGATTCATGCAGCTTACAAGCTCCGTCCGGACTGAGCAATATCTCCATATCTTGGCCTTAGCAAGGACTAAGATGTGATAGTGCTGTCGAAATATGCTGCGACATAAAAGGCGCAATATAGGAGTAACAACTCCCCAGCAGAAAAGAGGCAGAAGCTAAAGAAAAAGGGAATGAAAAATTTCTTTATTTCCTCATCAAAAGAAAAGTTACAACCTCCTGAGAGGAGTTACAAGTGCATCAAAGCATAGAAAATGAAAACGAGTAAATAGCTTGGCCGAACTGCTCCAATCAGCTTCGGTTAACGATGATACTTTGGCGTCTGACCCAAGAAATCAGACAAACCAGTTAGCTCACCCTGATAAGTGGCAAAGCCGGCCTCCCACGGTCCCTTTGGATGAATTAAGATATCCAAAAGGAGGCATAACCCGTGGATGCTGATTCTGAGGAATCGAGCAAATTAACCAGCTTCCCCCTGGGTGGGATGCTGGGCTGCAGGCCGTTGCCCGATTGAGAGAGCTAGGGGACCATCAGCCCCACGCTGCTCTCAGCTCCCCCTTCCCGTGGCAAGGATTCCCCTTAGAGAAGAGATGAGAATCCAGCCCGATGAGAAGGAGGGCTCCGTGCGTGCTACGGGGGTGCCTATGCAC
Organism: Calamus simplicifolius; assembly: GCA_900491605.1. Lineage (NCBI taxonomy): Eukaryota > Viridiplantae > Streptophyta > Magnoliopsida > Arecales > Arecaceae > Calamus > Calamus simplicifolius. The sequence goes on along the minus strand of UESW01003834.1, from coordinate 2,213,560 downwards.
TTCCTACCCTGCGTCCCCCGTAGCAGGCCACAAAGGATACACAGGAAGCACATATGTGCGCTCTCTATGTGATCTCTGCGGCCCTTCTGTGCGCTCTCCATATGATCTTCGAAACTCATCCCAAGAGGACGAGCTGCTCTTCAGTGGCTCCTTCATCACCCCTGCTATCCGGGGGAAGACGACTCGCAAAGGAAAAACTCGGTCCCTCCGCTCTCAGCCTCCGAGACACAGCCATCATAAAAATTTTTCTACGAACACAGAGAAGAAAGTTTTGGGGATGGCCTAACACGGCCCCTTCCTCCCCTTTTTATAGGCAGAATGGATCAGGAGCAACTATCAAGGCAGAAAGCCCCGAGATTCAAAACGCCTAATCCATGCTGCCACGTGGCCTCCCAGGATGAAAAGAGCACCCTTCTATGCGCGCCAAGTGCATTGCTCAGTCCATGATATATGCTAGAGGATCTCCTCTGATCCCGGATCATGGGTCATAATTGCAAAAAATCGCCCGCTGATCTCAAATATACGGGAAGACAAGGGAAATCATCCGATGAAAGCGACACCCTCCAATGGCGAGCGAGCGCCTATGTCGTACGTTGAAACGACCCGTGTTGGAAAGGATCGACGAGATAAATACCCCTGGAAACTGCTGAGGTAACCTTTTGCTGGCTGGAAAGCCGTATTATCTACTTCAGCAAAATGAAGGCCGACTTGCCTTGGCAAAAAAGACAAGACACTGACAGAGTAATAAAGAGGCGCAGAAGCCAAGTACTCCTCAGTGAGGTCATCTCGATATTCTCCACTCCGACCCAGTTGACTGTTATGCCTCAGCATAAACCGAGACATTGCCTTGCGCTCTAACTCAAAGCCAAAGCTGCCTCTACACTTCGGACTAAACCGAAGAGCCTCCTTTCAGTTCGACATAACCGAATGTTATCTTGTACTCCGGCCCGGTCTAAGGAACTACTTCAATGGTAACGAGATATGTTGTAAGCCCCGGCCTACACCCGGAGTGCATGAGCCCCAGTCAGGGTCGGAGTGCACATCTGATGAATGTAAACCCCGACCTATGCCAAGAATGCGTAAGCATCAGATAAGGTTGGAGTGCACATCCTAGGGATATAAGCCCCGGCTAAGATCGGAGTGCGTCTTTTATCGAGAACCTCGACGAAGACCGAGCGATATGCAGCGTAAGACTTGCACGGTGAAAGCGAGCGTTTCAAAAACAACGGCAAACATAAAAGCTACAAAAATTTTTCTTCTTATTATATAAAAGGTGACAGAAAAGAAAAATACATCGACCCTCACAGGGGCTTGTTATTTCCTCCGAGCGCCGCTGAGCTCTCCGTCTGCCGTGGAGCCTGCTCACCCAACTGTTGCTGGAGGGACGCCACCTGCCTCTCCAGCCGACTATTGGCTTCGCGAAGAAGCTCGATCTCCCTTGCAGAAATGGCCAGATACTGCTCAGCCGCCTTCATAATTTGTTCGCGGCCTATGAACAACGAAGCCAGAACCTCCCCGTTAACTGTTACCATGGTGCGACTCCAGCGCAACCCCCTGCGGCCGTCAGCACCGCTGCCTGACCTTCTAGTTGATCGTTCCCCACTTCTGGAAGCCATTTCAGTGTTGAAAGCCTTGGAAGGTCAGCTGAGGATATGGCTAATGACAGCACTCCTCCGCCCTTTTTAAAAGTCCCCCCGGCGGGCATGCCGATCGCCAAGGCTGCTAACCCAAACGTTACGACTGCGGGACATGCCACATGTCACCACCTCAGTGGGCGTTCACGGGAGACAAGAGTTCTGCTCCCCAACCGAGGAGGCTCATTAATAATCCCATGGCACTCAAGGCACGCCCACATCTTCGCCCTTGATAAGTCGGACTACCTCGGTTCTGGCCAAGATATTTCTGTAATTCCTGGTCCTTTCCAGTCGACCTACAATATCTCTTGTTTCCAGCCGAGTTATCGCATCTTGCGACTTCAACCGAGCTAGATCGTCTCACATCCCCTTTAACCGAGCTATGTTGTATCTCGGCTCCTTCATTAGGGCTATCCCTATACCTTGGCCTTGATCAAGATGTTCACTCAAATCCGAGCTAAACCAACCAAACGGCTCAAATAAGCTGTAGGTTGCTCGCGGTCAAGAAAAAACTTGAGACAAGAGATCGTCCGAAAAAGGCCATCGAATAGAGGCGAAAGACTCATTCATTAAAGACCCCAACCAAGTTACAAGTTTGAAAAACAAAAACAAAAGCATACAGATAACCCTTAAGAATCAGGGTTAGGAACGGCCCCAGCGGCCTCGGCAGCTTCCTCGGTGACATTCGGGGGAGCTTGACTTGTCTTGCCCTTTTTGAATACTGTTGTTTCCCCGGTGATATGACAAGAATGACCTTCAGGGGCCATGGCCTCACCGGCACCCGGAGCAACATCAGGATCGGCGTCTGAAATATCGTCATACTCGTCCTCTTCATCCCCTGGGGAGCAAGCTTCGAAGGTTCCAACATCCAAGAAGGAGAGGTCCCATTCCGGATGTTCCTTGGATATCTTACTTCGAGTGTCCTCCATACCGAGCTGGAAGGCGTCGGCGCAAGTTGCATCTTGTTCGCCCCTAAACAAAGCGAACCACATTTCAGTTTCAGCCACTTGGCTCCGTAGTGAGGCAACCTACCCCTCAGCTTCAGTAGCTCGATTCTGCAGTAGATCAACTTGCTCCTCGGACTCGCGGACCCGCCTCTCGAGCTTTGAGTTCCTCCTCGACTAGAGGCCAATTCCCCTTGCAGGGTCTGCGTCTGTTTTGATTCTCCAGCTCCGCCTTTCTCATCTGTAAAAACAGAGTTAGCCAATGCCACGATGAGCCAATAAAGGGGGGGGGGGGGGGGGTTTAGGACCATACCTCATCCTCCTGCCAAGCTAGCTTCTTAGTTAGCTCTTCGACCTCGTCAATGGCCCTCAATTTATCAGCCCTAATTTGCTCGATTCTGCTGTTGAGGTCACCGATCCTCGACTGCCTATCATCAACCTCTCTCCAGGCTTGGGCGAGCTTGTTGTCGAGCTGGGTTATCTTTTCCTGGTGCCATTTGATATTGTCGTCCCTGTCGGCAATGTCACGGTTGCATCGCCGTACCTTCTCCTCCACTTCGCCAAGCATTCTACTTAGGCGACTTCTCTCTTCGGTGGCCTCTCTCCTCTGCCTGCTTAGATTTTTGTTAAACTGTTTCTTGACAGTTTCCATTTCTTCGGAATGCCTAGCTTTGATCCGAGATAGCTCCGAGCATGCGTCGTCACACTTCGCCAGGAGCCCACATAGCTCCTTCACTTCAAGCTGTAGCTTGGACACGTTACCTTGGGCAGCCTGATGCAATACCTTCATCCTCGCCAGATTCTCATTACTGGTGCCCAGAAGTTGCTCAAATGTATCAGACGCCTCAGCCGCGATTGAAGCTCGGTGCTAACTCTCCTAGCCTGGATGCTGGCCCCTGTTGCCAGGCTCAAGCACAGCACAGCGCCCTGGTAACCAAAGCACTCTGCAAAATGAAACTCAAATGAGGAAAGCACGACCGAGCTAACCAGGAAACATTCGCTACTCAGGAATAGTAGCATATTCGGGAGACGTAAGACCTGGCTAACCCCATGAGGGTGGAGTTGTTGATCTCGGGAAGAAGGTGGATATCCTTCACCACGTTCCGCTAGCGAATGCGGCATCGACAGGGTCTAGGTCCGCGATTTATCCGCCAAAGGATCCACGCCCGGGTACAGTACCAACCTCATTAGGGCAGCAAACGCCGCTTCGATGGCCGAGTCTGGGCTACTGGGCTGACCATCCCCGCCCGAAGGATCGATCCGGGCAACCTCCGATTGAGAAGCCTTTGACCTCTCGGCCTCCTCCAGCAGAATTCTAACTGGCCTTCCTCGGATAACTCGGCCATCCAAGCATCAGTTTTCGAAGCTTTTGTGGAAGAGCTCCGACTGCAAGATTCTCGCCTTGCCCTATCCCTCATTCAGATTTCTTCCCTCGGTCGCAGGCACCCGCTCTTCCCTGCGGGCTCGCCAAGTCTTCAGTCTGTTCGTCAGTTGCCCCAACCTCGCCAGGAAGAAGCTCTCCAATCATAAGCTCCTCGCGAGTCTCTGCTGCAACCGACCCAGCGTCACCGCCTCTAAATCTCTCTGAAGGGGGGCCTCCAATAGAGAGCTCTTCTTGAGCTTTGGTGGTTGCAGTCGCCCCTTCCTATCCTCCTGCCAGGGCTAGGGATGTTTCTTCATTCGGAGGAGAGCCCTCAGGGGCACCGACCTCCTCCGAGCCAGCCATTGGATTATCTTCCAGAGGAGGGGCGTCCGGACAAGCTAACGAAGTCTCATCCGAGCTGTCTACTATTTCCACCACTGGGGGACAAGGGACCTCAGCAGTCCTCTTTGGCTCCTCCTCTGTTTTCAGCGCCCCCGCCAGGTTATCCCAACCTCCGGAAAGCGCTCTTCGAAGAGGCGAGCCCTCTTCTCGGGCCTGCGTCTCTCTCCACCACTGCTCTCACCTAGGCGCTTGCTTGTCCCTTTCTTTATGCGGCCCTATAGCTCAGACTTCTTGGCTGTGAGAACAGAGAATAAACGGTCAGACCGAGATACCTTTACTCGAGTAAAACCGATGAGAAAATAAAAGACCCACCATGCGGTCGAGGGGGCTAAGCCCGGCGGTGAAGAGAGCCTCCTCAGATAGCAAATCGTTGGCCGAGAACATCTGCCATCGCAGAAGGCTTCTAGATCCTCCTCCTCCTGCTCAGATAAAGTCGGATGTGCTTTCACATCCGACAAAGTTTCATCCTTAGGGAAAATTGGAACCAATGTTCCCTTCAGCGATAAAGAATTGATCTTTCATCCCTTTATGGATGACAGCTTATCCACGATTGTCTTGAATGACCTCCGGGGACCGATGTAAGGCCACTCTAATTTCCTCCCAGGTATTAGGTGGTACAAGCACGGAATAAGGGCAGAATTGCTGTTACCTTCACTTGGCTACACATCGAGATAAACCCGATGATGCTCCGCCAGCTATTGGGGGCTACCATCGTCGGACAGATGTTGTAGAACCTCATGATCTCCTTCACCAAAGGATGGAGAGGAAACCGAGGCCCGCCTTCAGACTATCTTCGTAAAGAAAGATGCCATGCTCCAGTTCTTGCGAAACCCTAAGCTCGGGCCCCGGCACTCGCAGGAGGATATCCGAGGGAATGTCGTATTTCAGGCAAAGTTTTTCCAGATCCTTAGCAGTGATTTCCGAAACCATGTTAGGGCTCATTATTCTGCTCGCCGGAAGGAGCACCGAGCAAGATTGCAGAGAATATGGGAAAACAAATCCCTCCAGAAGAAACGAAGGAACACTGCGAAGGGGAATTGTGTTGTTTCGACTTTGCTTCCTCCTAAGAAAACCGCCTCAAGAGAATATAAGGCATCTCGCCCGAGGTGCCCGGAACCGCCTCCATAAACGCCGTGAAAATCAGGATTTGCTACGTGGCGATTTCCTAACCGTCGCCTCAAAGGAACCTTACCCAAAGGCACGGCGGCTGCGCGGCATTAAATAGGACATCATTGCGTGGGCCGTCTAATCCTGATCCTTTGTTCAAATCGCACCACATGGACTTATACTCCCTATGCCCGAACCTACGCTTCAAACTAGGGAGTGGGGGGCATGTGTTGAGGGATAAAATCACTATGCTTCAATAATCGTGTACGTGGCTAAGGCTAGCCCTGATTCTTGCTCGCTGTGCGACACCCGCAGGGATAAGTCAACCTCGGTAGGTTGGGCGCCTTAGCCCCCTCACCGTGCAAGGATTCTCAAGTCGCGGACCGCGTTTCGCACCCCCATCCAAGCCTACATCATCTCTCGGTCCCAGCCGAGCCATCATCTCTCGGCCCTAGCCGAGCCCTCGTCTCTCGGTTCCAACCGAGCCATCATCTCTCGGTCCCAGCCGAGCCATCATCTCTCAGCCCTAGCCGAGCCCTCGTTTCTCGGTCCCAGTCGAGCTATCATCTTTCGGTTCCAACCGAGCCATCATCTCTCAGTCCCAGCCGAGCTTCCATCTCTCGGTTCCAGCCAAGCTATCATCTCTTGGTCTCAGCCGAGCTCTCATCTCTCGGCCCTAACCGAGCCCTCGTTTCTTGGTCCCAGCCGAGCTACCATCTCTTGGCCCCTCCGGCCGAACTATCGTCTATCGTCTTTCGACTTCAGCCGAGCTATCATCCCTTGGCTCTAACCAAACTATCCCACCATCCCTTTTCTAGCTGGTTCCTTCCTATCACTCGGCCTAGCCCGAGTGATCCCCATACCTATGCGGAATCCGATGCGGGAAAGCTTAAATCCTTAAGATTCAAAATAGGAATCATATCTGAGAGTGGCCTAGGCCCTGGGCCTATGCCCCACCACATCTCAAGACATCAACAAGCTCTCCCAGCCGTTGATCCTCTAACTAACCGGATACGAATCCTACCGATCTTATAACAAACAGATTCGGAACTCAACGGCTTTTGGTCCCATGACGCTCCCAAACGGTGATCCTCTATAAATACCACAACTTCAGACCCCCTCAGGTACGCGATCCCCCGTGCGCACACTTTCTCACTGGCTCTTTCTCTCTCTCTGCTCTTGCTTCCGCCATTAGCGCTCTGCTCGGAGCCTCTGGAGGAACTCTTCGACGAGAGCCTTCTCCTCATTTCTGTTGACTGTCGATCTCCACTGACTTGAGCATCGGAGGGTCTTCCGTAGAGGGCCACCCCAATGCCTCTCACGTGAGGACTGCCTTGCAGGTCCGTCCAGGTGGAAGCCTGTCTCGAAGCCCCGCCGCGCCCGAGTCGGAGAACGGATTTCAGCAGCAACATAATCTATTCACACATAATGGTAACACCATGTACAAATGACCCTTCTTAACCCACAATGATAGGAGACCCATATAATTGATTGCCATTTTTAATAGAAAATGACAATCATTAGTTTTTTTTCATGTTATTTACTATTATTTATAATGGTCATCATAGTGGTTATAATGATCGATGTTATTTAGATCCATATACTAAGAGAAAATAAGTTGCATGTAAAGTGGGATGGGAGAAATTAATCCAAAGTAAAGCATTTGACATTTGAAATTTGAAAAAATCGATCGATAGAAGTTATTGGATACTACTAGGTTCAATTGAAAGTGCAGTATTAACCAATCAAAGATGTGATCATGAGTGAAGTACTAACCAATCTAGGGCTAAATTGGAATAAAGATGGTTAGTTACTAGGATGATGATTAGCTACAACTGAAGAACTTCGTTTAAAAGTTAGATCACTTATTGGTTTTAGGTTTAGAAGCCTGCGAGGGATGGTTGAAGTTGTCTACAATGGTAAAAAAGAGAAAGGAGAGTGTTTCACTAGAATTGGCAACTAACCACAAAACGACTCTCCTTATATGATTTTGTGTAAGCTCATTATTTCTCTCTTGTAACTTGCAAGACATAGGAAAGTATCATATAAGTTGGTTCCACATCAAATGCATGCCAATCTTTTCATATGGAGGCCAACTTTAAGGTTCTACTACTGGAGTGGAATAACGTCGGAATAGAATCCATAAAATTAAAATATCACGTGCTACTTCTAAAGAGATATCACATGATGGAATAACTAAAATTATCATGTCATGAATGTGGTAGACGTGATACAACTAAAGAGTACCGCAAATTGACTCTCTTTCATGCAAAGAATATAAATTTCTTATTACTCGCATCACTAATGGTAACAGTTTGATAATTTGCTTCCTTTGTTACGCAGCAAACGTTTTATTTGCCAACATCTGCATCGTTTACACTTTCATGTGGAGATGGAATTGGTGGTTTAAGGGAATGGATCTAATTCCACTTATTAAGAAAAAAGAGAATAGAGGCCCCAAATTATTTACTGATATTGCTTGTTTGTTCTATATAGGTAATATAAAAATTTGACAAATTTAGCTCTTATGCTCCTTAATCTCATCATCTTTGCAGCAAGAGAGTACTGAGCTAGCCAAGGCTCGATATCATGTGAGACTGCTGGGAAATGATATTTGCTACGGAGGGACTTTCTGAAAATATGACCTCATAACCATCTCTGAAGTTATCCATCCCTTGAGCCAGCATCTGCCAGAAAAGTCCGCCAGTGCATGGACCCCCCGCTTTTGCCGAGTTGTAGATCATGTCGTATACTGTCGAGTAGAAATAATCTCGTCCGGATGCCTTCCTACCAAACTCTGTGATCATAAGAGGCTTTCCAAGGATTGCGCCAGCATCATCAACGTGGGATTGGATCCAACTCCGAAGGAATGCCATTTGAGCATCATCAGAGCCTGAAATCCTGTAAATTAAGGAGGAAAACAACATATCTTGAATTACTCTAGCCTTGGAATTTTCTTGCATTGGTTATTGGACTAATGAATAAAAGCGTCTTGCAATAAGATTTGCGTGAGTAATATGCTCGACTAATTTAAAATTTGCCAAATAATTGCTAATCACTCTCCTAGAAGAACATATCGCACATGTTCATGGTTTCCATATATACCTCTTTTTTTTTTAAAAAAAAAATAAGTTGAAGAGGATGATGATGGTAGACTCATGAGCTTACCATTGATCAGGGTAGATATGAATGGTGGCAAAGTCAATTTCCGATATCTTGTTGTTGGAGATGTAATCGGTACCGACCTCATAGCCGGGATTAAATTGCTTTTTTTCAGGCATTGATTCCCCATAAAATCCTTCCAACCCAACCTCAAGCAAGTGGTTGCTATCTATGGATTTAACATGGGAAGCCATCTCCGCAATCCAATTCTATGCAATAACAAACAAAAAGATCAGTGGATCGGCCAACCAACCTCTCCGTGTTACTTTTCAAACATATTATCGAGGATTGATTAAGAACAAACCAAGAAATTATGTGGCCTTTGGAGTAAAGATAAGTACTGTAATCTCCTAGAAATTAAATAAGGAAGTGTTAATGTTTATGGACCTGTACGGTTTTGCCAGAGAGGTCGCCATCGCACCGTGGTTCGTTTATGAGTTCCCAGGCGAGGATGGTAGGATCATCCTTGTATGCCACTCCAGTCATCGTGTTGGTCCTCGTAAGGACGGTCTGGACAAGGCAAGACAAGTGTACATTAATATTTGAAGGTTAATTAATACGTCCGGCCAGCTTCTGCAATTGCGTGCATGGCAAAAGAAAAAGGGAACTCTTTATGTTAATTAGCAGCCGAAACTAGTAATTAAGGATGAGTCTCCTATATATTGATCACCTTGACATGATTCTTGTAGTATCCCTTGACAACTTCATGCCAGTAAAAGTCATTATCCCAATAGACGTCTGCTCCCCTTTCTTTTGCCCATTGAACGTACTGCTTCCTGCCCCCAAAGTCGGCGTAGTTATTCACCAGACTCAGTATAAGAAACACTCCATGCTTCTTGGCCTCAGAGATGACAAAGTCCAAACCCTGAGACATATAGAATAAAAACCAGACAATAAAAAATCAGTTTCAAGGGTCATAAAGAGTCGAATAAATTAAATAAATAAGACACAAGCAAGTGTTATTCTGAAATTATTATAGTACAAGAATTTCCTCGTAAAATCTGGAATCGGCTATATAGACCACGCTCGTAAATCGCATGCAGGCTCTGTGCCTGATGTCAACTCTCAAAATTTGGTGCATTATTTTTCTTTGTTTAACCAAAGCAAATGCAAGTTCGAGTGTGGCTACCATCACCTTAATTAATGGTCGGTCTACAGGTAGAGACATCTAATTTATTGGCCGTCGTATGATCTCATGCAGCAAACTTGGTTGAATGAAAGGAAACCCCATTACCATGATGCACGGGTTTATAGGATATATATACCTGGAACATGTTCTCGTTGTAATAGCCAGGAGAATACTGCAGGGGATTGCTCCCACCATCACTGAAGGCCCAGGTCCTGACCACACTCATTCCATTATCGGAAGCTTGCTGGAGAACAGATGACACCTTATATCTCTGTGAGGGGTCTGATGCCATCAACATCAGCCAGTAGGCATTGAACCCATTGGAGTAGAAGGGGCGCCCATCCAAAACAAAGTGCGTTCCGCTTGTCCTCACAAAACCAGCATAAACACCACCACATTGGAGTAGAAAGAGAATCAAGACACCAAGGCTGAAAAGGACTCGGGCTGCCACCATCTTTTCTATGAACAACAAAATGAGATGATATGGAAGAAGAGAGGAGAGAGACAGTGCTCAGAAGGCTCAAAGGTTTGACGGTGATCAGAGCTGCCATGGTATAGTTGGGTTTATATAGAACTCCACTGAATGGAAGAGGACAACGGAATTCCTCAACTTGGATAACTGCATGTATGGCCTATCTAAGGAATCCTACAATCTCAAGCAAGGTGATCTATATCAATGAGACGCATAAGAAAGCAATTCACGGACAACTCTCCCAGAATTCTTAGTGCACTTGTTGTGTTCATGGTGAGGCCGTTGGATGACGAAGAGAAGGCCTACATCATCACGTACCAATGGCGACATGCGACGGAGTAGCCGCCAAGAGCAAATCCTCAGCACGATGTCGCCACCCTCCTTTTTCATAGTCCGTTAGGTTGAGCTTTCTGTTTCGTTCCCTCGAGCTTTCACTTTGATTGCTATATCCTTCAAGATGGCTGCGGAGCTTTCAGTCGCGTGTGGGATTGATCTTTTATCCTAAAAAGGTCAGATGAGGACGGCCTCACCTGTTCCTTTTTCAAACATATATATTTATTTATCTGTTCTCCTTCCATTCCTTTGCTCTTTGCATGTAGATGATAGAACAAAGGTTGTATTCCGAGAGCTGGACAAATCCCAACCGCTGGATCTCGGCAAGTGAAACTGCCAGCCGCCAGATCTGCGAGGGCCGGAGATCACTGATGAGGGCCAACATGGGACATCTTCGGGCAATCCAGACCGCCGGCAGCGCTAGCCAGCTTAATTAATTAATGCACATCATTACGATTCAACCATGTCCGGAGATAAAACTTTTCTGATTTGTATTTAAATAAATAGGGTCCGAGCAGGATTAAAAATTAGAGTTATCTAAGTTTTGATTTTACTTCTAAAATTAATTGAAAATATTATAATAGTTTTATCTCTAATAATTAATTATTAATTTTTTTCATCGTAACAAAGCTTCAAACCTATCTCTGGGGTTAGACTCATGACACAGCCACATAACTCATCAGATAGGATCTTAAAGCTTTCAATTTTGATCCAGCGTCAACATAAGCAAATATAATCCTAAATATTTCATTAATAATTATCAATTCGAAATATAGGATTCAGCTGGTACATTTGGTATCAAACACAAGTGTTAGTTTTACTCCTACCAAAATTTTTGGACATGAAAACTAAAACTGAACATTTTACAACTTATAATGATGCAAACTAATAGTTCAATACAAATCTTTTCTCACTCGCATTAACATGAATTAAGCATGCACACATAAAAATTTATAAGATTAAATAAGGAAAATAAGCAATAATATACCAACATTAGTTAATTCATATGCTAATCATTAAGTGATGTAAATTATGAATTTAATCAATCAAATAGTGTTCATAATCACAACTCATAACATAGCTCATAATAATAATAGCAATGTCAAATATTTTAAATTTTGATAAAATAATAAAATCAATCAACCATAATTTCATAATCTAGATAGTAATGTTATTTCACAATAAGTTTGAATGCATGATTAATATTTATACCAAATTTCATATTCTTAACCCATAATAGTTCAAACTTATTATCAATAATTATTTGTTGGATCCGTTATCTTGACATTTGGACTAGTCAAGGTCACACTACTGCTATTGGCTGGCTATATAGATGTCATACTATATTCGACAACTCAATCAGTGCCATAATACGTACGTAATACCTTTTTAGATAACTCACTCATCATGATACTTAATGCGTCATTAGGCAATATGTTCATCATAGTATGCAATATGCTCACAATATTATGCAGTGTGTCATTAATTAGGCAATACTCTCATCATAGCATGCAAGGCATCACTAGGATGTACATAAGGCATCAGTAGGCAATGCATCATCAGGTAATATGCTTACCATAGTACACATGACATCATTAAATAATACTTTCGCTATAGTATGCAAATGCATTACTAGGCAATCGCTTATCACAATAGTCAATATGTCATCAGGCCATATGCTTGCCATAGTATGCAATGTATCACTAGACAATACATTCATTACAGTACGCAAAGTGCCACTAGGTAATAGGCTCGTGTGATGAGTCCAGATGCACTCACCCTATCTTATTTCCTTCTCATCATCATTAATTTTCATAATTTAATAATTTTTAAAAATAACATATCTTGAATATTCAAAAAAGAGTAAGTGATCATATAATAATATTAAAGTCATATAAGTGACTATGTTCATATTTTCTTAACTTCATTAGAACACAAAATAGAGCAGGTCTACCTAATGCTTTTGACACTCTTTATTAGTGGCTAGGGGAAAAGGCTTAGGCTAAGCTTCTCTAGAGTCAAGGTGGAATTAAAATATGTTATTGATAAAAATTATATATCTCTTTAGAGAGAAAATAATAAAAAATGGCTAGAGAGAGACAGTTCTAGAGAGAGAAAATAGGGTTAGAGAGAACGTGAGGTGAGAAATTTTTTGGATAAATAAAATAAAATAAGATAAAATTGAGGGGGGTAGGAAGATGGTGTGGAACAGGGAACTATCACCTATTCCATCTGACCCTATTCGCTAGAGAGAGAAAGGGAGGGGAGAGAGAGAAGAGGGGATAGAGAGGAAGGGAGAGTAGGAGAGGGATTCGGAGGGAGGGGCATCGGCGATGGGCTGGTAGTGACGCTCATGAACTAGGTAGAGGTCATGGCTTGGGTAGAGGCCCTAGCTTCTTTTGCTTAGTTGTGAATGCGAGAGAGAGAGAGAGAGAGGAGGCAACAATAGCGAGAGGAGTTGGGATAGAGAAGAAGAGAAAAAGATGAAGAAAAAAAGAAGAAAAGGAAGAGAGAAGAGAGACGAGCTGCTGAGAGGTCTGGATGGTGAGTAGGGGATGTCCCATGCCACCTCTATTTACACATTGCTTTACCATAGGGGAAAGATTAAGAGAGAGAGGGGGGAAGAGAGAGAAATGGAGAGAAAGAGAGAGGAGGGAGGGGGAGAGAGCTGGAGGGCAATTGGCACAGAGATAGCAACATCAGATCTCTCACCAAAATAAGGCACTACTATCCTCCTTTACTTTCGATTCCTTAGGTGGCCTGCATAAGTAATGGTGAGCAACGATAGGAGGCTGAAAGAGATAAAAGAGAGAAAGAGGAAGATCCAAAGTAAGGAAGAGAGTGGTTCTCCTGGATTAGAACAAAAATAAATAAATACCCTACTACTACTGAGTCACATCCACTTATATACTGCTAGGTGTTTGTGTTTTGGGAGAAATAAAGGGTTATTATTCTACTGATAATTCAAAGAGGGGGCTAACAATGTCTTAGGCGATGTTTCTAGCACCATAGTATGGCGCTAGAACTGCAACACCTTATTTACATAAGAAAATGGTGCCTATGAATAGAACCCAACTTATCTTTTCAGGTTTATGAACCAGTTGATCCAATTGGTTGGACCAGGCTTCATAATAAGTTCAGTGTTGATCAACGTAAAGACTTGATCTAATTCTAGCATATTTGATTATTTCAATATATGTCTGAATCATACTTGATTTCAACTTTGTCTATATTTTTTCATGGACCTCACCTATAGATATACAAATTGGGTTATGACTTGATTTAGAATAAAGATCCAAATTATAAGCTATATTGAGCCAAGTTTGAGTATGTCCTAATCTACCTATGACTTGTTTGTAGTTTTATCTCTAAGATACCACCTTACTAATAATGGTTCTAAGGCTTAGCCACCTAGCATCTCATAGGTTCAAAAAAGGAACTTGAAACGAAAGAATCAGACCTCAAGGAGGATGACTTTTGATTTGGATAGGCTCTACATCATTCCATCCTTGCAAGAACTCATTAGTAGCTATAGCCATGCTTTTACCTCCAAACTTGTGGTGATCCTCCTCCTTTGTCCTACTTCCTTTCCTTTCTTCCTCATCACCTAGTAATATGTAGAATAAGAACTATAAGAGAGAGAGAAGAATGAGTATATGAGATGGATCCTTGATTTGGGGAACATGAAGGATTGATGGGTGATTGAGGAGAACTGGAGGAGAGGAAAAATTAACAAAAGTTATGTTTCGTGACCTCTCAAGAAGTTCATACGCATCAACAATTTTAGCTAGAAATTATATATCTTGGAGACCTTGCACCATCTTCGAGGATTAAGATGTCTTGGATGCTTCAATAATCAACTTAATAAAGATTTTGATAAGTTACTCATGTTTCTTTGCCTTGAACCAACTAGCCCATAGGACCTTTTGTCTTGGAGTTTAATCCTTAATGTTGTTTACTTATTGACATTCCCTCAAACAAACTGCTTGTTCTTGATCCAATGGTAGAATCATTGAGGAACAAGTATAATAGATATAAGTTTCTCTTCCATCAACCAGAAAACTAATTTTCTAGTGGTATTTTTAATTTTTGATGAAAAATGATGATAAACTTAGTTGCTTGCAACGTGCCGCACATTGGCAAAACTACTCTTGAGAATAGATGTTGGTACTAATTGACAAGAGTTATTGCAAGAGATCAAAAAATAAATAATTGAAGGGCCTCAATAGCTTTTTGATGCTCTTTTCTCTTTCTGGATAGGGATTTTTATTTTTGGGGTAAAAGATATAGTTGCCATGTTTTGCCAAGCTATATCTAATTGTTTTAACAATGGTACTATCTAAATATCAAATAATACTCTATAAATTATCATCGTATATTTTAAAGGTTCTGATGACCATTATTAACTTCTAAAGGACACTTTTTAAATTTTTAGCATTAAAACAACAACTAAAATAGTGGCCATTGTAATAATGTTATCATTGGAAATAATAGGTAATAAAGGAAAACATAATAGACTTTTTCTTTCACTTTTTATTAGATGATTAGGATATAGGTATGTGTACCTTTCACCTAACATCAATTCTTATAATGCTCATATTCTTTTTTGTGTGAGCATCAGCTTTAAGGTAATATAATACTCATATATCTTTCTTCTAAAAGCTTACTTATAGCATTTCTTTTTGAAACCCTCAACTTTCTAGTCACTAATATCTTTGCTACATTTGATTGTTGCATTTGATAAATAATATTTTTACACATTAAAATAATTTTTGTAAAAATTTTAAAGCACAACATGAAATTTGAAAATATTATTTTATTTTAAAAAGATTAAGTGAAAATAATGACTATTATTTATGTTACGATGAGATGTTATAATAAAAAATAATGAAAAATAATAGCCATAAAGCTTTGGTGTAATGATAAGATCTTTTTGATGTAATCTATAGGTTGCAAGTTTGAAATATGAGAATATAATCTGTTGAGGGATAAAATCACTATGATTCAATAATCGTGTACGTGGCTAAGGCTAGCCCTGATTCTTGCTCGCTGTGCGATACCCGCCAGGGATAAGTCAGCCTCGGTAGGTCGGGGCGCCTTAGCCCCCTCACCATGCTAAGGATTCTCAAGGCGCGGACCGCGTTAAGCACCCCCCATCCGAGCCTACATCATCTCTTGGTTCCAGCCGAGCCATCATCTCTTGGTCCCAGCCGAGCCATCATCTCTCGGTTCCAGCCGAGCCATCATCTCTCGGTCCCAGCCGAGCCATCATCTCTCGGTCCCAGCCGAGCCATCATCTCTCGGCCCTAGCCGAGCCCTCGTTTCTCGATCCCAGCCAAGCTTTCATCTCTCGGTCCCAGCCGAGCTATCATCTCTCGGTTCCAACCGAGCCATCATCTCTCAGTCCCAGCCGAGCTTCCATCTCTCGGTTCCAGCCGAGCTATCATCTCTCGATCCCAACCGAGCTCTCATCTCTAGGCCCTAGCCGAGCCCTCGTTTCTCGGTCCCAGCCGAGCTACCATCTCTTGGCCCCTCCAGCCGAACTATCGTCTACCGTCTTTCGGCTCCGGCCGAGCTGTCATCCCTTGGCTCTAACCAAACTATCCCACCACCCGGCTTTTCTAGCTGGTTCCTTCCTATCACTCGGCCTAGCCCGAGTGATCCCCATACCTCTGCGGAATCCAGCGCAGAAAAGCTTAAATCCTTAAGATTCAAAATAGGAATCATATCTGAGAGTGGCCTAGGCCCCTAGGGCCTATGCCCCCACCACATCTCGAGACATCAATAAGCTCTCCCAACCGTTGATCCTCTAACTAACCGGATACGAATCTTACCGATCTTATAACAAACAGATTCGGATCTCAACGGCTTTTGGACCCACGATGCTCCCAAACAACCATGTGATCCTCTATAAATACCACAACTTCAGACCCCCTCAGGTACATAATCCCCCGTGCGCACACTTGCTCACTGGCTCTTTCTCTCTCTCTCTGCCCTTGCTTCCGCCATTAGCGCTCTGCTCGGATCTTCTGGAGGAACTCTTTGGCGAGAGCCTTCTTCTCATTTCTGTTGACTGTCAATCTCCACTGACTTGAGCGTCGGCGGGTCTTCCGTAGAGGGCCACCCCCAACGCCTCTCGCATGAGGATTGTCTTGCAAGTCTGCCCAGGAGGAAGCCTGTCTCGAAGCCCTGCCGCGCCCGAGTCGGAGGATGGATTTCAGCAGCAACAGATTGGCACTAGAGGAAGGGTCCTCAAGTCCCTAAAAACGTGTGATCCAGGAGACAAGGATCTCAGTCTGCAAGAGATTCCTCCCATGGCCAACCGAAGAAAGGCCACCTCTGAAGTCCGAGATCAGGTCACCTCTCAAAGGCCTGATCCAGTGAGCAATGTCGCACCGCCACCGCCCAGTCGAGACTCCGTCACCGCCGGCGGCCCCGGTGACTGAGGACCAGTTCGCCTTACTGGCCCAGCAGGTTCAGGCTCTGGCTCACCTGATTTAGGGGCGCTCCGAAGCCCCCCGTCCGGCCGCTCATGCTCCTTAGCCACCTGAGGAGGATGCGTCCCCCGCTCATCCGGTGATCTCTTCTTTCAGTCTGCACGGGGTTGCGGACCCCCTCATCGTCCCAGGGAAGCTGAGCCAGCTCCCCAGCGAGCCCGCGGTAAAGATCTCCCCAGATCTTGGCGGGCCCGATCTCTCTCCCCGATGTATTCTTGCCATGATTCGACACCGTCTCAGTATCCTCCTCGTCCTGCCCCTCTTGCTCTTCCTAACGAGGAGATCCGCCGCCAACTCCAAGAAATGCGTCAAGAGCTTGACGCCGCCAAGCAGCCCATCCGCTTCAGAATAAAGCAGAGCAGGGCGCCCCCTTCTCTAATAAGATCATGGAGAAAGTGATTCCCTCCCACGTCAAGCTGCCAACCATCGAGCCTTATCATGGCTCCTCCGACCCCGTCGATCATCTTAGCAGCTTCGATCAATAATGATGTTCCACGGAGCATCAGATGCGGTCCTCTACCGTGCTTTCCCTTCCACCCTCAGGGGATCTGCCCGAACCTGGTTCAATGCTTTGAAACCAGGTTTCGTTAATTCTTTTGACGAGCTGAGCCACCTATTCATCAGCCAGTTTGTCAGTAGCCGCCGCCACCAACGAAGATCCGACTCCCTCTCCGAAGTTAAGCAAAGAGAGGAGAGTCCCTGAAGAAGTATCTTGGCCGTTTTAATACGGCCATGCTAGAAGTGGACCACCTTAATCATGAGGTGGCCATGTTCGCCCTAACGGGCAAAATATTGAAGGAGAGCGACTTCTACCTGGCGCTGGAGGTCAGTTACCCTCCAAACCTCTCCGACATGATGGCCCTGGCTGACAAATATGCCAGAGTCGAGGAGTCGCGGAGAGCCGCCCGAGCCGAGCTAACGAAGAAGAAGGAGCCCAAGGGCTCTGATAGGCACCGACCTGCCCGTCGGCCAAGTCCGCCTCGCCGCCAGAGGATTCCCCAGCCGCCGCCGAGGAACCGCTCTCGGAGCCCGCCTAGGAGGTTCCACCGGTTCACTCTGCTCACTACCCCAAGAGCGGAGATCCTCATGGAGATCGAGCGCTAGCTCCCTCGACCTCCTCCTCTCAGAGGGAATGCGGCTCGGAGAGATCCCGCCAAATATTGCTGCTACCACCGCGACCATGGCCACGACACTGAAGAGTGCTGGCAACTTAAGAATGAGATTGAAAGGCTCATCCAGCGGGGTAGACTGGATCGGTTTAGGGGAGCCCCCGAGCCAAGGAATGGGGGCGATCGCCGGCCTGAGCCCCAGCAGCAACCTCCTCCCCCTCCAAATCCTTCAGTTGCTGGCCACATTAATGTAATTGAAGTCGGTGGTCCTACAAGTGGGAGGGACGATGAAGAAGGTCCGGCGCCGAAGAAGGCATGCCCCGACGAGCTTTCTTTCTCCAATGACGACTTTCAAGGGATACAGTTCCCACATGATGACGTGTTAGTTGTATCTCTAAATTTGAACAACTATGATGTAAGCCAGATTCTCATTGATAGTGGAAGCTCCGTCAATGTTTTGTACCTCGATGTGTTTGTGAAGATGAAGCTTCTTATAGAGAATCTCCGAGCCATGGACTCCATCCTAAGGGGTTCACCGGCGATGTTGTGTCCCGGAGGGAAAGATTGATCGACCAGCTCGTGGATGCCACCTCCGGCCATCAGATGCTGACCTTCATGGACGCCTACTTAGGCTATAACCAAATTCGGATGGCACCCGAAGATGAAGAAAAAATAGCCTTCATAACCGACCGAGGTACCTATTGCTACCGAGTCATGCCATTTGGTCTAAAGAATGCGGGCACACCTACCAAAGGTCTTAGTAAACACATGCTGGTTAAAAGTCTTCCCATCATATTGAAGACCTCTCAGAAAGCTTCGCGACACTCCGAAAGTATCGGATGAAGCTCAATCTGGCAAAGTGTGCTTTCGGCATCACCTCAGGAAAATTTCTGGGCTTTATGGCTTCTCAGTGAGGCATCGAAGCCAACCCGCAGAAGATTCAAGCCCTTCAGCAAATGGCGCCACCTTCGTCTGTCAAAGAAGTCCAGCGCCTGACGGGGAGGATTGCGGCCCTCAACCGCTTCGTGGCTCGATCAGCCGAGAGGAGCCTCCCTTTCTTCAAATCTCTCGATCCGCCAAGGACTTTCAATGGACTCCTGAGTGCCAAAAATCATTCGAAGACCTCAAGAAGTATCTCGGTTCTCCGCCTCTCCTCAGCAGCCCCAATCGAGAGAAATGTTATTTCTATATCTGGCAGTTTTGGAAGGCGCAATTAGCTCAGTTTTGGTCAGAGAAGAGAAGAAGACTCAAAAGCCGATCTACTATGCTAGCAAACTGCTTGGGACGCTGAAACGAGATACACCCAAATTGAAAAGCTGGTGCTGGCCCTAATAACGTCGGTTCGGAGGTTGCGACCATATTTTCAGGCGCATTCTATGACGGTCCTCACCGACCAGCCAATCAAGGCGGTGGTCCACCGCCCGAAAACATCAGGAAGAATGGCAAAATGGGCCATTGAATTGAGCGAGCATGACATCCGGTATCAGCCTCACCCTGCCGTAAAAGCGTAAGTCCTAGCCAACTTCCTTCTTGAATGCACTATCCCAGAAGATGGCTCCACCCCGGACTCCTCCGAACATCCAAGACCAAACGCCCTGTGGCTGCTCCACGTCGACGGATCCTCCAATGCCAATGGCTCCGGTGCTGGTCTAGTCCTCACCAGCCAGAGGGGATAACCTTTGAGTACGGCGTTCGATTCTCCTTCCCAGCCTCCAACAATGAAGCCGAATATGAAGCTCTGCTCGTCGGACTCCGAATCGCCCGTGACCTGAAAGTGAAGAAACTGAATGCCTTTACCGACTCTCAGTTGGTAGCCAGTCACGTGCGGGGCGAGTTTGAGGTCCGAGAGCCAAACATGATTCGGTATCTCCAAGAGGTGCGGAACTTACTCTCTTACTTTACCGAATTCAAAGTTATCCAGATCACCAGATCGGAAAATGCTCATGCCGATCTACTATCCCGGCTAGCAACTGCGGAGTCGATGGACTCCGAGTGGAAGTTCCCCTTGGAAATTCTGGAAAAGCCCAGCATCACGGAGGCAGACCGAGTGATGCAGATCGAGGTCGAACCATCCTGGTTTGACCCTATATTGAAGTATCTTAAAGAAGGGTCGCTCCCAGCCGACCGCAGGGAAGCAAGAAAGTTGAAGTTGCAAGCTCACACTATGTGCTAATCGACGACCAGCTCTATAAGCGGTCCTTCTCCATGCCGCTTCTCAGATGCCTCTGCCCATCTGAGGCTGACTATGCACTTCGGGAGGTGCATGAAGGAATTTGTGGCAGTCAACTAGGAAGTCGATCTCTATGCCACAAGGTGCTTTGCCAGGGATATTACTGGCCAACCATGCAAAAGGATGCCGACGATCTCGTCCGAGCCTGTGACCCCTGCTAGAGGCACTCCAACATTCAGAGGCTCTCCTCTGCCAGTCTGATCCCCATTTCCTCCGTTTGGCCCTTTGCTAAGTGGGGGATGGATATTCTTGGCCCTTTTCCCGCCGCCACCGGACAGAGGAAGTTTTTATTTGTCGCCATTGATTACTTCACTAAGTGGGTCGAGGCTGAGGCAGTCGCCCAAATACCGAAGCTCGGGCCAGGGATTTCGTGTGGAAATCCATCATCTGTCTCTTCGGCCTCTCGCATACCATCATCACTGACAACGGCAAGCAGTTCAATAATCTCAAGTTCTGGGAGTTCTGCGAAGATCACGGCATTAGCCATCGCCTTACCTGGTAGGGCATCCGCAAGCCAACGGAGAAGCCAAGGTAACAAATCAAACCCTGCTTCAAGGGATTAAAGTTCGGCTCGCCAGAGCCCGAGGCAGATGGGCGGACGAACTTCACCATGTTCTATGGGCTTACCGCACCACCCGGAGGATCCCCACCGGCGAGACCCCATTCCGGATGGCTTTTGGCATGGAAGCTGTCATCCCAGTGGAGATAGGCCTTCCCTCTCCTCGAGTTGAAAGCTACTTAGAAGAAGCCAATGACGAGCAGCTCCGCACCAATCTCGACTTGGTAGAAGAGGTTAGAAAAAAAGCTCGAATCAGAATGGCCGTATACCAGCAGAGAGTGGCTCGTTATCATGCCTCCAGAGTCAAAGGGAAATCCTTCTCACCTGGCGATCTCGTTCTCCGGAAAGCATCCATCTCTAAGCTGCTGGAGCAAGGAAAGCTCTCGCAGAACTGGGAAGGCCCCTACAAGTAGCGGAAGTCATCGGACCTGGCACCTACAAGCTCCAAGATCTAAGTGGGAAATCCATTCCCCGGACGTGGAACTTGGACAATCTCCGCATATACTATCAATAGGGTACGCCTCTTTGACCTGCCCCGTTTATAACTTGGCATCTTATTCCTGTTATTTACGACATGGTCGACTCTCTGGAAAAATTGCGATGAGAAATGATACCTCTAGCTCACTATCGGCACAACCGAGCCGTTTCCCCGAGCTTTGAATTGAATCTCCGAACCTCGGCTAAGTCGAGTCCCGCTTGGTAAAAGCTCGGTATGACCGAGCGCTCCCAGCATGGTCGAAAACCGAACAATGCCCAAGGCTTAGCTCGGATTTGGGCCGCTTACAAGCCCCGGCCGACCTAAACGTTCTTCAAAGCTTAGCTCGGATTTGGGCAGCTTATAAGCCCCGGCCGACCTAAGTGTTCTCCTAAACTATGTTCGGATTCAGGCCGCTTACAAGCCCCGGCCGACCTAAACATTCTTCAAAGCTTAGCTCGGATTCAGGCAGCTTACAAGCCCCGGCCGACCTAAGTATTCTCCTAAACTTTGTTCGGATTCGGGCCGCTTACAAGCCCCGGCCGACCTAAACATTCTTCAAAGCTTAGCTCGGATTCGGGCAGCTTACAAGCCCCGGCCGACCTAAATGTTCTTCAAAGCTTAGCTCGGATTCGGGCAGCTTACAAGCCCCGGCCGACCTAAGTATTCTCCTAAACTATGTTCGGATTCGGGCCGCTTACAAGCCCCGGCCGACCTAAACATTCTTCAAAGCTTAGCTCGGATTCGGACAGCTTACAAGCCCCGGCCGACCTAAGTATTCTCCTAAACTATGTTCGGATTCGGGCCGCTTACAAGCCCCGGCCAACCTAAACGTTCTTCAAAGCTTAGCTCGGATTCGGGCAGCTTACAAGCCCCGGCCGACCTAAGTATTCTCCTAAACTATGTTCGGATTCAGGCCGCTTACAAGCCCCGGCCGACCTAAACGTCCTTCTAAACTTAGCTCGGATTCAGGAAGCTTACAAGCCCCAGCCGATCTAAGTATTCTCCTAAACTATGTTCGGATTCGGCCGCTTACAAGCCCTGGCTGACCTAGTTGGTCTCCAAAACGTGAAACGTTGTTCGACAGGATAAACATTTTGGGGATGGCAGCGAAAACAAAAGTTGCCAATTTTGCTTATTATAGAGAAAATGACAAAGAGGAAATGAAAAGACAAAGTAGCCTTCACAGAGGCTTCACATCTTCTCCGAGAGCCACCGAACTCTCCCCACACGAACTAACTCGGCAATCTTTTGGCGAAGGGATGCTATTTCCCCTTCTTGCTGGCTGATAATACGGTGGAGGGACTCGACCTCCCTCGTCGAGACGGTCAGATATTGCTCTGCGCCCTCTGTAGCCGCTTATGGCTCGCGAACGCCGACACCAAGGCCACTCCATCAACGGTCACTGCAATGCGACTCTCCCAGGAGTCCCTGCGGCCATCAGCACCACCGTTCGGCCCTTGAGTTGATCGTCTTTCGCCGCCGGAGGCCATGTCCACATTCAAGAGCCGCTGGGAAACTGGCTGAAAGGATGACCGGCATAGGCATCCCTCTGTCCATATTTAAACCACTCCTGGAGTGTTTCGATCGGTTGAGTCATTAATCTCGACCTATGGAAACTCGGCACGCGTCACCACTCCGGTGGGCGCTCGCGGGAGGCAAGGGGTCGCACCCCCTCCCGAGGAGGATCGTTTAGCATCAACGAGGTGCTCAGGAACTTCCCTCCTTCTCTAGGGACCAGGTTCCCTCCGGTTTGTCAAAACCTCTCAGATCAATGCCCTCAAAAATCTGCCAGGCACCCTCGAATCGGGCACCCTCGAAAAGGCGCGAAGAAATGTAACGCGTTGGCACGCCTTCCTTGAATGTAACCAAGTCGTAAACTTTGGGCGCCCCATGCGTCAGTCGGGTGACCCTTATCCTCTCTGACAGTCTACACCAGAGGCCGAATAAAATGTTATAATCCTCGGCGACGACCGAGTCTGAGCTAAATCTCTGTGCCTCGGTTGGTCCAAGCTATGAGTCGAAATAGCATATCACAGTCGGACCTACGCAACTCCAAAGTTTCGTTCGGATTGGGGCAGCTTCCAAGCCTCGGCCGACCTAAGCAATCTCCAAAGTTTCATTCTGATTCGGGCAGCTTACAAGCCCCGGCCGACCTAAGCAATCTCCAAAGCTTCGTTCAGATTCGGGCAGCTTACAAGCCCTGGCCGACCTAAGCAATCTCCAAAGCTTCGTTCGAATTCGGGCAGCTTACAAGCCTCGGCCGACCTAAGCAATCTCCAAAGTTTCGTTCGGATTCAGCAGCTTACAAGCCCGTCGGACTGAGCAATATCTCCGTATCTTGGCCTTAGCAAGGACTAAGCTGCGATAGCGCTGTCGAAATATGCTGCGACATAAAAGGCGCAATATAGGAGTAACAACTCCCCAGCAGAAAAGAGGCAGAAGCTAAAGAAAAAGGGAATGAAAAATTTCTTTATTTCCTCATCAAAAGAAAAGTTACAACCTCCTGAGAGGAGTTACAAGTGCATCAAAGCATAGAAAATGAAAACGAGTAAATAGCTTGGCCGAACTGCTCCAATCAGCTTCGGTTAACGATGATACTTGGCGTCTGACCCAAGAAATCAGACAAACCAGTTAGCTCACCCTGATAAGTGGCAAAGCCGGCCTCCCACGGTCCCTTTGGATGAATTAAGATATCCAAAAGGAGGCATAACCCGTGGATGCTGATTCTGAGGAATCGGGCAAACTAACCAGCTTCCCCCTGGGTGGGATGCTGGGCTGCAGGCCGTTGCCCGATTGAGAGAGCTAGGGGACCATCAGCCCCACGCTGCTCTCAGCTCCCCCTTCCCGTGGCAAGGATTCCCTCAGAGAAGAGATGAGAATCCAGCCGATGAGAAGGAGGGCTCCGTGCGTGCTACGGGGGTGCCTATGCACTTCCTACCCTGCGTCCCCCGTAGCAGGCCACAAAGGACACACAGGAAGCGCATATGTGCGCTCTCTATGTGATCTCTGCGGCCCTCCTGTGCGCTCTCCATATGATCTTCGAAACTCATCCCAAGAGGACGAGCTGCTCTTCAGTGGCTCCTTCATCACCCCTGCTATCCGGGGGAAGACGACTCGCAAAGGAAAAACTCGGTCCCTCCACTCTCAGCCTCCGAGACACAGCCATCATAAAAATTTTTCTACGAACACAGAGAAGAAAGTTTTGGGGATGGCCTAACACGGCCCCTTCCTCCCCTTTTTATAGGCAGAATGGATCAGGAGCAACTATCAAGGCAGAAAGCCCCGAGATTCAAAACGCCTAATCCACGCTGCCACGTGGCCTCCCAGGATGAAAAGAGCGCCCTTCTATGCGCGCCAAGTGCATTGCTCAGTCCATGACGTACGCTAGAGGATCTCCTCTGATCCCGGATCATGGGTCATAATTGCAAAAATCGCCCGCTGATCTCAAATATACGGGAAGACAGGGAAATCATCCGATGAAAGCGACACCCTCCAATGGCGAGCGAGCGCCTGTGTCGTACGTTGAAACGACCCGCGTTGGAAAGGATCGACGAGATAAATACCCCTGGAAACTGCTGAGGTAACCTTTTGCTGGCTGCAAAGCCGTATTATCTACTTCGGCAAAATGAAGGCCGACTTGCCTTGGAAAAAAGATAAGACACTGACAGAGTAATAAAGAGGCGCAGAAGCCAAGTACTCCTCAGTGAGGTCATCTCGATATTCTCCACTCCGACCCAGTTGACTGTTATGCCTCAGCATAAACCGAGACATTGCCTTGCGCTCTAACTCAAAGCCAAAGCTGCCTCTACACTTCGGACTAAACCGAAGAGCCTCCTTTCAGTTCGACATAACCGAATGTTATCTTGTACTCCGGCCCGGTCTAAGGAACTACTTCAATGGTAACGAGATATGTTGTAAGCCCCGGCCTACACCCGGAGTGCATGAGCCCCAGTCAGGGTCGGAGTGCACATCTGATGAATGTAAACCCCGACCTATGCCCAGAATGCGTAAGTGTCAGATAAGGTTGGAGTGCACATCCTGGGGATATAAGCCCCGGCTAAGATCGGAGTGCGTCTTTTATCGAGAACCTCGACGAAAACCGAGCGATATGCAGCGTAAGACTTGCACGGTGAAAGCGAGCGTTTCAAAAACAACGGCAAACATAAAAGCTACAAAAATTTTTCTCTTCATTTATTATATAAAAGGTGACAGAAAAGAAAAATACATCGACCCTCACAGGGGCTTGTTATTTCCTCCGAGCGCCGCTGAGCTCTCCCTCTGCCGTGGAGCCTGCTCACCCAACTGTTGCTGGAGGGACGCCACCTGCCTCTCCAGCCGACTATTGGCTTCGCGAAGAAGCTCGATCTCCCTTGTAGAAATGGCCAGATACTGCTCAGCCGCCTTCATAATTTGTTTGCGGCCTATGAACACGAAGCCAGAACCTCCCCGTCAACTGTTACCATGGTGCGACTCCAGCGCAACCCCCTGCGGCCGTCAGCACCGCTGCCTGGCCTTCCAGTTGATCGTTCCCCACTTCTGGAAGCCATTTCAGTGTTGAAAGCCTTGGAAGGTCAGCTGAGGATATGGCTAATGACAGCACTCCTCCGCCCTTTTTAAAAGTCCCCCCGGCGGGCATGCCGATCGCCAAGGCTGCTAACCCAAACGTTATGACTGCGGGACATGCCGCATGTCACCACCTCAGTGGGCGTTCACGGGAGACGAAGAGTTCTGCTCCCCAACCGAGGAGGCTCATTAATAATCCCACGGCACTCAAGGCATGCCCACGTCTTCGCCCTTGATAAGTCGGACTACCTCGTTCTGGCCAAGATATTTCTGTAATTCCTGGTCCTTTCCAGTCGACCTACAGCATCTCTTGTTTCCAGCCGAGTTATCGCATCTTGGGACTTCAACCGAGCTAGATCGTCTCACATCCCCTTTAACCGAGCTATGTTGTATCTTGGCTCCTTCGTCAGGGCTATCCCTATACCTTGGCCTCGACCAAGATGTTCACTCAAATCCGAGCTAAACCAACCAAACGGCTCAAATAAGCTGTAGGTTGCTCGCGGTCAAGAAAAAACTTGAGACAAGAGATCGTCGAAAAAGGCCATCGAATAGAGGCGAAAGACTCATTCATTAAAGACCCCAACCAAGTTACAAGTTTGAAAAACAAAAACAAAAGCATACAGATAACCCTTAAGAATCAGGGTTAGGAACGGCCCCAGCGGCCTCGGCAGCTTCCTCGGTGACATTCGGGGGAGCTTGACTTGTCTTGCCCTTTTCGAACACTGTTGTTTCCCGGTGATATGACAAGAATGCCCTTCAGGGGACATGGCCTCACCGGCACCCGGAGCAACGTCAGGATCGGCGTCTGAAATATCATCATACTCGTCCTCTTCATCCCCTGGGGAGCAAGCTTCGAAGGTTCCAACATCCAAGAAGGAGAGGTCCCATTCCGGATGTTCCTTGGATATCTTACTTCGAGTGTCCTCCACACCGAGCTGGAAGGCGTCGGCGCAAGTTGCATCTTGTTCCCCCTAAACAAAGCGAACCACATTTCAGTTTCAACCACTTGGCTCCGTAGTGAGGCAACCTACCCCTCAGCTTCAGTAGCTCGATTCCGCAGTAGATCAACTTGCTCCTCGGACTCGCGAATCCGCCTCTCGAGCTTCGAGTTTCTCCCTTGACTAGAGGCCACTTCCCCTTGCAGGGTCTGCGTTGGTTTTGATTCTCCAGCTCCGCCTTTCTCATATGTAAAAACAGAGTTAGCCAATGCCACGATGAGCCAGTAAAGGGGGGGGGGGGGGTTAGGACCATACCTCCTCCTCCTGCCAAGCTAGCTTCTTAGTTAGCTCTTCGACCTCGTCAATGGCCCTCAATTTATCAGCCCTAATTTGCTCGATTCTGCTATTGAGGTCACCGATCCTCGACTGCCTATCATCAACCTCTCTCCAGGCTTGGGCGAGCTTGTTGTCGAGCTGGGTTATCTTTTCCTGGTGCCATTTGATATTGTCGTCCCTGTCGGCAATGTCACGGTTGCATCGCCGTACCTTCTCCTCCACTTCGCCAAGCATTCTACTTAGGCGACTTCTCTCTTCGGTGGCCTCTCTCCTCTACCTGCTTAGATTTTTGTTAAACTATTTCTTGACAGTTTCCATTTCTTCGGAATGCCTAGCTTTGATCCGAGATAGCTCCGAGCATGCATCGTCACACTTCGCCAGGAGCCCACATAGCTCCTTCACTTCAAGCTGTAGCTTGGACATGTTACCTTGGGCAGCCTGATGCAATACCTTCATCCTCGCCAGATTCTCATTTCTGGTGCCCAGAAGTTGCTCAAATGTATCAGACGCCTCTGCCGCGATTGAAGCTCGGCGCTAACTCTCCTAGCCTGGATGCTAGCCCCTGTTGCCAGGCTCAAGCACCAGCACAGCGCCCTGGTAACCAAAGCACTCTGCAAAATGAAACTCAAATGAGGAAAGCACGACCGAGCTAACCAGGAAACATTCGCTACTCAGGAATAGTAGCATATCCGGGAGACGTAAGACCTGGCTAACCCCATGAGGGTGGAGTTGTTGATCTCGGGAAGAAGGTGGATATCCTTCACCACGTTCCGCTAGCCGAATGCGGCATCGACAGGGTCTAGGTCCGATTTATCCACCGAAGGATCCACGCCCGGGTACAATACCGACCTCATTAGGGCAGCAAACGCCGCTTCGATGGCCGAGTCTGGGCTACTGGGCTGACCATCCCCGCCCGAAGGATCGATCCGGGTAACCTCCGATTGAGAAGCCTTTGACCTCTCGGCCTCCTCCAGCAGAATTCTAACCTGGCCTTCCTCGGATAACTCAGCCAGCCCAAGCATCAGTTTTCCCGAAGCTTTTGTGGAAGAGGCTCCGACTGCAAGATTCTCGCCTTGCCCTATCCCCTCATTGGATTTCTTCCCTCGTCGCAGGCACCCGCTCTTCCCCTGCGGGCTCCGCCAAGTCTTCAGTCTGTTCGTCAGTTGCCCCAACCTCGCTAGGAAGAAGCTCTCCAATCATAAGCTCCTCGCAAGTCTCTGCTGCAACCGACCCAGCGTCACCGCCTCTAAATCTCTTGAAGGGGGGCTCCAATAGAGCTCTTCTTGAGCTTTGGCAGTTGCAGTCGCCCCTTCCTGTCCTCTGCCAGGGCTAGGGATGTTTCTTTGTTCGGAGGAGAGCCCTCAGGGGCACCGACCTCCTCCGAGCCAGCATTGGATTATCTTCCAGAGGAGGGGCGTCCGGACAAGCTAACGGAGTCTCGTCCGAGCTGTCTACTATTTCCACCACTGGGGGACAAGGGACCTTAGCAGTCCTCTTTGGCTCCTCCTCTATTTTCAGTGCCCCCGCCGAGGTTACCCCAACCTTCGGCAAGCGCTCTTCGGAGAGGCGAGCCCTCTTCTCGGGCCTGCGTCTCTCTCCACCACTGCTCTCACCTAGGCGCTTGCTTGTCCCTTTCTTTATGCGGCCCTATAGCTCAGACTTCTTGGCTGCAAGAACAGAGAATAAACGGTCAGACCGAGATACCTTTACTCGAGTAAAACTGATGAGAAAATAAAAGACCCACCATGCGGGTCAAGGGGGCTAAGCCCGGCGGTGAAGAGAGCCTCCTCAGATAGCAAATCGTTGGCCGAGAACATCCTGCCATCGCAGAAGGCTTCTAGATCCTCCTCCTGCTCAGATAAAGTTGGATGTGCTTTCACATCCCGGACAAAGTTTCCCCATCCTCAAGGAAAATTGGAACCAATGTTCCCTTCAGCGATAAAGAATTGGATCTTTCATCCCTTTATGGATGACGGCTTATCCACGATTGTCTTGAATGACCTCCGGGGACCGATGTAAGGCCACTCTAATTTCCTCCCAGGTATTAGGTGGTAGCAAGCGCAGAATAAGGGTAGAATTGCTGTTACCTTCACTTGGCTACACATCGAGATAAACCCAATGATGCTCCGACAGCTATTGGGGGCTACCATCATCGGACAGATGTTGTAGAACCTCATGATCTCCTTCACCAAAGGATGGAGAGGAAACCAGAGGCCCGCCTTCAGACTATCTTCGTAAAGAAAGATGCCATGCTCCAGTTCTTGCAAAACCCTAAGCTCGGGCCCCGGCACTCGCAGGAGGATATCCGAGGGAATGTTGTATTTTAGGCAAAGTTTTTCCAGATCCTTAGCAGTGATTTCGAAACCATGTCGTCGGGCTCATCATTCTGCTCGCCGGAAGGAGCACCGAGCAAGATTGCAAAGAATATGGGAAAACAAATCCCTCCAGAAGAAACGAAGGAACACTGCGAAGGGGAATTGTGTTGTTTTGACTTTGCTTCCTTCCTAAGAAAACCGCCTCAAGAGAAGATAAGGCATCTCGCCCGAGGTGCCCGGAACCGCCTACATAAATGCCATGAAAATCGAGATTTGCTACGTGGCAATTCCTAATCGTCGCCTCAAAGGAACCTTACCCATAAAGGCACGACGGCCGCACGGCATTAAATAGGACATCATTGCGTGGGCCGTCTAATCCTGATCCTTTCGTTCAAATCGCACCACCTGGACTTATACTCCCTATGCCCGAACCTACGCTTCGAACTAGGGAATGGGGGGCATGTGTTGAGGGATAAAATTACTATGCTTCAATAATCGTGTATGTGGCCAAGGCTAGCCCTGATTCTTGCTCGCTGTGCGACACCCGCCAGGGATAAGTCAGCCTCGGTAGGTTGGGGCGCCTTAGCCCCCTCACGTGCCAAGGATTCTCAAGTTGCGGACCGCGTTTCGTACCCCCATCTAAGCCTACATCATCTCTCGGTCCCAGTCGAGCCATCATCTCTCGGCCCTAGCCGAGCCCTCGTCTCTCGGTTCCAACTGAGCCATCATCTCTCGGTCCCAGCCGAGCCATCATCTCTCAGCCCTAGCCGAGCCCTCGTTTCTCGATCCCAGTCGAGCTATCATCTTTCGGTTCCAAGCAAGCCATCATCTCTCAGTCCCAGCCGAGCTTCCATCTCTCGGTTCCAGCCAAGCTATCATCTCTTAGTCCCAGCCGAGCTCTCATCTCTCGGCCCTAACCGAGCCCTCGTTTCTTGGTTCCAGCCGAGCTACTGTCTCTTGGCCCCTCCGGCCGAACTATCGTCTACCGTCTTTCAGCTCCAGCCGAGCTATCATCCCTTGGCTCTAACCGAACTATCCCACCATCCAACTTTTCTAGCTGGTTCCTTCCTATCACTCGGCCTAGCCCGAGTGATCCTCATACCTATGCGGAATCCGATGCGGGAAAGCTTAAATCCTTAAGATTCAAAATAGGAATCATATCTGAGAGTGGCCTAGGCCCTGGGGCCTATGCCCCCACCACATCTCAAGACATCAACAAGCTCTCCCAGCCGTTGATCCTCTAACTAACCGGATACGAATCCTACCGATCTTATAATAAACAGATTCGGAACTCAACGGCTTTTGGTCCCATGATGCTCCCAAACGGTGATCCTCTATAAATACCATAACTTCAGACCCCCTCAGGTACGCGATCCCCCGTGCGCACACTTTCTCACTGGCTCTTTCTCTCTCTCTGCCCTTGCTTCCGCCATTAGCGCTCTGCTCGGAGCCTCTGGAGGAACTCTTCGATGAGAGCCTTCTCCTCATTTCTGTTGACTGTCGATCTCCACTGACTTGAGCATCGGAGGGTCTTCCGTAGAGGGCCACCCTCAACGCCTTTCACGTGAGGACTGCCTTGCAGGTCCGTCCAGGAGGAAGCCTATCTCGAAGCCCCGCCGCGCCCGAGTCGGAGGACGGATTTCAGCAGCAACATAATCTATTCACACATAATGGTAACACCATGTACAAATGACCCTTCTTAACCCACAATGATAGGAGACCCATATAATTGATTGCCATTTTTAATAGAAAATGACAATCATTAGTTTTTTTTCATGTTATTTACTATTATATAATGGTCATCATAGTGGTTATAATGATCGATGTTATTTAGATCCATATACTAAGAGAAAATAAGTTGCATGTAAAGTGGGATGGAGAAATTAATCCAAAGTAAAGCATTTGACATTTGAAATTTGAAAAAATCGATCGATAGAAGTTATTGGATACTACTAGGTTCAATTGAAAGTGCAGTATTAACCAATCAAAGATGTGATCATGAGTGAAGTACTAACCAATCTAGGGCTAAATTGGAATAAAGATGGTTAGTTACTAGGATGATGATTAGCTACAACTGAAGAACTTCGTTTAAAAGTTAGATCACTTATTGGTTTTAGGTTTAGAAGCTGCGAGGGATGGTTGAAGTTGTCTACAATGGTAAAAAAGAGAAAGGAGAGTGGTTTCACTAGATTTGTGTAAGCTCATTATTTCTCTCTTGTAACTTGCAAGACATAGGAAAGTATCATATAAGTTGGTTCCACATCAAATGCATGCCAATCTTTTCATATGGAGGCCAACTTTAAGGTTCTACTACTGGAGTGGAATAACGTCGGAATAGAATCCATAAAATTAAAATATCACGTGCTACTTCTAAAGAGATATCACATGATGGAATAACTAAAATTATCATGTCATGAATGTGGTAGACGTGATACAACTAAAGAGTACCGCAAATTGACTCTCTTTTCATGCAAAGAATATAAATTTCTTTATTACTCGCATCACTAATGGTAACAGTTTGATAATTTGCTTCCTTTGTTACGCAGCAAACGTTTTATTTTGCCAACATCTGCATCGTTTACACTTTCATGTGGAGATGGAATTGGTGGTTTAAGGAATGGATCTAATTCCACTTATTAAGAAAAAAGAGAATAGAGGCCCCAAATTATTTACTGATATTGTCCGTTTGTTCTATATAGGTAATATAAAAATTTGACAAATTTAGCTCTTATGCTCCTTAATCTCATCATCTTTGCAGCAAGAGAGTACTGAGCTAGCCAAGGCTCGATATCATGTGAGACTGCTGGGAAATGATATTTGCTACGGAGGGACTTTCTGAAAATATGACCTCATAACCATCTCTGAAGTTATCCATCCCTTGAGCCAGCATCTGCCAGAAAAGTCCGCCAGTGCATGGACCCCCGCTTTTGCCGAGTTGTAGATCATGTCGTATACTGTCGAGTAGAAATAATCTCGTCCGGATGCCTTCCTACCAAACTCTGTGATCATAAGAGGCTTTCCAAGGATTGCGCAGCATCATCAACGTGGGATTGGATCCAACTCCGAAGGAATGCCATTTGAGCATCATCAGAGCCTGAAATCCTGTAAATTAAGGAGGAAAACAACATATCTTGAATTACTCTAGCCTTGGAATTTTCTTGCATTGGTTATTGGACTAATGAATAAAAGCGTCTTGCAATAAGATTTGCGTGAGTAATATGCTCGACTAATTTAAAATTTGCCAAATAATTGCTAATCACTCTCCTAGAAGAACATATCGCACATGTTCATGGTTTCCATATATACCTCTTTTTTTTTTAAAAAAAAAATAAGTTGAAGAGGATGATGATGGTAGACTCATGAGCTTACCATTGATCAGGGTAGATATGAATGGTGGCAAAGTCAATTTCCGATATCTTGTTGTTGGAGATGTAATCGGTACCGACCTCATAGCCGGGATTAAATTGCTTTTTTTCAGGCATTGATTCCCCATAAAATCCTTCCAACCCAACCTCAAGCAAGTGGTTGCTATCTATGGATTTAACATGGGAAGCCATCTCCGCAATCCAATTCTATGCAATAACAAACAAAAAGATCAGTGGATCGGCCAACCAACCTCTCCGTGTTACTTTTCAAACATATTATCGAGGATTGATTAAGAACAAACCAAGAAATTATGTGGCCTTTGGAGTAAAGATAAGTACTGTAATCTCCTAGAAATTAAATAAGGAAGTGTTAATGTTTATGGACCTGTACGGTTTTGCCAGAGAGGTCGCCATCGCACCGTGGTTCGTTTATGAGTTCCCAGGCGAGGATGGTAGGATCATCCTTGTATGCCACTCCAGTCATCGTGTTGGTCCTCGTAAGGACGGTCTGGACAAGGCAAGACAAGTGTACATTAATATTTGAAGGTTAATTAATACGTCCGGCCAGCTTCTGCAATTGCGTGCATGGCAAAAGAAAAAGGGAACTCTTTATGTTAATTAGCAGCCGAAACTAGTAATTAAGGATGAGTCTCCTATATATTGATCACCTTGACATGATTCTTGTAGTATCCCTTGACAACTTCATGCCAGTAAAAGTCATTATCCCAATAGACGTCTGCTCCCCTTTCTTTTGCCCATTGAACGTACTGCTTCCTGCCCCCAAAGTCGGCGTAGTTATTCACCAGACTCAGTATAAGAAACACTCCATGCTTCTTGGCCTCAGAGATGACAAAGTCCAAACCCTGAGACATATAGAATAAAAACCAGACAATAAAAAATCAGTTTCAAGGGTCATAAAGAGTCGAATAAATTAAATAAATAAGACACAAGCAAGTGTTATTCTGAAATTATTATAGTACAAGAATTTCCTCGTAAAATCTGGAATCGGCTATATAGACCACGCTCGTAAATCGCATGCAGGCTCTGTGCCTGATGTCAACTCTCAAAATTTGGTGCATTATTTTTCTTTGTTTAACCAAAGCAAATGCAAGTTCGAGTGTGGCTACCATCACCTTAATTAATGGTCGGTCTACAGGTAGAGACATCTAATTTATTGGCCGTCGTATGATCTCATGCAGCAAACTTGGTTGAATGAAAGGAAACCCCATTACCATGATGCACGGGTTTATAGGATATATATACCTGGAACATGTTCTCGTTGTAATAGCCAGGAGAATACTGCAGGGGATTGCTCCCACCATCACTGAAGGCCCAGGTCCTGACCACACTCATTCCATTATCGGAAGCTTGCTGGAGAACAGATGACACCTTATATCTCTGTGAGGGGTCTGATGCCATCAACATCAGCCAGTAGGCATTGAACCCATTGGAGTAGAAGGGGCGCCCATCCAAAACAAAGTGCGTTCCGCTTGTCCTCACAAAACCAGCATAAACACCACCACATTGGAGTAGAAAGAGAATCAAGACACCAAGGCTGAAAAGGACTCGGGCTGCCACCATCTTTTCTATGAACAACAAAATGAGATGATATGGAAGAAGAGAGGAGAGAGACAGTGCTCAGAAGGCTCAAAGGTTTGACGGTGATCAGAGCTGCCATGGTATAGTTGGGTTTATATAGAACTCCACTGAATGGAAGAGGACAACGGAATTCCTCAACTTGGATAACTGCATGTATGGCCTATCAAAGGAATCCTACAATCTCAAGCAAGGTGATCTATATCAATGAGACGCATAAGAAAGCAATTCACGGACAACTCTCCCAGAATTCTTAGTGCACTTGTTGTGTTCATGGTGAGGCTGTTGGATGACGAAGAGAAGGCCTACATCATCACGTACCAATGGCGACATGCGACGGAGCAACCGCCAAGAGCAAATCCTCCTTTTTTCATAGTCCGTTAGGTCGAGCTTTCTGTTTCGTTCCCACGAGCTTTTGCTTTGATCGTTATATCCTTAACGATGCTTGCGGAGCTTTCAGTCGCGTGTGGGATTGATCTTTTATCCTAAAAGATATTTATCTGTTTCTTTTTCAAACTAAATATTTATCTGTTCTCCTTCCATTCCTTTGCTCTTTGCATGTAGATAATAATAGAACAAAGGTTCTATTCTGAGAGTTGGACAAATCCCAACTGCTGGATCTCGGCAGGTGAAACTGCCAGCCGCCAGATCTGCGAGGGCCGGAGATCGCTGATGAGGGCCATCATGGGACCGCTCTGGGTTATCCAGACCGCTGGCAACTTTGGCCGGCTCAATTAATGCACGTCATTTCTTCCCCCTTCGTGGTTAAGCCTAAAAAATTAAGAAACGTGGACGGCTCCTAGGTTGCAAATATGCATGGCCAACCATGCCCGAGATTAAACTTTCCTGATTTGTATTTAAATAAATGGGTCGATTCGGATCAAAAATGATTATTACCTAAATTTAGTTTTTTTTCTTCTAAAATCAATTTAAAATATTATAATAATTTTACATCTAATTATTTATTATTAATTTATTTGATAATAAGAATAAGTTTTATGTTGTTTAACTTACAAACTCATCCTAATGCTAATTTCAATTCTGTTCATATTTTTTCATAGATCTCGTCTAGGAAAAGTAAAATGGATTGAATTTTGATCTAAAATAAAAGTCCAAATAATAATTAATTGAGCTATGTTTAGTCAAGATCAAGCATGATCTAATTTATCTATAATAATTTAATTATAACTTATTTACGGTCTTATCTTTAAGATACCACCTCGTGTGATCTCAAAGGATTTACGGCAGATTGGAGGGGCAATGCATAGCATCTTATGCTTTAATATTCGTGTAAAAAAAGAGTACAGCAGACTAGACACCTTGTAATAGCTTGGGAAAACTACAAACCCTCAAGACGCTTGTACTTTTGAGTGTCATGCAAAAGTGTGCAATTAATGGGAGGATTCTTTGCTTTAATATTCATGCACAAGCAACAAGGAGGGGTTGATGGGTGCAATGGCATGATATATATATATATATATATATATATATATATATATATATATATATATATATATATATGGAGGCTAGAGGTGGTAATAAGTAAGGTCAAACTCGATTGGGATCAAATCAAATCAAGTCGATATTTTAAAAAAATTAATTGATATATATCTTATTTTTAATTGGATTCAAAAACACACAGTCATAAGGTCAAGTTAGATTCAAGACAAGAAGGTGTGCTTGTTAGGTCATTGATTCGGTTATGATGGGGATGGCAAGAGGACTTGGCACAAAGAATTTTGCATCGAGCACCAACAACAAGTACAACATTTTTTTTTCTTTTGATAAAGATGGATGATCATATTATCCTAGTGCAAGTTAATTTAAATATATCACTACTAGGGGTTGGAGCTTTGGCGCAAAAGAAATCCAGCGACCGCTTGAGGGTGGTCGCGGAAGGCACCTTTAGCGACTGCTTGAGGGCGGTCGCTAAAGGCGGTCGCGGAAGGTATTAAAATTCTGGCGACCGCTTGAGGGTGGTCGCGGAAGGCACTTTTAGCGACCGCTTGAGGACGGTCGCAAATGCCATTACTATTGGCGCAGATGAAATCGTGCGACCGCGGGAGGGCGGTCGCGGAGGGACCTTTAGCGACCGCTTAAGGCAGTCGCCGTGGCGGTCGCAAATGCCCATTATAAATGTTTTATCGCCGTAGCTCTCTCCCTGGCTTTGGTTCTCGCTTCCGTCCGAGATAAACCCTAGCCTCCATTGTCTTGCTCGGGATCTCGCTGCTTGGGCTCTTGGACTCCTTGTTCTTCGAATCATCGATTCGAGGTGCGACCCTCTGCTTCTCTGTCTCCGTCGTCCCGCCGACAAACCCTAGCCTCCATCGTCTTGCTCGGGATCTCGCTGCTTGGGCTCTTGGACACCTTGTTCTTCGAATCACCGATTCCAGGTGCGACCCTCTTCTTCTCTCACTCCCTCGTCCCGCCGGCGTTTTGATTTCTTTTGATTTCTCTTGCTTGGTTCCACTTTGTTTTGAGGTACCTTGCGTTCCGACGAAGCTTTCGCGTGTCATGCCTGTGTTCGATCCAAAAATCTTGTTGAGATTTCATGTTCTAATTGGTCAAAAATTCGTTCTTCTCTGTCCAAAATTTCGGCTTTCGCTTCGCTCTAATTGGACATGGACGACTTAGCTTATGTCCCAGCAAACCTTTTAAGGGTCAATGATAATGCCGCTATTAGCACCACCACCACCAAAGGCAGAGAAATTATCAAGGATGTTGGTTTCTTTCTATGCTGTATAGAAGGAAGTGAAGGAAGGCTAGACAGATTGAGGGCAACCACTTGCTCATTCATCTTAAAGCTAACGTACATAACTGATACATGGGAGCCTTTAGAGGAAGGCCTACTCCCGTAAGAACATCGTTGCTGCTGGAAAATGATTACTATATTACTAGTATATATGTTCAGAGATATATGTAGTGGAGATATAATGTGTCTTGATATGTTCAGATGCTAGCATCTTGTAATAATTCAAGTCTGGTTGGAGTTCTCCTTTTTGCAGGCTTGAGACCACTAGGCATGTTTCTATGATCACAATAACTTTATCTAAGAAGGAGCTAGACAAGTCCTTGGTTGGGTGAGTAAGAATTCTGAACCTATTACCTTTTCTGTCTTCTCTATATTCTAGTAGTTATATAAGTAGGTGCACTTTTAAAATGTCCTATTCATTGTTAAGATTGCTCTAAAGTCTAAATGGTTCTCTACTGACAAACCAAGTGTAAGCATTACGTTTAAGGAGCTGGTTTGTAGTGAAAATTTCATAACTTGGGAACCAAATAGCAAAAAGAGGGTATTAAGCTGCATGGTGACAATGTGCTATCACCATTCAGCCAAAGCAAATATTGCCTGTGTTGTGAAGAATGATTAATTTGAATTAGTTAAAGCATGATTCCATCACAATAAAAAGAAGTAAGGTCTGTAAAATTCATGGCTAAATCTTAGCTATTGGAAGCTTCTACCATGGGTATTTGGCATGCATTGGAATCTCTTCAAGTTGGGGAAGTTTGTCGTTGACCATAGAATTGTACGAGTCCAAGCTATTGATGCACATATTTTTCTATAATATATGCGAACTGCATGAATGATCTGGTATATGTTGAAAACATGTTAATTTATACTGAAAATAATAAAAATGGGAGATTTGTTTATTTTCTTTTTGATCAAAAGTTTTTATTTTATTTTCTTTCTTTTCTTTGATTGTGTACTTGCAAAATGAAAATTTTTATTGCTATCACTGTTCACATTGATATTAGGTAGATTTGCTCAATGAACAAAGATTGAACTGATGCCAAAGATCTAACCTGCAGTTCAGGTCAAATCTCACTAGAAACATCATATGGCATGTATGTTGTTACTTGATCAAGTGATCCATGTTCCATGGCATCTTGCTTGCAAATAAATGGATCAAGCATGATGGATGTGAGATCATTTTCGATAACTGTCTAATTATCCATGCTTTCAGAAATTATAATAATCAACCAATAAAATGCGCGTTGCCATATGGGCAAAAAAGTCAACAATCATAGTGTAATGAAATGGCCTATCAGCTTATCTTTCCCTAGCTACTGCCCCTATAATTAATGTTTCCTAATGACAGTATCAACCGATCTAACACATGAGAGAGAGAGGGAGAGAGAGAGATTGAAAGATTCCAAAAGGTTATTTTGGTAGGCAACTTGTGTCTTTCTCAGCACAGAGAGATGGTCCAGTATTAATACACTCCTCACCGTCGCTACTAACTTCAATCCAAACTTTGCTCTCTCTCTCTCTTTATCTTTCTCTCTTCTGGAACTTCCTCCTCTTTCTTATGCTTCTTTCTTCAGCAATATGAAGCTTAAAAAGTTCTCTCTGCCATCTATACCATTTTTCTTCTTATATTAGTTGTGGTGGGCCAATTATCTAGTTTCAGCCATGGCCTCAGGATTATGAAAAGGGTGTGGACAAGAGCTGGAAAGGTGAGTAACTGTTGGTTTCTGGTTTCTGGTAATACCTTTTATAATCCAAGTCATCATGATGGCTGCCTTTTTATTGTAACAAAAGTAAAACTGCTATTCTGCTGGTGTGCATGAGAATTCCTTATGATAGTCTGTGCATTATAATTCTGCTCTTAGCTATCCAAGAAGAAGCTTTTAGTAAAACATCTTTGTTCTTCTCAAATACCTCTGCCATGAAGCTATTAGTTGCATAACCAAATCTGGGTTTCCTGTTATGATGCTTTTTTCTCCTATGAGTGATTGCTTTGTATTGCTTGTGCTTTCAAGGATTTGTCATTGTGATTATGCTTATGGAAATAACTAAATGCCTGTTTGCTTGCTTGTTTTATGGTCATTATGGTTGTCGAATACTGGTTATCAGTTACTAATCAGCATGACCAATATCCTTATCTAGTGGTCTGTTGATTTTTGCCTCCTTGAGCTTTTCATGGTTACATATTTTATATTTTATAGTTGTATTGGCTATTGCTTACATATATGTGGTATTGTCTGGCATCTTGTTTTCTATGTGCAGACAGTGGTCTGGAAAGACTGTGGCTCATATGTTATGTCCATTTTCTATTTGGTGGTAATGTAGTTTTTATTAACTTTGAAGCCACTAGAACACCATTTTATGTTGTTTTGTTATCATGGTTTATTCAACTGGTACAAATATTTATTTCATTAGATGAAATAATTTTGTATAGGCCATGATATATCAATAATCTATTCTTTCTATTAAAAAAATCAATTCCTTTTTCTGTTGATAGAAAACAAAAAATATATATTGAGTTGGTTATTTTTGAAACTTTAGTATTTATAAATTAA
Source organism: Calamus simplicifolius (assembly GCA_900491605.1). Taxonomy (NCBI): domain Eukaryota; kingdom Viridiplantae; phylum Streptophyta; class Magnoliopsida; order Arecales; family Arecaceae; genus Calamus; species Calamus simplicifolius. Next base: position 2,173,724 of record UESW01003834.1, on the reverse strand, counting down.
AAGATATTAGTAAGTTTGACATATTCTTACATAATTCAAATTTCTTCTTACGTTTTTTTAAGAATTAAATGATTAAATTACTATTATAATTTGTTCATTCTTTCCTGTTAGATTTTATTTTTTTTTCTGTTTATTGGCATTTACTTTTCTGCATCACATTTTGGACATTAGAAGACTTGTGAGTAAAGTGAACCAACTTGCTTGGATAATGAAACCTTTTGTCTGGTGACAATTCAAATCTTATGGACTGTGCAATGCTATCAACGACCTTTTATGTCACCCACAATTTAACTGACATAGACTTTGAGCAGCTCAAGTTACATGTATGCCGTGTTGATGTGTCCTATTTGATGTGCAGGTATAGACAACTATAAACAAAATAACAAGTTTATTAGAAATTTTGACTCCCACAGGGGATATGTTATACTGTAGGCCATTAGACCTTTTATTTTAGGACAAAAAAGATCCCATTGACATGCAGCAAATTAGGTTGTGTTTGTTACAAAAAATTGAGTCCAGTAAAATCTTGATGTGGTTGAACTTAGCTTTCTGAACTTAGATTGAGTCCGGCAAATTAGGTTTTGTGTTTCTTTATAATTGTTTTGAGAAATTAGCAGTGAACGGATTGGTTATTGAGGGGGTGATGTTCTAACTAAGACAAATCATGTTATGTTTAAGACATGTCTCTCTAGGTTGCTCTATTGTGCAAATATTTTTCTCTAATCAGCAACCATGTTTCTTTTTTCAGAACACAGGAGGTCAAGTTAAGCTAGTGAGGCAGCTTCTAACCGGTGAAAGTTTTTACTCTTTTTTCTTTTAAACTAATCTTTATTTTTTTTAATTTATTTGTCCGTGCATTGCCTAGCAAGTTATTTGTCCATGCATTGCCTAGCAAGTTATTCATACTTTCACAGAAATACTTAGCGACATGGATAAGAGTTGGATTGATTTGCCAAATAGGACGTCTACGGAATATATAGAGGGGATTAAGCAGTTCATTGCCTTCACCAATGGATTTGATAGTGAGCACATCAGTTGTCCCTGTAGAAAATGTGCGAACCGTTATTACTACACGAGATATTGTACGAGAGCATTTGATTCTAAATGGGTTTTTGAAGAATTACAAGAATTGGACTAGACATGGGGAAGATTATGTTCCTTATTGCAGAGAGGAAAGAGTTGAGATGGAGGTCGATGTTACGACAGTTGATCCGATGATCGTGATGCTAAATGATATTGCATGCGGGTTAGCACCCGAAGACAGTTGCTGTGAGACTGATAGGGTGGGTGGGAGTAATCCTCGCTCGGGTGCAGATGAAGAAGCATTAAGGTATTTTGAAATTCTGGATGATGCGCAGACCGAATTGTATCCTGGATGTACGAATTTTAGTAAATTATCTTTTATTGTCGAGTTGTTACACTTGAAGGCTTTGAATCAGTGGACGGACACGTCCTTCGACATGCTGCTCCAGCTATTGCACAAAGTGCTCCCATTCGGTGCAAAGCTAGTTGAGTCCTACTACCATGCTCGCAAGTTAACTGAAAACTTAGGCTTCACATATGAGACTTTCGATGCATGCCCAAACAATTGTATGTTGTTTAGAAATGAGAATGCCGACCTCGATACGTGTATTGTGTGTAAAACTTCAAGGTGGAAGGACGATGGGGTTGGTCAGAATCGTCAGAGTAATTCGCGAAGTGTTTCGAATCGTGGGAAGCTTGTCGCTGTAAAGCAAGTGCGATATTTTCCACTCAAGCCAAGGCTAAAGAGGCTTTTTATGTCATCTAAAATTTCTAAATTGATGCGATGGCATGCAGAGCATGGTAGGGAGGATGAAAAGTTAACCCACCCAGTGGACTCCCCGGCATGGAAGGATTTCGACAAGAAACACCCCGACTTTGCCTTGGATAGTCGTAGTGTGCGGCTTGGGTTGGCTGCAGATGGTTTTAGCCCCTTCAGGTCCATGACCGGGGCAACTCATAGTACATGGCCAGTGGTGTTGGTTCCGTACAATCTTCCTCCTTGGTTATGTATGAAGCAACCTTTTCTGATCCTATCCACTCTTATTGACGGACCAAGGGGCCCTGGGGATAAAATTGACGTGTATATGCAGCCTTTAATTGACGAGTTGAATGAATTATGGGCCGAAGGTGTGATGACTTTTGATTCTGAAGGAAATGAAATGTTCAAACTTCGCGCTGCATTATTATGGACAATCAATGACTTCCCGGCATATGCGAATTTGTCAGGTTGGAGCACGAAGGGGGAATTTGCCTGTCCTTGTTGCAATCAGAGTAAAAAGTCAACCTGGCTAAAACATGGCAAAAAGTGGGCTTACACAGGTCACAGACGTTTTTTACCTCCATTGCATAGGTTCAGAAGGGATAAAGTGTCATTCGATGGCACTCGAGAATATGGTCCAACACCACAAATAATGACTGGGGTTGATTTGTTATCACAACTTGAACAAGAGCAAATACGCACAGTATATGATTTCCAAGATCTGTTAGCCCCTCCATTGCCTGCTATTCCTGGTGCGAACAGAAGGCGCAGTCATAACTGGAAGAAGAAAAGTATTTTTTACGAGTTACCATACTGGAAAGACAATTTACTGAGGCACAACTTGGATGTTATGCACATTGAGAAAAATGTGTGTGATAATATATTATGGACCCTTCTCGGTGTTAAGGGAAAGTCCAAAGACAGTGCCAATACACGTCGTGATTTGCAGGAAATGGGCTTGCGGAAACCACTACACTTACAGTTGACAGAGTCTAACAAGGCATACATGCCTCCTGCACAGTACACGATGAGTAAAGATGAGAAGGAGGCATTTCTTTCCATTTTGAAAGGGGTCAAGGTGCCTGACGGCTATTGTTCTAATATTTCTAAGCGTGTGAATATGAAAGAAAGGACTTTACAAGGTTTGAAGAGTCATGACAATCACATTCTCATTCAACAATTAATTCCTATTGCAATCCGAAATTGTTTACCTAAGAATGTTGTTGAGCCCTTGATTGAGGTGAGTAACTTCTTCAGACAACTGTGTTCAAGAGTCCATCGCACAAATGATTTGAAAAGTCTCCAGGATAGGATTGCGCTAACACTGTGTCATCTGGAGAAACTCTTTCCACCTTCATTCTTCGATGTAATGGTTCACTTGACCATACATTTAACAGGTGAAGCATTGCTTGGTGGCCCTGTCCAATTTCGGTGGATGTATCCTATTGAGAGGTACCTGAATACGTTAAAAAGGTATGTGCGTAACAGAGCTCGTCCAGAGGCATCAATAGCCAAGGGTTATTTAATGGAAGAGTGTACTAATTTTTGTGCTGCATATCTTAATGATGTTGAAACCAAACTTGATAGGCCCTTGCGGATTAATGATGGTCCTATTGGGGAGGGAACACATTTGATCTAGATAACATCGACTGGATTCAAGCTCATCGATACGTGTTGTTTAACACTCCATCAGTTGTGGCGTTGATTCAGTAAGTGAATGCTCATTCATATATTTAACTTGTTCGTGTTATGTCTAACTCAATCAAGCTTGTCATTAACACATGTTGTTTTGCATTATAGGACACACATTGATGAGCTCAAACGGGACATGCCTCGTGCGACAGATAATCAAATTCGGCAGTCCCATTTTCAATCATTTCACGATTGGTTCAAGAATTATGTATGTATAGATATGGTTGTATGTGTACATATGGTTGTATGTGCTTCAATTTGTTCTTATCATATTAGTTTTACGTAGCTTTATTCAATGATTACTTTAATTTGTAGGTGTACAATTTACGACGAGCGAGTGAAGGTACTTTGACTGATGAAATGAACCAACTGGCTGATGGTCCGTTTATAACGGCACGACGTTACACAACTTGTGATGTCAATGGGTTTCGATTTCGCGTCAAAGAAGTAGATGAGAAACGAGCAACACAAAATAGTGGTCTAGGGTGTCCTTCTGTCGATGCAGGTTATTATTATGGCCAGTTGAAAGATATCATTGAAGTTATATACAGTCACGGATTAAAATTTTTGTTATTCAAGTGTGACTGGGTCGATCCAATCCGTGGGACTAAAGTTGACAAGTATCAATTTACGTTGGTAAATTTCAACAATTTGTTATATCGAGATGAGCGAGTAAGTAATGAACCCTACATATTGGCCAGGCAAGCTGAGCAAGTTTACTATGTTATGGATCCCATGGATCCTAACTGGCAAGTTGCAGTTAAAATGTCAAGGAGGGGGGTGTATCAAATTGAAGATAATGAGCCAGATATTGATGCATTTGCTAAGCAAGTTCTTGACCAAAATGTAATATTTCAACGTGATGAGGATGTCAACTGGGTTAGAGAGACCGTTGAAGGAGATACTATCGACTTGCATGACCAGTGAACTGTTCTCCTTTTTTCTTCTCAATTTTGCTTAAGAATATGTTTGACTTTTTGTTTACGAATGGTTTTAGTTATTACTTGCAATTTATTTATCTTATGATACGTTAAAAAGATATGTCCGGACGTAAGAGGAGAGAGCGTCCACACACGATGGACGAGTTTTTACATCATAGCCAGGCTCGTTCGCCGACGAGGGACCCTAGTCGACGGATGCCTACGGACCATGATCCACAGACACCTGCACCGGCACGATTTAGATCTCCCCAGTCCATGCCAGTAGGGCCTTCTCCATCTACAGTTGGTGCATCGACCTCCACACATACTGGTATAATTTCATTTTTATGTTTAACAATTATATAAAATAATTTTAGTTTTATTTAACTAATAAGTTTATTGTTTATAGCTTCTACTACGACGAGTTCATCTTCCAGTAGGGGTAGGGGCCCAGCTAGAGGGATTCCTTCATGGAATGCTGGTACCCGTTATGATGTGCAATTTGACGACACATTTCATCCAGTTGGAGAAGGGGCTCGCCCGTTTATCAGCCAGTTGGGGCATATGGTTCGAGACCCACATAGATTTCCCCTGACTATGCTCGATTGGACTGCTTTTCCTCAGGATACGATAGATCGACTCTGGGGGGAGGTTAAGGTAAGCCGCTGAGTTCTATCTTAGCTTCAACGTTATTATACGATGTGTCAATTTAGTACACCTTGACTACTAAAATTTCTTGTCCTACGCAGGACAATTTGAGGTCATGTCCTGATGATTTTCGTCCAGTTTGCTTGGCGAAGTGTCGAAAGTTATGGAAAGACCACAAGAACAAGGTAAAGAAAGAGCATTGGGAGAAGAATGTGGACGACCCAGACCTTCTTCAGCGAGTCCCAAGGGGCATTCTCCCCGCACAGTGGCCTGAGTTGGTCCGGTACTGGTCGAGTGAGAAGGCAAGGGTGAGTAGTTCAACCTATTTTTTGTTAAATTGATATGTAAACTTATAAATATGACCCAAAATGAATGCAGGAAGAGGCAGAGCGAAATTCTCAAAATCGCTCGATGCAGGCCCTACTCACAAGCTTGGGACTCGACACGTTACGCAGATCCGGCACGAGGTAAACTGTCACGTTAGACCATACGTATTTTGATTGTTGACGTAGTTTGTATTCATATATGTAGATGACATGATTTATCTTCGACAGTTACGTGAGCGGGGTGCACCCATCGACCGGATGTCTGTATGGATGGCGAGTCGCAGTCTCGACCATCCTGAGGTTGCAGCTCTTGTAGTAAGTATTTACCTTTACGCAATACTTTTTTTAACCTATTATGAGATTTATTGATTTACTATTCTAATTTGGTTGCTTTCTTGCACACAGGCCCAGTTTGAGGCTCGATTGGCCGAGCTGCCAGAGGAGGAGCGACAGGTAGTTGCTAGGCGGGATGAGATATTCCACACCATCATAGGCCAGGATGGGCACGGATACACACTTACATACGGCACGGGCATACCACGTTCGACTATCATGCGAGCGGAGTCATCCGGATGTAGTTCATCCCAGGGCTCACGCATGCGAACTGATGAGGTGGCTGAGCTGATCCAGTCTCTTCACCAGCAGATGAACGCGCGTGTCGAGGATCTTCGGGTAAGGATGCAGGTTGCGATGCAGGCCGAGGTGCAGGCTCAGGTACAGGAGCAGGTGCAGGCATTTAAGGCGGAGCTACATCATCGACTAGCTCAGAGTGGTGTCCCTATAGCTGATGATTCAGATCCACCGATTCATACTCAGGTTCATAATTGAAGACATCTGTATTTAAATTTAATTTAATTACTTTTAAAATATATTATTTATTTCTGTTGTTAATCATATACTGTAATATTGTAGGCCCCAGACGCTGGCAGTGGTCACCAGGCGAGACATGAGTCAGTTGGTGAGGGCATGCCTGATCCAGTAGGCTCAAATGAACAGAATCGGGTATGAGTTTATGAATATGTTTTAATATGCTGTTCTTGAACTCCAAGTAGCTCTCTAAAATGCTGAAACTTATTTCTTGGAAATGCCTTTGTGAAGATAATTGCAATTTGTTCTTCTTTAATTATATTTATATTTTATTGACTAATAAATTTAATTTTTTATTTCAGGTTGATTGACTGGTGCTGCATTGGAACAATTGTTTTCTTTATGTTTTTTTCTTGAAAATTGTATTAGATCTTTTTTTTTTGGATTGTAAATCAAAGACGTTGCAGATTTATTAATATAGATAAATTTTTTTTATTAGCTTATACTTTTATTGTGTGTGTACAATTTAATTTTAATATTTAGTTTATATAATTTTGTAAAACAGGTACAAAAAAAAAATCAAATAACCAAAAACAAAATGAATTAGAAAAATAACAAAATCTAGTATTAGCGACCGCCTAGGCGGTCGCAAATGGCTTAAAAGGCGTCGCCAATGCTCCTTCAGAACAGAAAATAGAAAAAAAAATAAAAATATATACTAATAGCGACCGCCTAGGCAGTCGCTAAAGGCCCTTTAGGCGGTCGCTAATAGTCAGAAAATAGAAAATAAAAAAATAATAAATATATAGTATTAGCGACCGCCTAGGCGGTCGCTAAAGGCCCTATAGGCGGTCGCTAATAGTCAAATTCCGCCCCCCACCAAGCGGTCGCTCGGGCGGTCGCTAATACTATAGCGATCGCCGTTGGCGGTCGCTAAAAGTCTTTAGCGATGAGTTTCTGGCGGCCAACATGTGGCGGTCGCTAAGCGGTCGCTAAAAACATTAGCGACTGCTTTTTAACTTTTAGCGACCGCCTGTGGCGGTCGCTAAAAATGTTTTTTCTACTAGTGTATTAAAATATAAGATTTGCTTAAGAAAAAGAGGATATGGGTCATTCTGGTTCCATATCCAAAATCCCGCATGATGGGTCACAGAGATTGCCACCCAGTTCGCCGTAGAATTAACTTTTCGATAGATATGCCAGATATGGACACTGTGAAGATCCCGAAGAACAGACTAAATGTCGAGGAGTAGGAGATTGATGGGGACTTGGTTGCAGCTACCCATCCGAAGCCACCGGATGATAGTTAGAGAATTTCTCTTACCCTCTATTTGGATGGAGAGAAAACTAGGAAGAAAAGAAACTAGGAGGGAAAATAGGAGAGAAAATGAAATTTATCTTGTTTGGATGGAGAGAAAAGTCGGGAGGAAAGAAAACTAGAGGAGAAAACAGAGGAAAAAAGTGGTGGGCCCCACATAAAAGTTTTCTCTCCAAAACCGGAGAGATTTCGGAGAGAAAACTCAAAAGTACTCTTTTTTTTTTATTCCAATATTGACCCTTCCAAAAAAAATAACCGATGCATTTTTTAATCATCTATAATAAGGATATTTTTGTCATTGTAAATTATCAACTTTTCTCTCCTCTCTGTTTTCCTCTCGCTCATCCAAACAGAAGGAGAGAAAATATTTTCTCTTTAATTTTCTTTCCTCCCACTTTTCTTTCCTTCCAGTTTTCTTTCCTTCCACTTTTCTTTTCATCCAAACAGAGCATTAGTGAAAAGTATGTGAGCATGAAAAAATCGTGCAGCGTAGGAAATATCAGCCTAAGCTATATAAAGCTCAATCATAGGAACAGAGGAGTTTAAATGCCAAAGATGTCTGCCGACAGTAGAACTCCATCGATCTCTCGAATGATAAAGACTAAACCAATATAATATCCTTTAAATGAGAGGTTGAGGCTATGCACGACAAATATTCCATTTGGTCCAGCCTTAGGGGGCATGCATGCTCAAGAAAAAAAAAAGGACTTCACATGGTAAAGCCAGCTGGAAATACATAGAGACATTATGACACTATGAAGACCTGATCAGAAAGTTCCTCGATAGTGCGATAAAGGCATTTGTGCCATAGGTGAGGGAGAGTATCACGCATCTCTTCTTATGAAATCAGATTCAATCAAACGCCAAGTGAATTTTATTTTAATTAGAATCTTTTAGGACTTCGGAGAGGACATTACCTTATTCTAGAGTCTTTTTGAGGTTTTTTAGTCCTCAGTTCTAAGTAGCATAAGTCTAACCATTGTAGTCCTTTACTACTCTTTATATAAGAAGGAAGGAGGGGCTTTATTTTATATTAAAAAGGCTTATTAAGCTAAGCGAAGGTAGTCAGCTGCCTCATATATTGAGGCTATGATTAACCTCACATCCGTGTGATACATTGGCTCTTGAAGTGGTGCTGGCTAATAGCCCATGCAGCTTCAATTAGCAACTAAGGCAGCGGTTAATTTTTTGTTTCAAAAATAAAAAATTTAATGCTTTGAAAAATGTGTTTGACCAAACCATTTTCGAAAATACTTTTTCGAAACGATTCTAAAAATTCGAATGCATATGAAAAACATCGAAGCAATGGTTTCTTCGAAATATATTAGATGTTTTCTAGTTTTTATCATTCCTTCTCAAAACATCCGAAACTCTTAGATCGCTTTCTTTCTTCTCCCCATGACCTTTTTTCATGCGATTTTAAGTTTAAAAATAATTTTTCAAAACGTCAACCAAACGTATTTTCGAATACTAAAAATCAATGAAATACAACTTAAATTTTTAGATACAATCCATATTTTCAAAAATAATTTTCTGGATCACAAATAAAATAGGGCCTAAAGTTTTCATAATTTTATTGCTCCAACCACAACATCCATGTCATGTCTTACTTGCATTCTATTGTGATTTAATTTTATGATATTCTATTTATTTTAATCAAAGTTGGAAGCTTCAAAAAATCTCAAGAGGGATAGAAGTGGACTTCTATGTTGAGCAAATCACAAAGTTCCAGCACGCGTGGCCTAAATACATGTAAAATTAGGCCCATCGATCCATGGGCTGATAGTATCTACTATACACGCCGATGGAAAACTAAATAGGAAAAATCTTGCTATACCAGGAGTTGCAAGCTGCATCGCACCCGATGATTGGCATGCATTGCGTGCGCGTGCATGCCAAAGCAAGAAAGGATGATTTTGCCTTGGCATGTGAGCGTGCATATGACGCACACCAATCATCGAGGCCGGTGCATGCTTGCTGCACCGCTCCCGATGCAGCAAGACTTTTCCAACTAAATAAATATAAAATTGACCTCACGATCATAAGTATTTCAGCCTAGGGCATTCAGTGAATTGAGAGCTTGCGGCAGCTCAAAGGCAAGGAGCAGCAACACCAACCAAAAAGAGCATGAACATATCTTAGATCCACCAGTGCTTAAGCCATACGACGACCAAGCCTCCATATATTAAAGGATATAAAGAACGATAATATACATACATACATTCATACATACATACATACATACATTCATACATACATACATTCATACATACATACATACATACATTCATACATACATACAT
>UESW01003834.1:2034418-2163768 GCA_900491605.1 Calamus simplicifolius | reverse complement strand
GCAACAAATATCATCAGCACAAAGAAAAAAGGCACATGAGCCTGGTCCATGCACCCTCAGGTCATCCTTCGGGATCAAAAGGCATCTGAGCCTAGTCTATGTACTCTCAAGTCATCCTCCGGGGTTAAAAAGCACCTAACGACTCACAACTCTTTGGTCATCCTCTGGGGTTAAAAGGCACCTGAGTCTGGTCCATGCACCCTCAGGTCACCCTTCGGGGTTAAAAAGCACCTGATGACTCACAACTCTTAGATCACCCTCTGGGGTTAAAAGGCACCTGAGCCTGGTCCACGCACCCTCAGATCATCCTTCGGGGTTAAAAGGAACCCGACGACTTCAACAACTCTCGGGTCACCACACGGGTTGGCCGCAAAACCCCCAAGGCAGTTTTACTGCAGCCTCAGCGGCTCCATTCCTCTGCCTTCGTGGCCTCATTACAGCTTCAGTTGCTTTATCACAGCCTCAACAACTTCACTTTAGCCTTAGCGGCTCTAACTCTACCTCAACGGTCAATGGCCAATCGATTTTTGAACAGGCAAAAAGCATGGCTCCAGAGAGCATGCAGATGTCCACACAGGGCAGCACAAAAGGAAAGGGGTTTCCCCACCTAAAAGGAATTACAATTGAAGTTGACATGAAAAGACAAATGCAAAGAAAAAGAGTTCTACACTCCTTTCGCTTAGCTGACGTAGGGCACACAAGCTCAAGGAGTATGGAGGGCATCTGATGGGGCTAGTAGGCCCCATGGGCCACAATGACAGCATTTGGGCTTGGCCTCAGCAAGTCGGCCTTTCCTCCTCGGTCCCGGCAAGTGCTCAGCCGGCCTCTCCGAGTCTGCCACCTTTTATCTCTCCTCTAAGTCGGCCCCCATCTCCTCTCTCCTGGTGGATCCATCCGAGCCTCCAGCTCCTTGGTGCGGGCCTCGCTCCCATCTCCGTGCTCCTTCCGAGCTCCCCTCAACCATGCATGCTTCCTTGGCCCGACCATGCATGTCCCGAGCCCCCCTCAGATTGTTCCTCTCGCCACTCGGCCTCGGACTCCCCTTAGGCCTCGGACTCCCCTCGGCCGCCTCAAGCTGCTCTTGGCTCCTCCCACGGACGTCCCTGACTCACGGAGGGTCCTCGCCACCTTTTCTCTCTCCACCTTAGGAGGCCCCAGGATCCATCTCGGCCTCCTCAGTTCATCGGCTCCACATCATCGAGCCCCCTGGTGCCACCTCCGATCCCTTCCCGGCTCACTCATGGCCATCCCAGTTTTAGCCGCGGCCATTCCGAGACAGCTCCGCTCCCATCTGTTCGATGGGTCAAGACTTAGCCCGACCGCCCCCATGCAAAGAAACTGGATAGCAAAGACGCCAGACTTGCAGACTACTTTGACGTTGTTAGGGGGTAAAATCGTCATTGCATTAATATTCGTGCAAGAAGGCTAAGACCGACCCCCTTCCTTCGGCTCCCCCGAGCTCCCATAGCTCGGCTCCCCCGAGCTCCCATAGCTCGGCTCCTCCGAGCTCCCATAGCTTGGCTCCTCCAAGCTCCATAGCTCGTCTCCCCCGAGGTCCCATAGCTCGGCTCCTCCGAGCTTCCATAGCTCGTCTCCTTCGAGCTTCCATAGCTCATCTCCCCGAGCTTCCATAGCTCGACTCTCCCGAGCTTCCATAGCTCGGCTCTCTCCGAGCTTCCATAGCTCGTCTCCCCCGAGTTTCCATAGCTCGGCTCCCTCGAGCTCCCATAGCTCGTTCCCCCTGAGCCTCCATGGCTCGGCTTCACTGAACGACCCACGATCCAATACTCACCTCCACGGAACCTGACGCGGGAGAGCCTAAGCCTACTGTAACAGCACCCCAGGCAAGGAATCATGCTGAGAAGTGGTCTAGAACCTATCAAGGCTACCTGAGACCTACACTCCTACCAGATCTCAAACAAGGAGCTCTCCTAGCCGTCGATCCCCTAACAGACAAGATATGGATCCCAACAGCCCCACAACGGCCTGATTCAATCCACCCCCGTATCCTAACAACCTCTGAACCTTCCAGAAGGCACTCAAGATCCAGATGACAGCCTATAAATATCACACTCACAGATTTCCTTAGGTACGCATGCGCTCACACCCTCACTCCCACTCTCCTGCTGCTCGTCGGTGCTCTTGCCCTCCCCCCTAGGGCTTCCGATTGGCCTCCCCCGGAGAGACTCCCCAGAGGGATCCACCTCCCTGTTTTCTGATTGATCGCCAATTTCTTCCCCACTGACTTGAGCGTCGGAGGGTCTTCCGCGGAGGGCCACCCCCAACGCCTCTCACGTGAGGACTTGTGTGCAGGTCTGCTCCTGGAGATCGACCGCGCCCGAGTCAGAGGACGGATCCTGGCGGTAACAGATTGGCGCTAAAGGAAGGGCCTCAAGTCCCATTAAAAATTAAAGAAAGGAGATAAGGATCCTAATCTGGAGCAGAACCTCTCCAATGGCCAATCGGAGAAGAGTAACCTCTGAAGCCCAAGATCAGGTCGCTTCCCAGAGGCCTGATCCGACGAGCGGTGTGGCGCCGCAACCACCACCAGTTGAAACCCCATCACCGCTTGCCATCCCGGTGACCCAGGACCAGTTTGCCTCACTGGTCCAGCAGGTCCAGACTCTGACCCACCTAATCCAGGAGCGCCTTATGGCTCCTCCCGCTCCACATTTTCATAAGGAAGCCGCGACTCCTTCTTCGCCGGCAACTTCCTCCTCCGGTCCGCACCAATCTGCGGACCTCCCACATCGACCTAGAGGGGACAAGCCGGTCCCACGAGGCGATCACGACAGAGATCCTCCCAGATCCCGGCGAGCCCAGTCCCTCTCTCCGGTGACCTCCCACCATGATTCGACGTCATCCCTGCGATCCTCTCGCCCAGCTCCTCCTCTGACCGGTGAAGAGGAGATCTGTCTTCAGATCCAGGAGATGCGTCAAGAACTGGACGCCGCCAAGCAGGCCCATCCGCCCTAGCCCAAAGCGGAGCAGGGCATCCCTTTCTCTAAGGGAATTATGAAGGAAGTGATTCCCTCCCATGTCAAGCTACCAGCCATCGAACCTTACCACGGCTCTTCTGACCCGGACGACCACCTTAGCAGTTTTCGGTCAATAATGATGTTCCACGGAGCATCCGACGCGGTCCTCTGCTGTGCTTTCCCCTCCACCCTCAAAGGATCTGCCCGGACCTGGTTCAATGCTTTAAAGCCAGGCTCCATCGATTCATTTGATGAGCTGAGCCACCTTTTTATTGGCCAGTTCGTCAGCAGCCGCCGCCACCGATGGAGATCCGACTCCCTCTCTGAAGTTAAGCAGAGAGAGGGGGAGTCCTTGAGAAATTATCTTGGCCATTTTAATAAGGCCATGTTAGAGGTGGACCACCTTAATCATGAGGTGGCAATGTCTGCCCTGGCGGGGGAAGTTTCGAAGGAAAGCGACTTCTACCTGACTATGGAAGTCAGCTACCCCCCTAACCTCTCTGTTATGATGGCCCTGGCGAACAAATATGCTAGGGTCGAAGAGTCACAGAGAGTTGCCCGCGCTGAGCAGGCAAAGAAGAAGGAGCCCAAAGGCCCCGACAGACACCGTCCCGCTCGTCGACCAAGTCCGCCTCGCCGCTAAAGAGTTCCCCCGCTGCCGTCAAGGAATCGCTCCCGGAGCCCCCCCGGCGATTCGATCACTGCACTCCACTGACCGTGCCCCAGGCGCAAATCCTCATGAGATAGAGCGCCAGCTCCCCCGGCCAGTGCCTCTCCGAGGGAACCCGACCCGAAGAGATCCTACCAAGTACTGTCGTTACCATCGGGAGCACAGCCACGACACTGAAGAATGCTGGCAGCTGAAAAATGAAATCGAGAGGCTGATCCGGCGGGGGCGACTGAATCAGTTCAGAAGGGCGCCTGAGCCACAACAAGGAGGTGACCGCCAGCCCGAACTTCAACAACCTCCTCCTCCACCGAATCCGCCCATGATCGACCGCATTAACATGATCGAAGAGGCCGGCGGATCGAGCCCCAGGGGTGACGGTGAAGGATCGGCGCCGAAGAAGGCACGGACGGGCGAGCTCTTCTTCTCCGACGATGATCTCCAAGGGATACAGCTTCCTCATGATGACGCACTAGTTGTATCCCTCAATTTAAATAACTATGATGTAAGCCGAATCCTTGTTGATAGTGGAAGTTCGGTAAATGTTTTGTACCTCGGTGTGTTTGCCAGGATGAAATTACTCATGGAAAACCTGCGAACCGTGGATTCCACCTTGATGGGATTCACTGGCGACGTCATCATCCTGGAAGGGGTCGTCACCCTGACAGTCCGCACGGAAACCTGGCCCCTTGTAGCCATTACCCAGATAGACATCCTAGTAACCGACCTCAGGTCTCCATACAATGCAATATTCGGTAGGCCCAGCCTGATGTCCCTCAAGGCAGTCGTCTCCATCCCGCATCTGTCCATGAAATTTCCCACCGAGCAAGGAGTTGGAGTAGTTCGAGGAAGCCAGGCCATGGCTCGGCAGTGCTTCGTTACAAGCCTTCAGTCTAGAATGCCAGAAGTTGATGGGCTAGACGCCCGGGAGGACTTCGCCGAACAACGAGGACAACCGGTAGAGGAATTGGAGGAGGTGCCATTAGATAAGGCTCGTCCCGACCGAACTATAAAAATTGGGTCGCTGCTCAAAGGAGAGTCTCGGCACAGATTGATCAGGTTCCTCCAAAGCAACGCCGACATCTTCGCTTGGTTCGCCTCCGACATGCTAGGGATCAGCCCCGAGGTTCTCGTCCATCGTCTCAACGTGGACGAGATGCACAGGCCCGTCAAGCAGAAGAAGAAGAGCATCGCCCCGGAACGACAAAAGGCCATTGAAGAAGAGGTAGACAAACTCATCAAGGCTAATTTTGTCCGAGAGGTAAATTATCCGAGCTGGCTATCAAATGTTGTTATGGTGAAGAAGTCGAATGGCAAGTAGAGGATCTGCATCGACTTCACCGACCTCAACAAGGCCTGCCCGAAGGACAGCTTCCCCTTCCCCAGATTGACCAGCTCGTGGATGCCACCTCAGGCCACCAGATGCTGTCATTCATGGACGCCTATTGTCATGCCCCAGGCCCAAATATCGGGCTAGGGTGACAACCCGCTGCGTGCCGGGCACGCAAGGCATCATAAAATTTTTAACATATAATACCATTATATAAAAACCAAGTCAAATACAATAATAAAAGTTTTGGGCTAACACCCTTACACACCACAATAATAAAGTCTGGGCATCAAGCCCTACACATATGTAATATTGGGGTTACAACAAAATAATGGTATTGTTTTATTTAATAGAAGACCCATCACCCCACCAATCCATCTTCAACCTCGTGGCTCTGACAAAAATATTATAAGATTTTTGTGAGCTTACACTCAGTAAGTAAGCCACGTTATACAGTCAAATCATAGCATAGTAATCAATAAGCACATAAATGATTTTCATGCTTAAACATTCCACAAATACTCAAACATGTAATGTAAGTAAACCCACTGTTTATACTCTCAATGGTAACTGTAAATGTGACCCACGGCCCTGCAATATCTCAATAGTGTACCAACAAGCATCCCCCTACTGAAAGGGTCCAGATACCAGGGTCACGCCATGTCAAAATCCACCAGAACACATACTTTATATGTGTGATGCCACAACGAACCAAGCAGAACACGTCCTCTAGATGTGTGATGCCACCTCATAGAACTCAGAACACATCCTCTAGATGCGTGATGCCATAGCGAACCCAAGCAGAACACATCCTCTAGACGTGTGAATGGCATAAACAAGCAGAACACATCCTCTAGACGTGTAGGTGACATAAACAAGCAGAACACATCCTCTAGACGTGTAGGTGGCATAAACAAGCAGAACACGTCCTCTAGACGTGTGTGTAGTATGACATGATAAAGGAGAACCGCGGCGACACATAACAGTACCTTACATCGCATGCACTCATCATATCAATAACAACTATATACTGCATAAACAGTGGATTATACTTACTAAACAATTGCATGTACTATATCACATCAATGTCATAATAACTGCATCTCTCATGCATAGCATCCACACGTGAAATCATAGCACATAAACAGCCATGTATTCATAATATTCATCTACTTACAATTTAGCCAATATCAATTCTTCATGTCACAATTCACAATTTAAATATTCATATAATAAATAATTTATTAAATACTGATAACTGACTTACTTACCTCAATACGCTATCCAACAAGTATATATGCAGCTAGTCAGATGTCTGAGCACCTACAGGATCATTTTACACAATTAATTTATTAGCAAAGAATATTAAAATGTCCCTTAGAATTTCTACCCAAACTAGTTCATGGGCCCGACTTTGGGCTCGAATATCTCCCACTACACACACCCAATTGGGGAAGTAAAAATATTCCAAGAAACTAGAATTCACCCAGATTCTAGCCATATAATTATTTTTCTAATCCCAGCCCGTTATGGGGCCCAAAATCCAGCCCAAAATCAGCTCACTGCACGGCCCAAAAGGCCCTGAACCGGCCGGCCCAGCCGGCCCGGTTCAAACCATAGCCCACCCGATCCCCTGTTTCACCGAACAGGGGACGGGAACCTAGCCGGTGGCCGGGCCGCCGCCGACCAAATTGAGGGCGGCCCGGCCGCCGGTGGCCGGGCCAGAGCCGGCCGCCGCCGCGGCCGGCCACCAATCCCCCAATCACTCTCTCAATTTGTCACTTCTTCTCTTTCCCATCCGTGCGGCACATCACTGTGCCGGCGGCACGGCCGGCCACCTTGGCCGGCCGGACCTCCACCGGACGCACGCCCGGCGCCGGTGGAGGCGACAGGCCAAAGCTCGGGCCCGACGAGGCGGCGAGCATGCCGCCGGGCCTGAACCAAGGTTCGTCCGGCCGCTTCCCTTCTCTCTCTCACTCTCGTGCTCTCTCTCTGTCTCCCTGTCTGTCTCTCTCTATCTCTCTCACGCGCTCTCTCTCTCTCTCTGTGGATCCGGGATTACCTGATGGAAACTGATGCCAGGATGATGGAGGGAGTCCCCCCCCTCCATCGCATATTTAATCCCCCTCGCGCAATGCTTCGGTTTTAGGATCCGGGCAAACGAAGCGCTTCGCTGAGAGCGAAGCGTTGCACTGCACAGGACCAAGGCTGAACCTGGTTCACATGAACCGGGAATCGGGTACTACATCCTCCCCTCCTTATAAAAATTTCGGCCTCAAAATTGATACATGACCTCATAACTACGGATCAATCAAACTAATCAAAAGTTAACAATCTTATATAGATAAATTACCTTCAAATAATTATGGATACTTCTTTTTAATCTCTTCCTCCAGCTCCCAAGTAGCCTCCCTCTCAGAGTGATTATTCCACTGAACTTTGACATAAGGGATGGTACGCCGCCTCAGAATCTGATCCTTACGGTCCACGATACGCACAGGATGCTCCTCATATGATAAATCCTTCCTCAACTGGATAGGCTCATAAGCTATGACATGACTGGGGTTTGAAACATATTTCCTCAGCATGGATACATGGAATACATTGTGAACACCAGATAAGATCGGAGGCAGTGCTAGGCTGTATGCAACCTCCCCAACTCTGCTCAAGATCTCAAAGGGTCCAATATAGTGTGGACTAAGCTTTCCTCTAACCCCGAATCTCGTCACATCCTTGGTTGGTGATACCCTTAAGAAAACATGATCCCCAACCTGGAATTCTAACTCTCTCCTTATGACGTCAGCATAACTCTTCTGCCTGCTCTGAGCTGTACGAAGATGCTCCCTGATCAAATGCACCTTGTCAACTATCTGCTGGATCAGCTCAGGGCCTAGCAATTTCCTTTCCCCTATATCATCCCAACATAAAGGAGATCTGCACCTCCTACCGTACAAAGCCTCAAATGGGGCCATCTGGATACTGGCTTGATAACTATTGTTATAAGCAAACTCCACCAAAGATAAGTGGTTATCCCAAGCCCCACCCAAGTCCATTACACAGGCGCGCAACATATCTTCTAGAATCTGAATGGTCCTCTCTAACCGCCCATCAGACTGGGGATGATATGACGTACTGAAGTTCAATTTGGTCCCCAAGGCTTTATGAAGACTCTTCCAAAACTGCGATACAAATCTGGTATCCCGGTCGGATACAATAGAAACAGGAACACCATGGAGTCTCACAATCTGCTCCAAATACAAGCTAGCCAATCTGTCACTCGAGATTCCAACTCTGAAAGGTAGGAAATGAGCTGACTTTGTCAATCTGTCCACAATAACCCAAACAGCATCATTACTCCTGGGAGTTTTGGACAGACCAATCATAAAATCCATAGTAATCTTTTCCCATTTCCACTGAGGAATCATCAAAGATTGAAGAGGTCCCACAGGTTTTTGATGCTCGGCCTTCACCCTCTGGCATACTAAGCACTTGGCCACAAACTGAGCAATGTCCCTCTTCATCCCTTTCCACCAAAAATTCTTCTTTAAGTCTCTATACATCTTAGTACCACCAGGATGCACAGTATAGGGAGAGTAGTGAGCCTTCCTCAAAATCTCAGCTTTCAACTCCTCATTGCTAGGTACACAAAGTCTGCCTTCAAATATCAGGGATCCATCATCCATTACATAAAATCCACTCTGATCTCCTGACTGAACTGCAACTTTAATTCTTTGAAGATCTGAATCTTCCATCTGGGAGGACTTAATTCTATCAACAAGAGTCGGCTGAAGAATAAGTGCAGCAACAAGTCCATCAGACTGCTGTACTCTCAGTCCAATCTCCCACCTCTCGAGGTCCATCAGAATGTGAGGCTGGGAGGTAAGCATAGCAGCTAACTCAGAAGAGGTCTTCCTATTCAAAGCATCAGCCACAACATTAGCCTTCCCTGGATGATAATGTAGATTCAGGTCATAGTCCTTCAGAAGTTCCAACCACCTCCTCTGCCTCAAATTGAGCTCCTTCTGTGTAAAGATATTTTAGACTCTTATGGTCTGTATACACATCACACGACACTCCATAGAGATAATGCTGCCAAATCTTTAAAGCAAAAATCACCGCAGCTAATTTCAGATCATGAGTAGGATAGTTCTGCTCATAAGGCTTCAGCTGTCTGGAAGCATAGGCTATCACCTTTCCATTCTGCATTAGGACACAACCCAATCCTTTCCGAGAGGCATCAGTATAAAGTGTGAAACCCTCAGATCCTGTCGGAAGAACAAGGATAGGAGCTGACACCAAACGCTGCTTTAGCTCCTGAAAACTTTCCTCACACTCCTCTGACCAGTCAAACTTCACTCGTTTCTGGGTTAAACGAGTTAGGGGTAGAGCGATGCGAGAGAAGTCTTCCACAAATTTTTGATAATACCCGGCTAGCCCCAAGAAGCTTCTGACTTCAGCCACATTGGAAGGTCGGCTCCAGCTAGTAATAGCTTCAATCTTCTTCGGGTCCACAGAAATACCATCCGCAGAAATTACGTGACCCAAGAAAGCTACTTGGTCTAACCAAAACTCACATTTCTGTAGCTTGGCATAAAGCTTCTTCTCCCGAAGAGTCTGAAGCACAATCCTCAAGTGATCCTCATGCTCCCTGAGACTCTTAGAATAGATCAAAATATCATCAATAAATACAACCACAAACTGATCCAAGTATGGCCTAAATATTCTGTTCATCAAATCCATGAACGCTGTCGGGGCATTGGTCAAACCAAACGGCATCACCAAAAACTCATAATGGTCATATCTAGATCTGAAAGCTATCTTAGGCACATCCCCATCCTTGACTTTAAGCTGATGATAACCTGACCTGAGATCAATCTTAGAGAATACCCGAGCTCCTTGAAGTTGGTCAAACAAGTCATCAATCCTCGGTAAAGGGTACTTATTTCGCACTGTCACCTTGTTGATTTCCCGGTAATCAATGCATAGCCGAAGGCTGCCATCCTTCTTCTTGACAAATAGAACTGGAGCACCCCAAGGAGAAGCACTAGGCCTGATAAATCCCCAATCTAGGAGTTCCTGCAATTGGTCCTTCAACTCCTTTAGCTCAGCTGGGGCCATACGATAAGGGGCCTTGGATATAGGTCCAGTTCCAGGAATCAAATCATTGGAGAACTTAACCTCCCGGTCAGGGGGTAACTCCGATAGTTCATCCGGAAAGACATCAGGGAATTCTCTAACTATAGGAATATCCTCCAACTTGGCCTCTTTCTTTTGAAGATCATTAATAATAGCAAGGAATCCTTGGCCACCACTCCTCATATACTTTTCAGCCTGTAGTGCCGAAATAAGCACTGAGGCTAGAAGTTTCTGTCCTCCAGTAAAACTAAATTCGGGTTGACAAGGAATTTTGAAGTTGACGATCTTCCTGAAACAGTCTACTGAAGCATGATAGGAAGCTAACCAATCCATGCCAAGGATAACATCAACGAATTTCAGTGGAAGGACAATAAGATTGGCATTCAGCTTCCTATCCTCAATGATAATTAAGCAGGATTTGCATACAGTATCAACTTTCATAGTGTCACCATTTGGAAAGGCAATGTGTAATTCATGGTCTAGAGATTCAGGTGTCAATGATGCATTCTTGCCAAGGTAGGTGTCAGATATAAACGAATGCGTGGCACCCGGGTCAATTAGAGTCTGAGCATAATCATTGCCTATTGTTGGCCCAGATGACAACCCAAGAGGGGGGGGGGGGGGGGATGAATTGGGTTCTTAAAAAATTAGCCTTTTTTTAAAATAGTTTGCTTGAGATTAATGAAGGCAAATGCAAAGTAACTATAAGTGCAGTGAATAAAATAGAGATAGAGAAAGAGTCAATAGAACACGGCAAACACAAAAGATTTTATAGTGGTTCGGTGTATCCAACACCTACGTCCACTCCCAAGATTCACTTGGGTCCACACTATAATCACCCTAGATTACAGCAGAGTTGTTTTACAAGCTCACAACTCAAACTTGTTGTTTTCCCGGGCGCACAACGAACCCAGCTGGTTTTCAAGGGCTCACCAGCACAAAAACCCTAACCCAAGCTTAACCAAGCTTGAACCGAGGTAAGACTACCTCCACTAGTTCAATCCCCCAGATTGAACTAGGCACAAACAAATGAGTATTGTTTTTGAAATACAAAGCTCCTTAATGAGCAGATAAAAAATAATATAACAAGTTTAGAAAAGCCTGATTTGTAGATGGTTGGCTTTTGAGCTTTTCTTCTTTTCTTCTTTTCTTCTTCTTCTTGCTAGGTTGAATCAAGCCTCAGCTCCGATTCTTCACAGTTGAAGCAGTTGAGAAGAGTTGAAAAGCAAGAATCTAAACTTCTTTCTCCAAGTTGGGAAATCCACAAAAACTTGATTTGAATGCCTTGGATTCCTCTTGAGCTTTTTGGAGTGGAGTGGATTTGAGCTAGAAGGTTTTCCTCTTGAGATTCAGGCTCTCTCTTTTTCGGATTTTTGAAATGGGATTTGTCTATTTCCGATTTTCCTTTCTATTTTTCTTTTTTTTTCGTTTTTTTTTTCGTTCTGCTTTTTGAATAATAGTCTTCCCTTTTTATAGATTTCTTTCAAGCCATTTTTGGAAGAAAACTATCCGTTGGAGTGTACCTTGTAGCAAAATATATCCGTTAGAAATAAGGTAAAATAGAAATATTACCGTTAGAGCTGATCTGGCAATTTGATTTTTCGTTCCAGGTGGGTTGGAGTCGACTCTAACTTTTCTGGAGTCGGCTCTAGCTCGAGGCATCTCAAAACGATATTTCTGGAGTCGTCTCTGACTTTTCTGGGGTCGACAAGAAACTTTTCGGAGTCGACTCTAACTTACCCGGAGTCGACTCTAGGTTGGGGCCAGAAAAATCGACTTTCTGCTTCTTCTGTGAGAGTCGACTCTAACAGTCTCGGAGTCGACTCTAACGTCCGTGCCAGTTCCGGAGTCGGCTCTGTGATTCTCGGAGTCGACTCTAATGTCTGCAATTCTTACCTAGACATTAGATTCGATCCAGAACACTATGTAACTTCTGATTTTGATCATTCAATAGTCTTATAATCTGAAACACTAAATCAAAATCATTAGAGCCTCCAATAGTTATACTCAAATAGTTTTGTTAATCATCAAAATCATCAATTGGGTCAACAATCTCCCCCTTTTTGATGATAACAAAAACTTTGAGTATATGCATTCAAAAATTCATTCAAACTAAAGATTATCGTCATTTTGAAACTTAAACATTTTAAATGAAGGATTTGATGCCAATATTCAAAGTAAGCTTTTAAAATTGTGCATGAGTTCAATATAATTCATCAATTATGAATATTTAATTTAATGTGCATAAAATTGCAATTGAGCTTTTTGTTAAGCTCCCCTGCATTGAATAGCTCCCCCTATCTATAAGCATCGAATTTTAACTGATTAACATTTCAAGTTATCTTGCATAAACAATTATTTCTCCCCCTTTCTTTCTTTCTTTATGCATATACAATCAACTTTCATTAAAATTTTCAAGTCTTTCTTTCTTTGCATATTCATATTCAATATTCATCATTCATATTCAACCATCATATTCAACCATCATATTCAATCTTTCTTTCTTTGCATATATTCAACCATCTCTCCCCCTTTTTTGTTATCAGCAATAAGGAGAGTTTTAGATAAAGAAAGTTAATAAACATAAGAATTCAAGCAGTCAATATTTGAAAATGTGAAATTGCATTTCATAAGTAAGAAGCATTACATTAGTTGATTCATGTACAATCCAAAATGAAATACATTAGATATTCAAAAACTTCCTAAGTACAAACTATCAAAATCAAAATCAAGGTCAGATGTGTTTGAATACAATTTTCTTCAAATGACCTATGATTTCCATTACATCATCCTTTTGTGATTTCTTAAAGTTTTCAAGGCAAGCTTCGATTTGAGAGACTGCAAGGTCAATATCCTTCTTCAATTGACCCGTTGCATGAACATAAGATCCTGACCCATCAGCAATACCTTCCATCCTTTCGAAGATTTTATGAAGATCAGCCCCAAAGGATTCAACTGAATTGCTTAAGGTAAAGGAGATCATGTCCAGTCTCGAATTAAGTTCTTCCTTCAACTGATTAAAGTCTTCTTTTAATTGTGAAATTTCTTGAGATCTCTGGCTATCATACTCAGCAAGCAAAGCTCTCAGCTGACCAATTTGTTCATCAGAGAATCTCCCAGAATTTGCTATAGACTGATGTGGAGGTGAGGGAATAGTACTAGGTCCGGCCTCTGAAGGTCCAGCTGAAGAAGGTCCCGCAATAGATGGATCAGGGACAGATGGTCCCTCAGTGGATGGTCCCGGGATGTCTTCTACTCTGGTTTCTTCTGCTCTTTCTCTTTCTGCTCTTTCCTCTCTTCCTCCTTTCATCCAAACACCATTCAATTTCTTGAAGCCCATCCGATGAATAGTAGATATGCTATAGTAATCAGTGTGTCTCAATTTTCTTAAAGGTTCATTCTCCATAATGAGCACACCTTGGCTTCTAAAGATTAGTGTCAAAATCATACCATATGGCAGTGTTGATCTCTTCTTTGTAGCTGCCTCTGCCATGTATCCAATCATCATGCCAGCTAAGTTGACTGGCCTTCCAGTAATTATGCAATCCATTAACAAAACGTCTCGCTCCGAGACATACTCGAATCTACCAATTTTTGGAAACAAGATTCTTCCACAGATATTATGTAGTAATCTGAGTTCTAGATTCAATTGATTTGCAAGATTTCTTCAAACTCAGTTACATCTCTCCCTAGCATTCTTGTCAATGCTCCACTTCTATCCTCATGTTGATATTCCATTAAACCGATTGTGGGCATTTCCAATAAGTTTCCAAGAATCTCAGAGGTTATTGTCACTCTTGTTCCTCTTACTATACTTATTAATCCACCTTCTCCTCTACTTAAACCGTTGTAAAACTCTCTTACTAAGGCTGGATATGTGGGTATATCAAGTGAACAGATTTTTTCCCATCCCATTTCCTTCAAACTTCTTCCTATAGTGAATCCTTCCGACTCAAAGAAATCAAAATTCACCTTTCTCCCAGTGGTAATGGTCTTACCGGCTAAATGATCAACCTTGGGTGAAGATGGTGAAGGAGGGGAATCCTCTTGAGTGGCCGAAGAGGAGGAAGGCGAGGGTTGCCTCCGAACAGTGCGTCTCCTCGTTGGAACGGATGCTCCACCGACGAATCCGCGCCTCTTAGGTGCCATTGAGAAGATTGGAAGATTAATCAAGGGTTTTGAGTAGATTGGGGAAGTTGGAAAGGCTTTGGAGCTTTTTGGTTAGGTTTTGGAGACGAATGGAATGATTGGGGGTCGACTCCGCCTTTTTATTTTTGACCTAGCTCGACTTAGAGTCGACTCCCGAAAACTGGGTGTCGGCTCCGAACCAGAAAATCTGTCAGCGCTCGAATTAGAGTCGGCTCCACAAAAGCCAGAGTCGGCTCTAATCGCTTAGACAGAACATCAAAAACTCAGGTGTCGACTCCACAAACTGTCAGAGTCGACTCTAACAGTTTCAGAGATAAAAATTTAATTTCAAGGATTTGAAACTATTCAAATTAATCATCAAATTATAGATTAATGTTCCTTAGCAATTGGGGAAACAATGAATCAAGATCTAGATAGATTTCCTTATTGAAATATCAAGATTTTTCAAGAAAATGATGAAATCTAGATAGATGTCCTTAAGAGTTTCAGAAAACTATTCCAAAGGATCACAAACTCCTAATTCTCCTCTAAGATAACAAAATCTCTCTTCACTTAAGGGTTTTGTTAATATATCTGCTAATTGTTCTTCAGTATTAACATAATCAAGACAAATTTCATTATTTGCTACATGTTCTCTTATAAAATGATATCTATTTCAATGTGTTTGTTCTTGAATGTTGAATTGGATTTTTAGTTAGATTATTGCACTTGTGTTATCACATCTTATAGGTGTCTTATCAAGTGTGATACCATAGTCTTCAAGTTGTCGCTTAATCCATAGGATTTGAGCACAGCAACTTCCAGCTGCTACATATTCAGCTTCAGTAGTTGATAATGCAACTGAATTTTGCTTTTTGCTAAACCATGAGATTAAGTTACTTCCTAAGAATTGGCATGCACCACTTGTGCTTTTTCTATCTAACTTACATCCAGCATAATCAGAATCAGTGTATGCAATCAGATTTAATGTGAGTCTCTAGAATACCATAAACCTACATTTTTTGTTCCACTTACATATCTTAGTATTCTTTTAACAGCAATTAAATGTGATTCTTTAGGTTCTGACTGAAATCTAGCACATAAGCAAACAGCAAACATTATGTCTGGTCTACTTGCAGTTAAGTAAAGTAGGGATCCGATTATACCTCGATAATATTTTTGATCAACCTTCTTACCTTCTTCATCTTTGTCCAGCTTGCATGAAGGACTCATTGGTGTTCCGAGGGGTTTAATTGATTCCATACCAAACTTCTTTAGAATTTCTCTTGTGTACTTTGTTTGGTTGATAAAGATTCCCTCTTTGCTTTGTTTGATTTGGAGTCCAAGGAAGAAGTTGAGTTCTCCCATCATGCTCATTTCAAATTCTCCCTGCATTAACTTAGCAAACTCTTGACATAGAAGATTGTTAGTAGCACCAAAACAATGTCATCAACATATATTTGAACTACTAATAAATCTTTACTTTTCTTTTCAAAAACAATGTTTTATCAACATTTCCTCTTATAAAATCATTTTCAATTAAAAATTTACTTAATCTATCATACCAAGCTCTAGGTGCTTGTTTCAAACCATATAATGCTTTGTGCAATTTAAAAACGTGATTTGAAAATTCGTGATCTTCAAAACCTGGTGGTTGTTCTACATATACTTCTTCATTTATAAATCCATTTAAAAATGCACTTTTTACATCCATTTGAAATAAGTTAAAATTCATATGACATGCAAATGCAAGTAATAGCCTAATGGCTTCTAATCTAGCTACAGGTGCAAAGGTTTCATCAAAATCAATACCTTCTTCTTGATTATATCCTTTTGCAACTAATCTAGCTTTGTTTCTAATTACTATGCCATTTTCATCTAGTTTATTTCTAAAAATCCATTTTGATCCTATAACAGAATGATTTTTAGGTCTTTCAACTAAGTCCATACATTATTTCTAGTGAATTGATTTAATTCTTCTTGCATTGCTAACATCCAATTATTATCTTTTTCAGCTTCTTCAATAGTTTTAGGTTCAATTTGTGATACAAATGCAAGTGATTACTAATATTTCTCATAGATGATCTAGTTCTTATTCCTTGAGATGGATCACCTATAATCAATTCCTTGGGATGACTATAAGCATATCTCCAATCCCTAGGTAGATCTACATCATTATGATTAGTATTAGTATCATCAGCCTTAGGTGAATCATTATCTTTAGCTTCTTGTTCTGATCTAAAGATACATCAATATTAATTTTTCAAGATCTTTTCAAATGTTTGTATCTTCCTCATCATCAATTTTTGGAACTTGATGCTAAAGATTCATCAAAAACTACATGAATAGATTCTTCAACAATTAAAGTTTTCTTGTTAAATACTCTATATGCTTTACTAGTTGTTGAGTATCCTAAGAATATTCCTTCATCAGATTTAGCATCAAATTTGCCTAAGTTGTTTTTACCATTATTATGAACAAAACATTTACAACCAAATGCATGAAAATATTTAATATTGGGTTTTCTATCATGCCATAATTCATAAGGTGTTTTCTTTAAAATAGGTCTTATTAAGGCTCTATTTAGGATGTAACATGCTGTGTTAATAGCTTCCGCCCAAAAGTATTTCGGGAGTTTACTTTCACATAGCATGGTACGGGCCATGTCTTCTAGAGTCCTATTTTTCCTTTCAACTACACCATTTTGTTGTGGGGTCCTAGGTGCAGAAAAATTATGATTAATACCATTTTCATTGCAAAAACTTTCAAATAAGTGATTTTCAAATTCAGTTCCATGATCACTTCTTAGAGACACTATGGTAGTGTTTTTCTCATTTGTTACTTTCTTGAAGAATTTCATGAATATCGAGAAAGTCTCATCTTTGTGAGCTAAAAACATTACCCAAGTGAATCTAGAGTAATCATCTACTATCACAAGACCATATTTCTTTCCTCCTAGACTTGTGGTTCTAGTTGGTCCAAAAAGGTCCATGTGAAGTAGCTCTAATGGCCTAGAAGTTGAAACAATATTTTTAGATTTAAAAGAACTTCTTGTTTGTTTTCCAAACTGACATGCATCACATATTTTGTTATTTTCAAAATCTAATTTAGGTAAACCTTTTACTAAATCCATTCTAATTAGTTTTGAAATCAAGTGTGTGTGCTTGCGTGACCTAATCTTCGATGCCACAACCAACCAGTCTCATTCATATTAGCATTATTAGCAACTAAGCAATGATTATTAGTAGACAATTTGTCTAAATCAATCATATATACATTGCCATTTCTATTTCCAATAAAAACAATGCTATTATCAATGGGATTAGCTACAGTGCATAAAGAAGATTCAAAAGATACTTTAAAACCTTTGTCACATAATTGACTTATACTAATTAAGTTATGCTTTAAACCATCAACATAAAGTACATTTTCAATAAATGTGGAGGGAGTTATTTGAATGTTACCAAACCCCAAGATTTGGCCTTTGCCATTGTCGCCAAATGTAACAACTCCTCCTTTCTTTTCTTCAAGGGTGATGAATTCTTCTTTGTCACCCGTCATATGTCTTGAGCAGCCACTATCAAGATACCACTTTCTCTTTGATCTCTTGGCCACAAGACATTCCTGCAATAAAATCAGACTTTATGTTTAGGTACCCAAGCTTTCTTGGGTCCTTCATGGTTAGTACAACAAATATTGTTCCTTTCGGAACCCATATTTTCTTTCCTTTAATATTTAAGTTTTTATTAGGTTTCAGAATTTTACATTCATAAGATTTATGTCCTGTTTGATTACATTTAAAGCATGTAAATTACTTTGGCCAGCACTTACAAAAATATTTTTAAGTGATTTTTGTTTTCTTAAAGTGTTATATCCTAATCCGGCTTTGTCAAAAACAGCTTTTTGACTATTTAACAACATGTCTAATTTAATTGAACTTAATGTAAACTTATCAACTATGTTTTATGTTTTTCAACCTCATTCTTTAGTTTATCTTTTTCATTTGAGATTGATTCCTTTTCATTCATTAAAATTTCATTTTCAGATTTAAGTTTCTTAATTTCATTGTTAAGATTTTCTTTTTCATGAATGAAGGCTAAGTTTTCATTTTTCAAAAACTTGTATTTCTTTTTCAAATTTTAAAATCCCCAACAAGTTCATTAAAGCATCAAAAAGTTCATCAAAGCAAATTCATCGCAAGGGTTGTCGGAACTTACCTCATCATTGTCGTCCGCCATAAAGCATACGTTTGCGACTTCCTTTTGTTCTTCTTCTTCGGAAGAAGATTCCTCGCTGTCACTCCATGTCGCCATATAAGCCTTCTTTTTCTTTTTGTAGGCTTTCTTCAATCTAGGACATTCATTTCTAAAGTGCCCCGGTTTATTACATTCATAGCACGTCAAGGGGTCTTTCTCTTTTTCTTGTCCTTGTCCTTATCTTATCCTTTTCTCCTTCCCACTTAGCTCCAAATTTTTTCTTGTGGAAGGGTTTCTTTCTCCTCATAAATCTCTTAAATTTCTTTGCTAAGAGAGCAGTCTCTCATCATCATCATCATCATCACTGCTGCTCTCTTCTTCTTTTGCAGCTTTGAGGGCAATCATTTTCTTTTTCTTTGAATCCTCCTCAACATGCTGCCTCATAGTCAGCTCATGGGTCATAAGGGATCCTAGAAGCTCCTCTAAGGGTAAAGTGTTGAGGTCCTTAGCTTCTTGGATTGCAGTCATTTTGCTTCCCATGATCTTGGTAAAGACCTAAGAATTTTCGAACAAGTTCAGAGTTAGTATATGTCTTACCAAGACTTTTCAAACCATTTACAATATCAGTGAATCTAGTGTACATGCATGCAATGGTTTCAGATTGTTCCATGCTAAATAATTCATATTTGTGAACAAGAATATTATTTTAGATTCTTTCACTTGGTTGGTACCCTCATGGGTAACCTCTAATCTATCCCAAATCTCCTTTGCGGAATTACAAGTGGAGATTCTATTAAATTCATTAGCATCTAAGAGCAATATAAACATTCATGGCTTTAGCGTTAAGCTGTGCCATTTTCCTATCATTATCATTCCAGTCCCTTTCGGGCTTAGGAACAATAGTGCCATCAATAACATGTGTGGGTGTACTAGGTCCATTATTATAACACCCCATAGCTCATAATCAGAAGCTTGAATGAATATCCTCATTCTAGCTTTCCAATAAGAATAATTTGAGCCATTAAAAAGTGGAGGTCTATTCGTAGAATGACCTTCAGCAAAAGAACCAACTTGTGTTGCCATTTGGAACTTTAGCTCTTGATCGTGTGATCAAAATCTAATGAGCACTAGCTCTGATACCAATTGTTGGCCCAGATGACAACCCAAGAGGGGGGGGGTGAATTGGGTTCTTTAAAAAATTAGCCTTTTAAAATAGTTTGCTTGAGATTAATGAAGGCAAATGCAAAGTAACTATAAAGTGCAGTGAATAAAATAGAGATAGAGAAAGAGTCAATAGAACACGGCAAACACAAAAGATTTTATAGTGGTTCGGTGTATCCAACACCTACGTCCACTCCCAAGATTCACTTGGGTCCACACTATAATCACCCTAGATTACAGCAGAGTTGTTTTACAAGCTCACAACTCAAACTTGTTGTTTTCCGGGCGCACAACGAACCCAGCTGGTTTTCAAGGGCTCACCAGCACAAAAACCCTAACCCAAGCTTAACCAAGCTTGAACCGAGGTAAGACTACCTCCACTAGTTCAATCCCCCAGATTGAACTAGGCACAAACAAAATGAGTATTGTTTTTGAAATACAAAGCTCCTTAATGAGCAGATAAACAAATAATATAACAAGTTTAGAAAAGCCTGATTTATAGATGGTTGGCTTTTGAGCTTTTCTTCTTTTCTTCTTTTCTTCTTCTCCTTGCTAGGTTGAATCAAGCCTCAGCTCCGATTCTTCACAGTTGAAGCAGTTGAGAAGAGTTGAAAAGCAAGAATCTGAACTTCTTTCTCCAAGTTGGGAAATCCACAAAAACTTGATTTGAATGCCTTGGATTCCTCTTGAGCTTTTTGGAGTGAAGTGGATTTGAGCTAGAAGGTTTTCCTCTTGAGATTCAGGCTCTCTCTTTTTCGGATTTTTGAAATGGGATTTGTCTATTTCGATTTTCCTTTCTATTTTTCCATTTTTTTTCGTTCTTTTTTTCGTTCTGCTTTTTGAATAAGAGTCTTTCCTTTTTATAGATTTCTTTCAAGCCATTTTTGGAAGAAAACTATCCGTTGGAGTGTACCTTGTAGCAAAATATATCCATTAGAAATAAGGTAAAATAGAAATATTACCGTTAGAGCTGATCTGGCAATTTGATTTTTCATTCCAGGTGGGTTGGAGTCGACTCTAACTTTTCTGGAGTCGGCTCTAGCTCGAGGCATCTCAAAACGATATTTTGGAGTCGTCTCTGACTTTTCTGGGGTCGACAAGAAACTTTTCGGAGTCGACTCTAACTTACCCGGAGTCGACTCTAGGTTGGGGCCAAAAAAATCGACTTTCTGCTTCTTCTGTGAGAGTCGACTCTAACAGTCTCGGAGTCGACTCTAACGTCCGTGCCAATTCCGGAGTCAGCTCTGTGATTCTCGGAGTCGACTCTAATGTCTGCAATTCTTACCTAGACATTAGATTCGATCCAGAACACTATGTAACTTCTGATTTTGATCATTCAATAGTCTTATAATCTGAAACACTAAATCAAAATCATTAGAGCCTCCAATAGTTATACTCAAATAGTTTTGTTAATCATCAAAATCATCAATTGGGTCAACACCTATCCTAATCATTCCTGGACGTAAATGAAATTTCATTTTAACAATAAGAATATAATGTCTAACTAATTATTAATGCATTGCATAGGATAAGAATGTAATGCTAGATGTGAAATATTGATATACCTATCACCACAGAATTAGAAGCGGCAGCATCCTGCTGATGAGAGCGAAGACCCTTCCTGAGTCCTCGGTGGCTGCTGCTGCTGCTGATTCGCCCCTTGACTGAAGATGGCTGCTGGTTCTGTCGAAGGGGACATGTGGCTATCTTATGGCCAGTCTTTCCACAGGAGAAACAGGCACCAGACACTCCACGGCAAGGTCTCCCTGGGTGAAAATTCCCACAGCGATAGCAGCGAGCCTCTCTATTTGGTTGTCCTCCTGGGGCCTGGGGTGCACCTCTCTTCTTAGCCTGAGGTGGGGGCTGGCTAGAATTATGCCCTTTTCTCTTCTTCTGCTGCTCCCAATCCCTCTAAACCGTATTCATATCTCTCTCAATTACTAAGGCCTTATTCACCACGACACTATAAGTGGGAAGCTCGAATGTGTTGACCGCTGCATCAGCCTGGGTCGAAGTCCCTCCGTGAAACGGGCGATCTTGGCCATTTCATTAGATACTATACTTGGAGCAAAACGGGCCAGCCTGGTGAATTCAGCTTCATATTGGGCCACCGAGAGATTCCTTTGCTCCAACTTAAGAAATTCTGATTCCATCCTCCTCTGCATACTCCTGGGAAAATACTTGTCGAAGAATGCCTCCTTAAACCGTTCCCAAGAAATAGTCTGACCACCCCGATGCTGATCCTCTACTAACCACCAGTCATAAGCCTCCCCTTGGAGAAGATAAGTAGCAAATCTGATCCTCTCCATCTCCTGACTACCATGGGCCATAAAAGCCTTCTCCATATCATGCACCCATCTCTCGGCATAGTAGGGTTGCTTGAACCAGAGAAAGGAGCAGGGGCAAACTTTTGAAATCTGCAAAGCTGCGGCCGTTCCCCACCCAGGATTGAGATAAAGCAGACTGGATCGGCGGTGCTGAATGAGTGGGTAAGGTTGGCTGCAGCTGAGGAACAGGAAGGGTAGGCTGAGTCGGTGCAAACTGAGTGGTCAAAGCCTGCTGGATCTGATGCTGCATGTCCCGCATAGACTGCGCCATACCCGAGAGAGCTTGAAGCATCTCGGACTGGAATTGTTGGTGCTCAGTTCCTACTGGGTTGGCACGTGCCGTGCCTCCAGTAGTTCCTTGACCCACCGGCTGGTCAGCATTACCGGCCAGAGAGTCCTTCTCATACTGTTGGCTCCTAGTACGGTGAGCTATAACTATTTCCTGTTAAATTAGATGTGGTTAATATCATCATAAACTAAAGTGTCAGGTGTCTCTAAGTATAATGTCATCAAGATATGTTCCCTACGTGTTATCATGTCAATATGTCTGTGTCCCTAAGGTCATAACCTAAGCTCTGATACCACTAAAGTTGTCACGCCCCAGGCCCAAATATCGGGCTAGGGTGACAACCCGCCGCGTGCCGGGCATGCAAGGCATCACAAAATTTTTAACATATAATACCATTATATAAAAACCAAGTCAAATACAATAATAAAAGTTTTGGGCTAACACCCTTACACACCACAATAATAAAGTCTGGGCATCAAGCCCTACACATATGTAATATTGGGGTTACAACAAAATAATGGTATTGTTTATTTAATAGAAGACCCATCACCACCAATCCATCTTCAACCTCGTGGCTCTGACAAAAACATTGTAAGATTTTTGTGAGCTTACACTCAGTAAGTAAGCCACGTTATACAGTCAAATCATAGCATAGTAATCAATAAGCACATAAATGATTTTCATGCTTAAATATTCCACAAATACTCAAACATGCAATGTAAGTAAACCCACTGTTTATACTCTCAATGGTAACTGTAAATGTGACCCACGGCCCTGCAATATCTCAATAGTGTACCAACAAGCATCCCCCTACTGAAAGGGTCCAGATACCAGGGTCACGCCATGTCAAAATCCACCAGAACACATACTTTATATGTATGATGCCACAACGAACCAAGCAGAACACGTCCTCTAGATGTGTGATGCCACCTCATAGAACTCAGAACACATCCTCTAGATGCGTGATGCCATAGCGAACCCAAGCAGAACACATCCTCTAGACGTGTGAATGGCATAAACAAGCAGAACACGTCCTCTAGACGTGTAGGTGGCATAAACAAGCAGAACACATCCTCTAGACGTGTAGGTGGCATAAACAAGCAGAACACGTCCTCTAGACGTGTGTGTGGTATGACATGATAAAGGAGAACCGCGGCGACACATAACAGTACCTTACATCGCATGCACTCATCATATCAATAACAACTATATACTGCATAAACAGTGGATTATACTTACTAAATAATTGCATGTACTATATCACATCAATGTCATAATAACTGCATCTCTCATGCATAGCATCCACACGTGAAATCGTAGCACATAAACAGCCATGTATTCATAATATTCATCTACTTACAATTTAGCCAATATCAATTCTTCATGTCACAATTCACAATTTAAACATTCATATAATGAATAATTTATTAAATACTGATAACTGGCTTACTTACCTCAGTACGCTATCCAACAGGTATATATGCAGCTAGTCAGATGTCTGAGCACCTACAGGATCATTTTACACAATTAATTTATTAGCAAAGAATATTAAAATGTCCCTTAGAATTTCTACCCAAACTAGTTCACGGGCCCTACTTTGGGCTCGAATATCTCCCACTACACACACCCAATTGGGAAGTAAAAATATCCCAAGAAACTAGAATTCACCCAGATTCTAGCCATATAATTATTTTTCTAATCCCGGCCCGTTACGGAGCCCAAAATCCAGCCTAAAATCAGCTCACTGCACGGCCCAAAAGGCCCTGAACCGGCCGGCCCAGCCGGCCCGGTTCAAACCATAGCCCACCCGATCCCCTGTTTCACCGAACAGGGGACGGGAACCTAGCCGGCGGCCGGGGTCACCACCGGCCAAATTGAGGGGGCCCGGCCGCCGGTGGCCGGGCCAGAGCCGGCGCGGCCGCCGCCACGGCCGGCCACCAATCCCCCAATCACTCTCTCAATTTGTCACTTCTTCTCTTTCCCATCCGCACGGCACATCACTGTGCCGGCGGCACGGCCGGCCACCTTGGCCGGCCGGACCTCCACCGGACGCACGCCCGGCACCGGTAGGCGACAGGCCAAAGCTCGGGCCCGGCGAGGCGGCGAGCACGCCGCCGGGCCTGAACCAAGGTTTGTCCGGCCGCTTCCCTTCTCTCTCTCGCTCTGTGCTCTCTCTCTGTCTCCCTGTCTGTCTCTCTCTGTCTCTCTCACGCGCTCTCTCTCTCTCTGTGGATCCGGATTACCTAATGGAAACTGATGCCAGGATGATGGAGGGAGTCCCCCCCCTCCATCGCATATTTAATCCCCCTCGCGCAACGCTTCGGTTTTAGGATCCGAGCAAACGAAGCGCTTCGCTGAGAGCGAAGCGTTCGCTGCACAGGACCAAGGATGAACCTGGTTCACATGAACCGGGAACCGGGTACTACACCTATTCAGGCTACAATCAGATCCGAATGGCCCCGAGGATGAAGAAAAGACCGCCTTCATAACCGACCGAAGTACTTACTGTTACCGTGTCATGCCTTTTGGTCTTAAAAATGCAGGTGCAACCTACCAGAGGCTGGTTAACAAAGTATTCAAGGAGCAAATCGGTCAGAATATGAAGGTGTACGTGGACGACATGCTGGTCAAAAGCAAGGAGGCATCACAGCATGTCGAGGACCTCACAGAGAGCTTTGCAACGCTGCGCAAGTATGGGATGAGACTCAATCCGACCAAATGCGCTTTCAGTGTTAACTCCGAAAGTTTCTTGGCTTCATGGTCTCCCAGCGAGGTATCGAAGCCAACCCCCAGAAGATTCAAGCTCTCCAACAAATGGCGCCCCCGGCATCTGTTAAAGAGGTCCAGCGCCTAACTGGGAGGATAGCGGCTCTTAACCGCTTTGTGGCACGGTCAGCCGAGAGATGCCTCCCTTTTCAAAACCCTTCGATCGGCTAAAAACTTCCAGTGGACTCCTGAATGCCAAAAGTCATTTCAGGATCTCAAGAAATATCTCGGCTCGCCCCCACTTCTCAGCAGTCCGGCCCCGGGCGAACCCCTATTCTTATACCTGGCTGTTTCAGAGGGTGCAGTTTGTTCGGTGCTGGTCAAGGAAGAGGGAAAAGTCCAGAAGCCGATCTACTATGTCAGCAAGCTACTCCGCGATGCGGAAACAAGGTATAGCAGAATTGAGAAGATGGTGTTGGCCTTAATCACCTCAGTTCGGAAGCTGCGACCGTACTTCCAAGCACACTCCGTGACGGTCCTGACCGACCAACCCATCAAGGCGGTGGTCCACCGTCCCGAGACGTCGGGAAGAATGACCAAGTGGGCCGTCGAGCTAAGCGAGCATGACATACACTTCCAACCTCGCCCAGCTATCAAAGCTCAGGTGCTTGCCGACTTCCTCCTCGAGTGTACCATCCCGAAGGACGGTTCTACCCCAGACTCCCTTGAAGAACCAAAATCTGGAGCCTGGTGGCTCCTCCATGTTGACGAGTCATCTAATGCCCATCGCTCCGGTGCGGGCCTGATTCTCACCAGTCCGAAGGGGTTAACCTTTGAATATGGCATCCGATTCTCCTTCCCGGCCTCCAACAATGAAGCGAGTACAAAGCCCTGTTAGCCGGCCTCCGAATCGCCCGCAATCTAAAGGTGGAGAAGCTTAATGCCTTCACCAACTCAGCTGGTAGCCGGTCATGTGCGAGGAGATTTTGAAGCCCGGGAGCCGAACATGATTCGATATCTTCAGGAGGTGCGGAGCCTGCTTCCCCATTTTGTTGAATTTGAAATCATTCAGATTCCAGATCCGAGAATGCCCGCGCCGACCTACTCTCTCGATTGGCGACTGCGGAGTCGATGGACGCCGAACAAAAGTTTCACCTGGAGACTTTGGAAAAGCCCAGCATCGCGGAAGCCGACCGGATAATGCAAGTTGAGGCTGAACCATCATGGTTCGACCCTATTCTTAAATATCTCAAAGAGGGTCGCTTCCACCCGACCGGAGAGAAGCTAGAAAGCTGAAGCTACAGGCCACCCACTACGTGCTGATCGACAACCAACTTTACAAGCGGTCCTTCTCCATGCCGCTGCTCAGATGCCTTCGCCCATCCGAAGCAGACTATGCTCTGCGCGAAGTGCATGAAGGGATTTGCGGCAACCATTTGGGAAGCCGGTCCCTATGCCACAAGGTGCTGCGACAAGGCTATTACTGGCCGACTATGCAGAAGGATGCGAACAACTTAGTCCGAGCCTGTGACCCATGCCAGAGGCACTCAAGCATCCAAAGGCTTCCCTCCGCCGAACTAGTTTCCATATCCTCCGCTTGGCCCTTCGCCAAATGGGGGATGAACATCCTCGGCCCATTCCCGCTTGCCACGGGGCAGCGGAAATTTCTATTTGTTGCCATCGACTACTTCACTAAATGGGTCGAGGCGGAAGCAGTTGCACAAATAACCGGCACGGGCCAGAGATTTTGTATGGAGGTCCATCATCTGCCGGTTCGGTCTCCCGCACACCATAATCACAGATAACGGTAAGCAGTTCGATAACTCCAAATTCCGCCAGTTCTGTGAGGAGCATGGAATCCGTCACCACCTCACCTCGGTCGAGCACCCACAAGCCAACGGAGTGGCCGAAGTAACCAACAGGACCCTCCTTCAGGGGATCAAAGCTCGCCTTTCCAGAGCCCAAGGCAGGTGGGCGGATGAGCTGCATCATGTTCTATGGGCCTACCGCACCACCCCGAAAATCCCGACAGGCGAAACCCCATTCCGGATGGCTTTCGGTACGGAGGCCGTTATCCCTGTGGAAATAGGCCTCCCATCGTTGCGGGTGAAAGCTACTCAGAGGAAGCTAGCAACGAACAGCTCCGCACTAACCTCGACCTGGTGGAGGAGATCAGAGAAAAGGCCCGGATCAGAGTAGCTGCATATCAACAAAGGGTGGTCCGTTACCATGCCTCCAGAGTCAAAGGGAAAGCCTTCCTGCCGGCGACCTTGTCCTCCGAAAGGCCTCTGTTTCCAAACCGCTAGAACAAGGAAAGCTGGCGCCAAACTGGGAAGGCTCGTACCAAGTGGGAGATCATTGGACCGAGAACCTACAAGCTACAAGATTTGAACGGGAAATCCATCCCCCGGACGTGGAACTCGGACAATCTTCGCAAATATTATCAATAGGGTACGTTCTCTCCAAGTCCATTTTCATATGCCTCACTATACCTTCCTGTCAACACATTTTTTTGTAATTTGCAATGCAAATCATTGTGCACCACATTGCCAAAGGTTGCAAAAGAAATAGATGCTGCTTACCAATCCTCGGCACGACCGAGCTGTTTGTCTGGACAGGAATTTCTGAACCTAGCTGGGCCGAGCAACAAATTCTCCGAACCTTGGCAGGGCCAAGTAAAATATTCTCCGAACCTCGGCTGGGCCGAGCAATAAATCTCCGAACCTTGGCAGGGCCAAGTAAAATATTCTTCGAGCCTCGGCTGGGTCGAGCAACAGATTCAGGCTAAAATACCGGTGGAAAACCAAGTACGTGAACCCTGGTTAAAGCCGAAGGACTTTCCAAATAGTTCCCAGAACTTCGGCTGGTTTGGGAAAAGACACACTGAGCGAAAGCCGTCAACGCGCACAAAGAATGTGCCTCCGGCAAACCCCTAAAGGGTTCAATAAGCCCTGCGTAACCGGCCACGAGCCCCGAAGCAAAGCTAGGGAATTCCCCTTTGCTACTAAAGTCTTTGGGCAACGCCCCTATAACCCGTTGAATAAAGCGTCGATCTCAAACAGAGCTGTGACTCAGCGCGTGAACCAGTGGAGCCACCCAGGCTCCCCAACTATTATACGAAGGACATTTTTTGGAGCCAAAAATCCATGAGATAAGAAGATTATCCAAACAAAGCCCTTTTTCATTAACTGAAGAGGGAGAGTACAAAAAAGGACAGAAGAAACAAAAACAAGAGCAAAGGAGACCCCGACTAAGGTTCGGTGTCGCTCCCGGATGCCAGCAAATTCTCCAGGCGCTCAGTGAGGTCAGCGACCTGCTGGCGAGCGACACGATCTCCTCCCTTTGCCGGTCCGCCACCCGGCAGGGCCTCCGTCTCCCTTGTAGAGACTTCCACGTACTCCTCGACGACCCTCACGAGCCGCTGTTGGCTCGCAAGGGTCAAGGCCAAGCCCAACCCATCAACAGTAACCGTGGGACGACCACTTGGCGGGTGAAGCAAACCATGATCAATGCATGCAATTCCTCGGATGATCATCCTCCTTGAGAGCCCATGGCCGAATGCTGCTTCGAAGCTTG
The DNA here is from genome assembly GCA_900491605.1 of Calamus simplicifolius. Taxonomy (NCBI): domain Eukaryota; kingdom Viridiplantae; phylum Streptophyta; class Magnoliopsida; order Arecales; family Arecaceae; genus Calamus; species Calamus simplicifolius. Next base: position 2,135,274 of record UESW01003834.1, on the reverse strand, counting down.
AAACGAGGGATGGCTAAGACCAACATCCCTCGATCATATTTATACTTGCCAGGCAAGTATCTCGATCGGTCGCGCCGTAGCCACCGACCTACGAGAACTCGCCACGTGTCATCGCTTTAGTGCCTGCGGAATCCGAAGGGCCATGCCCCATCCCGAGAAAGATTAGAAAACACGTAAGGACTACTCGAGAACCCCCCTGAACAGAGTACTTCCCGATCTGCCGGCCCCCCATCATAAATGCTCCCGACACTTCCCCAAGCTCTTTTAAAGCTGGCCCCCTTTTTGGGAAGCGCAAAAAGAAAGAAATCCAATGCCTGACGGCGACTCGTCCCCTCGGGAGGGATAATGTCATAAATAAAGAGCGTGACCATGTGCCGCCCGTCCCATCCTGATGCCCTTCACCAAGCGCCGCAGGGACCTAACACTACGGCTCATAGTGGCAACTAAGTCATTTCTCCGAGCCCCGAATCTCCGAACCTCGGCTGGGCCAAGCAACAAATCCTCGAACCTTGGCAGGGCCAAGTAAAAAATTCTCCGAACCTCGGCTGGGCCGAGCTACAAACTCTCCGAACCTCGGCAAGGCCAAGTAAAAATTTTTCGAGCCTCGGCAAGGCCGAGCCACGAATATTCGAGTGAGACATAAATCACCAAGCGTTGAACCGAGATAAGGAACGTGTTCCGCCGAACAATCTCCAGACCGTTGCTTGCGAACCTCAACTAGTTCGGATAGCGCGGGATCCTCGCTTAAGAACGAGCAGGACACCTTTGTACCCCACGACCGACAACAAGCTCAGCACAAAAGAGATAAAGATCGAGAAATAGAACAGAACTCTCTTTATTTCATTGCCATCAAAACCAATTACAAATGCCTGAAAGGCGTTACAAGAGCATTGAAATGTACAAAATAAAGACAAGTACAAAGCTCGGGCAACTGCTCCAAAGCAGATCTAGGCAACTATGATGCTCCGGCATCCGGACTGCCGAACCAGGTAAGCCGCATCCAGTGAGCTCGAGCCGATAATGGCCGGGCGACATGGACCAATAGTTGCGGCCAGCTTCAGTCAATAATGATATCTCGGTGACCCAACCTAGATATCAGGGTGGCCATCCCAGACCACAAATCGAGGGACCCTCCGGCGAGCAGGTAGGAAGCCAGCGGACCCTAGCGTCGAAACGTTCTCCCAAACCGAGTGAGTACCGCCCCTACCTCGCCTTGGCTCAAGGACAAGGTGTCGGCGGGCAGCACGCCTTCACCCCTTACCCACGTGATAAAAGATTCCCCAGGCGGGCGAGCCCAGGAATCCAAATCGAGGGAGGAGGAGAAGTTCAAGCGAGTCATGGGGAGCCCGCATGCACTTCCTACCATGCGTCCCCAAAGGGGAACCACAAAGGTCACACGGGAAGAGTATGTGTGCGCTCTCCATGTGATCTCTGCGCCCTCCATGTGCGCTCTCTATATGATCTCCGGGACTCATCCCCTAAGGGCGAGCCATCCTTCGGCAGCTTCTTTATCACCCCAGCTATCCGGTGGCGAAGGGCTTTAAGAGGAAAGCTCAGTCCTCCCACTCGCAACAGCAGAAAAACGACCATGGTGGACACTCTAGTGGGAGAAAAACTTTGGGGATGACTTAACACTACCCCACTTTCCTTTTTATAGGCCAAAAATGGACCGGGAACAATTACCAAGGCTATAAGCCCCGAGATTCGAACACCTGGGCCATACCTCCTGTGGCCTCCCAGGATGAAAGCAGCGCCCTATTGCGCGCCAAGCCCACCGCCTGAGCTATGACGCATGCGAAGATTTCCTCTTAATCCTGAATCGCGGTCATTAAATGCAGAGGATCGTCCACCGGCATTACGGAAACTGGCAGGATCAGGGGATCGTCCTACGAAAATAATGTCCTCTAATGGTAAACGGCTGCGTGCGCCGTACGTCAAAACAGCCCACATGGGAAAGGAACACCTTCCGGAAAGCACCAGAACAGCTTTTCGCACCCTACAGTGCCGTATCATCAATTTCGGTGAAGTAAAAACCGATTTTCCCTGCAGAATGGCAGGGCGCTGGCAGAACAGCAAAAAAGCGCGAAAATCGATTGTCCACCGATCGCTCCCTGACAAAGTTGGTCGCTCGAAAAACTTGTGCGACAAAATTGAGCATCTCAAAGCAAGAATGAGCGCGAAGGCTACGCAAACTATTCTTTCACTCAACGAAAGATGAAGTGACCAAAGGAAGCGAAAAACACTTCGACGACCACCCTCATATGTCGGCCCTAGCCGACCTACTTTGCCCGTCGGCCCTAGCCGACCTACTTTGCCTGTCGGCCCTAGCCGACCTACCTTGCTCGTCGGCCCTAGCCGACCTACCTTATCCGTCGGTCTTAACCGACTCGCTTCATTTCTCAAGTCCGCGATTGAGGCGAGATTTGGAACAAAAGGCCATCCAAAGAAAAACACTCAAATAGAAGCAGAAAATTCATTCATTTGAGAGACATCAGTCAAATTTTCAGAAAGCAAAGCACAAAGGTGGATCTTAAGGGCCGGGAACCACATCAGTTCTAGAAGAACCCTCGGCTACATCCGCAGAGGTGTGGCTAGATTCGCCTTTCTCTAATGCCTTTGCCCCTTCAGCGGCAGTTTGCGATCGTCCTTCAGAAGCTGCGGCTTCGCTAGGACCCGGGGCGGCACCAGGATCGGTATCAGAGACGTCGACGTATTCATCCTCCTCTTCTCCTTTGGACTCACCAGCATCAGGAGCTTCAGTATCCAGAAAAGAGAGATCCCATTCCGGGTGCTCACTGGATATCTTGTCCTTACACTCCTCCATTCCAAGTTGGAAGGCGTCAACCGATCGCATCCCGTTCCCCCTTGAGTATGGCGGACTGCACCTTAGCCTCAGCAGCTTGCTTCTCAGCCTCCGCCACTTGAACCCGCAGAATAGCGTTTTGCTCCTCGAACTCGCCGGACCGCGCCTCGAGTTCTGAGCTCTTATTGCGGCTAGACACAAGCTCGCCTTGGAGTGCTCGATTCTCCAACCCTAACTTTGCTATCTGCAAAACCAAAATCAGTCGGGATCACAAGAGAACAGCTAAAGAAACTAAAAAGGGGGGGGAGACTCTTCAAGAAACAAAATGAGAGAATACTGCAACGAATGTATATATAGCACGGCTACCACTTTGCTTCCCCACTAAGGAAGCCATCTTGAAAGGATGAGGCGCCTCGCCCCAGGCGTCCGGAACCGCCTCGACAAACACCATATTAATCGGATTCGCGACATGGCGCATTCCCAACCGTCACTCTCGGAGAAGCCTTACCCACGAAGGCATGAGGACCCTACCGCATTAATTAGAGCATCATTGCGCGGGCTATCTAAATCAAATCGCCCCATACAAAGCGTGCCACCTGGACTTATACTCCTTATGCCCGAACCTACGCTTCGAACTAGGGAGTGGAGGGCATGTGTTAGGGGGTAAAATCGTCATTGCATTGATATTCGTGCAAGGAGGCTAAGACCGACCCCCTTCCTTCGTCTCCCCCGAGCTCCCATAGCTCGGCTCCTCCGAGCTTCCATAGCTCGGCTCCTTAGCTCGAGCTTCCATAGCTCGGCTCTCCCGAGCTTCCATAGCTCGGCTCCCTCGAGCTCCCATAGCTCATTCCCCCCGAGCCTCCATGGCTCAGCTTCACTGAACGACCTACGATTCAATACTCATCTCTGCGAAACCTGACGCGGGAGAGCCTAAGCCTACTGTAACAGCACCCCAGGCAAGGAATCATGCTGAGAAGTGGTCTAGAACCTATCAAGGCTACTTGAGACCTACACTCCTACCAGATCTCAAACAAGGAGCTCTCTAGCCATCGATCCCCTAACAGACAAGATACGTATCCCAACAGCCCCACAACGACCTGATTCGATCCACCCCCGTATCCTAACAACCTCTGAACCTTCCAGAAGGCACTCAAGATCCAGATGACAGCCTATAAATATCACACTCACAGATTTCCTCAGGTACGCGTGCACTCACACCCTCACTCCCACTCTCCTGCTGCTCGTCGATGCTCTTGCCCCCCCTAGGGCTTCCGATTGGCCGTCCCCAGAGAGACTCCTTGGAGGGATCCACTTTTCTGTTTTCTGATTGATCGCCGATTTCTTCTCCACTGACTTGAGTGTTGGAAGGTCTTCCGTGGAGGGCTACCCCCAACGCCTTTTGCGTAAGGACTTATGTGCAGGTCCGCTTCTGGAGATCGACCGCGTTCGAATCGGAGAACGGATCCGGCGGCAACAGACGTGATTGCTGGGATAAACACTGGGGATATTATGACCGCCATGTTAACTGCACCGAATAAAGAAAATCGCCCTCTGTTTGCTGCGAAGGACCTTGGATCCATCCAGGCCTTTCGGTCCTGTCCCGGCCGCTCCTAGATGCACCCGGCTTCAGACTCCACATTAGCAAGCCCAAGTCTAAGCTCCCGGCACCATCTCGGTGTTGCCCCAACACAGCCCCTCCTTCCTCTCTGCTGCACCCCAACGGCGAGCTCGGCTCTCTGTCCCCTTTTTCCCAAAGGCTCGGGTCCGGCTCCCGGCCCCATCTCCCGACTTCGTCCCAACACTGGCTCTTGCTCCGATGTCAGCCACCTCCGGATGGCTCCCCTCTAGCTCTCTTCCGATGCTAGAGCCCAGCGCCTCCGACCCGGTCATCCTGGCTCCCCTCGAACGACCCCGGCTTCTCAGCTTCTATCCCAGTCGAAGTTCGTTGCCTTCGACTTCGGCTCCACAGCCCAGCCTTCGCCTGGGCCCCCTCTGCTCCAACACCCCGGCTCCAGCCTCTCTCCCGGCTGCTCCCAGCTAGGACAATCGCCTTTGCTCCGACTCCAAGGCTTTGGGTTGCCGAGCTTAACAGCCTCCCGACACGTTGTCCGTGCAAGCTCCTGAGCTTCCCCTCAGCTCTTCTCCCAGCTCCGTCTCGCCTCTAGCTCCTTCCCTCCTTCAGAGGAAGCCTCAAGCTTCGGGGAGGAGGGTGGCGTTGATCCGTAAGGGGAGTGGTGCGATGCGTGAGAACCAAGAGCGTGGCTATGAATCCAATGCACATGCCCCCCCCCCCCCCCCCTTTTGTTAAGCCCATGGGAGAGCCTGGCACCCCACACCGAGCCAAAGATCGAGCTCCCCCTCGGCCATGCAAAGCTCCTCCCTCGGCCATGTGGGCTACGTGCATGGGTCCCGACCATGCACGTCCTGAGTTCCCCTCGGCCCTGCTGGCTCCTCGGGCGGGTCCCGTTCCCATCCGTGCGACTCCAGCGAGCTCCAAAGACTGCCGACCACGACTCCGGTAAGCTTCGCGACTTCAGCAAGCTCCCGACTGCTTTCGAGCTCCCCCTCGGCCTTGTACGGTCTTGGAGCTGCTTCCCCTCGGCCTCATACCGACTCCCCCCCTGGCCTTGTACGGCCTTAGACCGGCTCCACTCGGCCTCAGACTAGCTTCCCCTCGTCCTCCGACCAGCTCCCCCCTTGGCCACGTACGGCCTTGGACCGGCTCCACTCGGCCTCGGCTCCTTTCTCGGACTCGTACGGCCTTGGACCAGCTTTCCCTTGGCCTCGGACCGACCCCTTCGACCTCAGACCAGCTTCCCCTCAGCCTCGGCTCCAGAGCTTTGGCTGCCAGATTGGGCCAACAAACTCCAACATGCAGTGTCCACATGCATGAGAGTGGGGCCATTCTCCTCCTCTTCCATGCAGCCACCTTCTAGCAGCATAGCCCCTCCTTCCCTCTCCCTCTCTCTCTAAAACCCAAGGAGCCACATTGACTCCACGCTGCGAGCTTGCTCGGCCTCAGACCCGCTCCGCTAGGCCTCGGCCACGAACAGTGTCATGCAGGTGAACATTGTCATACAAGCGCTCTATAATCAATGCTCTACGAGGGATAGCTAGCTTCAACTCCAAACTTCATCTTCTGTCCCAGCGGCTGCACTTTGGGGCTCACGTGCCGGACTTTATCGCCCGTCATTCTTTGCACAGAATACTAAAAAGGTGATATAGGAGACACGTCTGATAGGCACCGTAACGATCGGCCATGCCCTGCAGTAGCCTACGATAGCTGTCCAAACTAAATAGCATCTGCCAACCAGCTGCAGCCATCTACTCTAACGGAACACAGCCTGCAGCTCTGATAAATCACATAAAGGCTAGCCCCACTGTGCTGCCCCCATCATAAATACTCTTATAGGTGATCTTGCCCCAGGTCTCACAGCCTCCAAGCATCAATAAAATGTGTAAGAAGGACCCCCAATGATGTAACGAATAACTCCCCTGACTCTTAAACACTCATTCAGGCCAACAGAGAGTACGGCTCTAAGCCACTCTCTTCTTCTTTCTTTCAAGCTTTCTCAAGCTTACGGCTGTTGCCTAGAGCACTGACTTAAGCGTCGAAGGATTTCCACCAGGAATCTCCAGTCCTCGAGGCTTGTTTGTAGGCTTCCAAGCGCAAGAAGCTCATCGGAGGATTTCGGGCTCGCTGGATGAGGCAACCGAGCGCTCGACGATGTTCGAGGATGGTGATTTGGCATCAACAACCTGATATAGCTCCTTCAGCTGGTTATGTCGGCACAAAAAAGTCTTACCACATCAGATGGCCCATGCATTGGCTATGGATTGGTCGCCCACACATGTCAATGCGTGTGCGATGGCCCAATGAACGTTATCATGCACCATACGTGCGAACGATCAATCCGTACGGTCGGTGCTCGCTTGCTGCACCGAAGAACGGTGAAGCAAGTCTTAATATTTTCTTGACTAGGTCCAGATGGCCCCCAACAAACTATTTTAAGAATAGGCTTCTTCTTCTTCTTCTTCTTTGGTACAAACAGGTGATCACACCATTCTTGTGCTAGTCAGCCTAGATAAGTCAGAATATAGAATTTATTTAAGAACAATAGGATATGGGTTACCCTGTCGCCATAACCAAAAATCATAGTGTAGGCCATAGAGGCCATCACCCAGTCAGCCGCCATGTTGGCCTCCTTATAAACATGTTTGATCTAGAAGCTGTGGACATTCTGCAAAATAGACCAAACATTCTGAAGCAGAGGGTTTGTTGGAGAATGAACAGGGCTATCACTACAAGAAAATACTGAAATAGCGACGCAAATTTAGCGACGCCAAATTGCGTCGCTAAATTGCGACCACTTTGCGACGCCTTTGTGACAACAAAATATTGCGACGCATTAGCGACTCATTAGCGACTCAATTAATCAAAAAATTAAAAAAATTATATTTTTAATATTGTGACGCAAATATTGCGTCGCAATATTTTTTAATTAATTTTTTATAAAATAAAATATCGATAAAAATATTGCGACGCAATATTTGCGTCGCAATGTTTTTAGCAGAATTAAAAAATTAAATTTTTAAAATTGCGACGCAAATATTGCGTCGCAATATTTTTAAATTAATTTTTATGAAATATAAATATTAATAAAAATATTGCGACGCAATATTTGAGTCGCAATGTTTTTAGCAGAATTAAATATTTTACATTTTTAATATTGCGACGCAAATATTGCGTCGCAATATTTTTAAATTAATTTTTAATGAAATATAAATATCATTAAAAATATTGCGACACAATATTTGCGTTGCAATGTTTTTAGTAGAATTAAATATTTTAAATTTTTAATATTGCGACGCAAATATTGCGTCGCAATATCTTTAAATTAATTTTTTATGAAATAAAATATCAATAAAAATATTGCGACACAATATTGCGTCGCAATGTATTTAGCAGAATTAAAAAATTAAATTTTTAATATTGCGACGCAATATTGCGTCGCAATATTTTTAAATTAATTTTTTATGAAATATAAATATCAATAAAATATTGCGACGCAATATTTGCGTCGCAATGTTTTTAGCAGAATTAAATATTTTAAATTTTTAATATTGCGACGCAATATTGCGTCGCAATATTTTTAAATTAAATTTTAATAAATAAAATATCATTAAAAATATGCGACGCATATTTGCGTCGCACTTTTTTTAGCAAAATTAAATATTTTAAATTTTTAATATTGCGACGCAAATATTGCGTCGCAATATTTTTAAATTAATTTTTATGAAATATAAATATCAATAAAAATATTGCGACGCAATATTTGCGTCGCAATGGTTTTAGCAGAATTAAAAAAATTAAATTTTTAATATTGCGACGCAAATATTGCGTCGCAATATTTTTAAATTAATTTTTTATGAAATATAAATATCAATAAAAATATTGCGACGCAATATTTGCGTCGCAATGTTTTTAGCAGAATTAAATATTTAAATTTTAATATTGCGACGCAAATATTGCGACGCAAATATTGCATCGGTCGTCGCCGATCGGGATCAGGTCTTGGATCGATCGCAACCGTCGGATCGTCGCCGATCTCGGACGGATCGCCATGGTCCGAGATCGGTCGTGGCCGATCGGGATCAGGGCTTGGATCGATCGCAACCGTTGGATCGTCGCCGATCTCGGACGGATCGCCACGGTCCGAGATCGGTCGTGGCCGATCGGGATCAGGGCTTGGATCGATCGCAACCGTTGGATCTTTGCCGATCGGACCGATTGCCGCGGTCCGCGATCGGTCGTCACCGATCGGGATCAGGGCTTGGATCGATCGCAAGCGTTGGATCGTCGCCGATCTCGGACGGATCGCCACGTCCGAGATCGGTCGTGGCCGATAGGGATCAGGGCTTGGATCGATCGCTACCGTCGGATCATCGCCGATCTCTGATGGATTGCAACTGTCCGAGATAGGTCGTGGCCGATCGGGATCAGGGCTTGGATCGATCGCAACCGTCGTATCTTTGTCGATCGGACCAATTGCCACGGTCCGAGATCGGTCGTCGCCGATCGAGATCAGGGCTTGGATCGATCGCAACCGTTGGATCGTCGCCGATCTCGGACGGATTGCTACGGTCCGAGATCAGTCGTGGCCGATCGGGATCAGGGCTTGGATCGATCGCAACCGTCGGATCGTCGCCGATCTCGGACGGATCGCCACGGTCCGAGATCGACCGTGGCCGATCGGGATCAGGGCTTGGATCGATCGCAAGCGTTGGATCGTCGTCGATCTCGGATGGATCGCCACGGTCCGAGATCGGTCGTGGCCGATCGGGATCAGGGCTTGGATCGATCGCAACCGTCGGATCTTTGCCGATCGAACCGATTGCCGCGGTCCGCGATCGGTCGTCACCGATCGGGATCAGGGCTTGGATCGATCGCAAGCGTTGGATCGTCGCCGATCTCGGACGGATCGCCACGGTCCGAGATCGATCGTGGCCGATAGGGATCAGGGCTTGGATCGATCGCTACCGTCGGATCGTCGCTGATCTCTGACGGATTGCAACTGTCCGAGATAGGTCGTGGCCGATCGGGATCATTAAAAATTTTATAGAATAAATTATGATGCAATTTATCGTCGTAATTATTAACATTAATTATAAATATAATCATTTATAAATATTAACAAATAGCTTGCGACGCCTTAGCGGCACAGTTTAAAAAAATATAAATAAATATTGCAACAAAATATATGTGTCGCAATATTATTAGAATACATATAACTGATTAAAATATTTAAAAATATTTGCGACGCAATTTGTCGTCGCAATTATTATAATAAATTTAAATATTTTCATTTAAAAATATTTAAAAAATAATTGCGACGCACTTATTGCGTCGCAATATATGTAATAACTTTTTATTAATCAATTTAAATTATTAAAAAAATATTGCGACGCCTTAGCGACGCAATTATTAGAAAATAAAATTATTTTTCCTGCCAGGTGATGGCGCCAATTTAGCGACGCTTTAGCGACGCATTTATTGGCGTCGCTATATTTTCATAAAAGTATTTTTTACATTTATTAATGATGGATTAGCGACGCCCACGTGCGTCGCTAAGACAAAAAAAAAAAAAAAAATTATTGCGACGCAATTAGCGACGCCAAATTGGCGTCGCTAATTACCTATATTTAAACCCCCCTTTCTTCTTTCCTCCTTCCGGTCTGACCTAGCCGCCGCCGCGTGACTCCCAGCCCCCCCCGAAACTCCGGCGATCTCCTCCGACTCCCAGCCCCCCGAGGATCTCCTCCGACTCCGGCTACCGGCCAAGGCGAATCTCAACAAAGGTTAGCCCAAAAATCCAAAAAAAAAAATTTTTTTCTGTTTTTTTTTTATTTACCTGCTGCCGTCTTCTCCGGCCACGGCAGGTCCGTGGCCGTCTTCTCCGGCCACGGCCGCTGCCGTGGCCGGCAGTGGCCTGGCCACGGTGGCCAGGCCACTGTTATAAATTTTTTTTTTTTTTTTTTAAACAGGGGGGAGGGGAGGAAACCCCCCCCCCCCCCCCGCCCCCCCATTCTTTTCATGTCCGGCCACGGCCGTGGCCGCGGCCGGACAAGGCGGCCACGGCCGCTGCCGTGGCCGGCAGTGGCCTGGCCACGGTGGCCAGGCCACTGATATAAAAAAAAATTTTTTTTTTTAAACAGGGGGGAGGGGAGGAAACCCCCCCCCCCCCCCCCCCCCCCCCCCCTTTGTTTTCATGTCCGGCCACGGCCGTGGCCGCGGCCGGACAAGGCGGCCACGGCCGCTGCCGTGGCCGGCAGTGGCCTAGCCAAGGTGGCCAGGCCACTGTTATAAAAAAAAAAAAAAATTTTTTAAACAGGGGGGAGGGGAGGAAACCCCCCCCCCCCCCCCGCCCCCCCTTTGTTTTCATGTCCGGCCACGGCCGTGGCCGCGGCCGGACAAGGCGGCCACGGCCGCTGCCGTGGCCGGCAGTGGCCTGGCCAAGGTGGCCAGGCCACTGTTATAAAAAAAAAAAAAATTTTTTAAACAGGGGGGAGGGAGGAAACCCCCCCCCGCCCCCCCTTTGTTTTCATGTCCGGCCACGGCCGTGGCCGTGGCCGGACAAGGCGGCCACGGCCGCTGCCGTGGCCGGCAGTGGCCTGGCCACGGTGGCCAGGCCACTGTTATAAAAAAAAAAATTTATTTTTTTAAACAGGGGGGAGGGGAGGAAACCCCCCCCCCCCCCCCCCTTTGTTTTCATGTCCGGCCACGGCCGTGGCCGCGGTCGGACAAGGCGGCCACGGCCGCTGCCGTGGCCGTCTTCTCCGGCCATGGCCGCTGCCGTGGCCGGCAGTGGCCTGGCCACGGTGGCCAGGCCACTGTTATAAAAAAAAATAATTTTTTTTTAAACAGGGGGGAGGGGAGGAAACCCCCCCCCCCGCCCCCCCTTTGTTATCTTGTCCGGCCACGGCCGCTGCCGTGGCCGGACAAGGCGGCCACGGCCGCTGCCGTGGCCGTCTTCTCCGGCCACGGCCCTGCCGTGGCCGCAGTGGCCTGGCCATGGTGGCCAGGCCACTGTAATCAAAATTTTTTTTTTTTTTTTTAAGAGTGGGCCGGGGAGGGGAGGAAACCCCCCCCCCCCCGCCCCCCCCCCCCTTTATTTCTGTCCGGCCACGGCCGTTGCCGTGGCCGGCAGTGGCCTGGCCACGGTGGCCAGGCCACTGTGAAAAAGAAAAAAAAAAAAAATATTGGGGTCATAGCAGGGGGGGAGGGGGGGAAACCCCCCGCACCCCCTTTCTTTTCTTGTCCGGCCGTCTTCTCCGGGGCCGCAGTGGCCTGGCCTTGGTGGCCAGGCCACTGTAATGAAAAAAAAAATTTTTTTTTAACAGGGGGCCGGGGAGGGGAGGAAACCCCCCCCCCCCCGCCCCCTTTGTTATCTTGTCCGGCCACGGTCGTTGCCGTGGCCGGCAGTGGCCTGGCCACGGTGGCCAGGCCACTGTGAAAAAAGAAAAAAAAAAAAAATTTTGAGGTCATAGCAGGGGGAAGGGGGGGAAACCCCCCGCCCCCCTGTGAAAAAAAAAATAATTTTTTCTTAATTTAAGCAGAATGTTTATTTAATTTACATATTATTTATGCAATAATTAATTTAAGCAGAATGTTTATGACAATAGTATTTGTGCATTTATACTCATTTACATTTGTTATGTTTGATTATTTATATTTGCTGCAAACTTAATGATGAATTACATTTTGAAATGCTAAATAAAATGTTTTGTTGTTATATTATTTAATTTCCAGCAACAAATTACTAGTTTCAATGATTTACATTTTAGTATTCGCAAACCTTTGTATTTGACACAATAATCTTAAAAAAGTTAGTGATTACATGTATAATTCACAAGATGTTAAGAATAACAAGCATAAGTTCGATTGTCTTCGGACTTTCATAATCACAGCACTTTAATTAACCTTTAGACCCGTTTGAGAATTTGTAAGCCTTAGTCTTGCAAATTCTCAAATTGTCCTGGTGGACAGTTTGGGAATATTTCTTGTGACATGTTAGTCTGCTAGTAATTATCGTGGGGTGAGATTTGGTTTGCATTTGCTCATACGTTCTCCTAGTGTGGCTTATATACCACACATGTAGGAGAACATATGGGGAAATGCTGCCGAAATTTCAATATTGCCGATCGATGATAATTAATAGCATAATAACATATCACAAAAAATATTCTTGAATGGGATAGGGCCTTACCTTGTAGACATGGAGTGAAGGTAGAATTATTTAAGACACTTGAATTCTTGTGAAGTCTAATGACTAAACGCATCGCCTTATGGCCCGACACAAACTCAAGCCCTCTCTTTAGCCATTAACCTATGCATCGGTCCTTCCTAGCAATTGGTTGTAATTATATTAGTACATAAATATATCTAAATTATTTGCGTACTTATAAATGATTTAATTGGTTGTAATTAACCTTAATTAGTTGTGCCCAAGAAATAATTTAGATATATATGTATTAATACTAATATAGTTTTTTTTTTTTGGTTTTAATTAATGCTTTACCAGACTTTGTATAAGTCGGACAAAAATGAGCGGGACTCGCTCATGGATGTATGCAAGGATAAAAGATGGCTTGCTGAATCCAGATTTTCTGAATGGATTGGAAGAGTTTATCGCATTTGCATGTAGCCAACCTGAATGGATGGATGGGCCTAGGATTAGGTGCCCATGCAACTTCCACAGGTGTCAGAATAAAGCCTACAGAGATGTGGAAACTGTTAAGGTGCATTTGTGTAAGAAGGGTTTTGTGCCTGATTACTATGTTGGTACTGTCATGGTGAACCAGAGGATATTCCAGCAGTTGTTATAGGCGAACAAGAGTCAATTCCCGTAGAAGAACCATTTGTGAATTTAAACACATATGAACAAATGGTTATGAATGCATCGGGTAATGACTTCAATCAGAATACATTTATGGAAGAACCAAACCCAGAAGCACAACAATTTTACGATATGTTGAGTGCTGCCAATCAAGAATTGTATCCTGGGTGTGAGGGTCATTCCCAGTTCTCTACAGCTGCTCGAATGTTGAATATTAAGGCAGAACATCGATTATCAGAAAAGGCGTTCAATTCTGTAGCTGAGTTAATCAAAGAAATTCTGCCAAATGATAATGTTGCCGCAGACAGTTTTTACGCAACAAAGAAGTTGTTGCGTGGGCTTGGGCTTCTAGTTAATAAGATCGATTGTTGCTTGAACAATTGTATGATATTTTGGGGTGAAGACTCAGAGCTGAGATGGTGTAAGATTTGTGGGCAATCGAGGTTCAAAAACACCGAAGGAGGAGCCGGTACAAGTAGGAGGAAAAGTGTGCCTTACAAGAGGATGCATTACTTTCCTTTTACCCCACGCCTGCAGAGATTATATAGATCTGAGGCAACAGCTGCTGATATGAGATGGCATGCCGAACATGAATCTAAAGAGGATGAAATGCGGCATCCATCAGATTCAAAGGCTTGGAAGCAGTTCAATGAAAATCATCCTGTTTTGCTGAAGATATAAGGAATGTGAGATTAGGTCTTTGTACCGATGGCTTCCAACCATTTGGTCAAGCGGGGCAACAGTATTCATGTTGGCCTGTGATACTGACTGTATATAACCTTCCTCCGTGGAAGTGCATGAAAGATCCTGCAATGTTTTTAACCGTTTTGGTTCCAGGACCATCAAATCCTAAGGAAAAGATTGATGTCTTTCTGCAACCGTTGGTGGCCGAATTGAAAATGTTGTGGGAAACAGGAGTGGTAGCCTACGACATTTCTATGAAACAAAATTTCTTATTGAGAGCTGCTTTGATGTGGACAATAAGTGATTTTCCGGCATATGCAATGTTGTCTGGTTGGAGCACTGCTGGACGTCTGGCATGCCCTCATTGCATGTATGATTCGGATGCATTTACATTGCAGAAGAGTGGTAAGCAGTCATGGTTTGATAACCATAGGAAGTTCTTGCCACCAAATCATCCTTACAGGCGTAACTTGATCGCCTTCCGGAAGAACAAAGCAGTCACAAAATTTGCCGAACCGGTTAGGTCCGGCATGGATCTATTTGATTCTATAGAGAATTTGGGGTTGATGTATGCATGGGAACCAGATGCAGATAGAATAAATAGCCGTATATGTAAAGAACATAACTGGAAGAAGCGAAGTATATTTTGGGATTTGCCTTATTGGAGCACAAATCTCATCCGGCACAACTTGGATGTCATGCATATAGAGAAAAATTTCTTTGATAACATATTTAACACGGTGCTAAACATCCCGGGAAAAACAAAAGATACTGCAAAGTCAAGAGAAGAACTTAATCAGTACTGTAGAAGAGGTGATTTGAGAAGGAGTGCCGATGGGACCTATCCTAAAGCATGTTACACTCTTGACAGAAATTCACGAGAAGTTTTATGTAACTGGCTAAGAGGGTTAAAATTTCCAGATGGTTATGCCTCAAATATCGGTAGGTGTGTGGACATGCATAAGCTCAAGTTGTTCGGCATGAAGAGCCATGACTGCCATGTTTTCATGCAACGATTATTACCTATAGCTTTTCGTGAGTTGCTTCCGCAACATGTCTGGAAAGCAATTACGGAGCTCAGCTTATTCTTCAAGGAGTTATCTGCCGCAGTCATTACTTCTGCATCAATGGCAAGGCTTGAGGAGGAAATTCCAATTATTTTATGCAAGCTTGAGCGAATATTTCCTCCCAGTTTTTTTGACTCAATGGAGCATTTACCGGTTCACTTGCCATACGAAGCGAGCATAGCTGGTCCTGTGCAGTATCGCTGGATGTATCCATTCGAGAGGTAAATATATACATCATTAAGATATGTTGACATTTGAAATATTATTTCATTGCTTGAAAAATTCGTTAATTTTTTGTTGCAACTTTACATATAGGTATCTTAAGAAGTTAAAAAATAATGTGCGTAATAAGGCTAGGGTTGAAGGTTCTATATGCAATGCACACTTGGTCGAAGAAGTTTCAGCTTTTGCCTCGCATTACTTTGAGGGTCACGTCCACACGAGGAGCCGAAATCATGGTCGTAACGATGACGTATGTGTGGACGAAGCAGAAGCTAATGACGGTAGAATATCAATTTTTAAAGCTATCGGCCGTTCATTTGGTGGGCAGAAGTCAAGAAATCTTAGCGATATGGAGTATAATGCAGCACATTATTACATCCTAATGAACTGTCGAGAAGTCGATCCATATATTGAGTAAGTGTATACTTCAATGCTAAATTGAAAATTTAAATTTATATAATAATATACCATAATATTTAATTTCTAACAGTAGTTTTCATCCTTTTCATCCCATAAGGATGTTTTGTGATAGACAACGACAGATGAATCCCGACATCAGTCAAGTTGCAATTGGGCAGAAATTAGAAATGGAGTTTGCTTACTGGTTTTATGAATTTGTGAGTAGTATCACTCAATCAATTTCGATAATGGCAATTATTTTTTGAATTGGATGTCAATAGCTTATTAATTTATAGGTCAACGGTCCATGGTCGACAACCGACAATATTTTCATTAAATGTCTATCGCAATGGCCATTGAAGACCGTAACAACCTCTACTGGCTATTTTGTAAATGGGTACAAATTTCAGATTGAACGATTAGCAGCTTCAAGAGGTACTCAGAACTGGGGCGTGTGTGTAAAAGGAGAAAGTGTTGGAGCAAATATGCAGGATTATTATGGAAAGTTAGTAGAGGTGGTTGAAGTTGAATATCCCGGTTGGCCTTTAAAACGAACCGTATTGTTTCGTTATGATTGGTTCGATCCGATAATTCCTGTGGGCAAAAGGGTTCATAACGACTATAATTTGGTTGAAGTGAACCATCGACGAAGATTACATAAATATGACCCATTCATCCTTGCATCCCAAGCTCAGCAAGTCTTTTACTGCGGATATCCAAGTTTGCGCAACGACAAGCGAGATTGGTGGGCCGTTTCTAAAATCGTCCCACGTTCAACAATCGTATTAGAGGAGAGTTCATCAAGTCAATCAGCCGAGTGCCCTGCATTTCAAGAGGATGAGATGGAACTGCATGCAATTGAGGACGACACAAGAGCTCCTGAAACATCACTTAGAGATCCAAGTGGTGATGTCCAAGAAATTGCGGATGCAAATGTTCGGTTTTCTTCCGATAATGAAACTGATTCGCAATCCGATACGGCATCGGATGTTGAACCAACATTTCACGAAACAAATGACACCGATTAAACATAAAGGTTTTTTAAAATTTAACTTTTTTTTATAAGTGTTAAATTCTTACATAGTCAATCATTAATCGTAATTTAATTGTGTGAATCCTAGTATTTTCAGTATGAGGGGCAGAGGACGTAGTTTGGATCCTTCGACATCAGATCACATGAGCGTTGGAGATGGAGAGTTTGGATCTCCAGCAGAGGCGCAGCCTTCGACCTCTGCAGCAGTATTACCATCTACCCGATCGGCACAGACCTCCGAGAGTTCTTCCACCTTCGGCCGCACTTTACTTCGACTTGATGCTCAGGGGATGTAAGTATATATTAATTACAAATATTTGTTAATGTTTTTAAGTCATTAACTTATAAACTTGCATTTTTTTAACAGATTCATTGAGCAGCATCATGTCTCCAGCCACATCAGCGCCATTTTTCAGAGGCATGCAGATCCCAGTGGCTACGATTGGCACCAC
This sequence comes from Calamus simplicifolius, assembly GCA_900491605.1. Taxonomy (NCBI): domain Eukaryota; kingdom Viridiplantae; phylum Streptophyta; class Magnoliopsida; order Arecales; family Arecaceae; genus Calamus; species Calamus simplicifolius. Next base: position 2,118,217 of record UESW01003834.1, on the reverse strand, counting down.
GTATCGCCGGCCACGAGGGAGTTTTATTTTTCCGAGTTTCAGGTAAACTTATTAAATACAATTTAGTAGTGATATATAATTCTTTAAAGTTAATAAATTCAGAAACTAACTGTTTATTTTAATGCAGAAAAAATTTACGTGGGATCCTGCCACCCATGATGCCATTAGGGCAGCATGGGAGGCTCTGACGCGACGCCGATACTCCGACATGGTTCATCGTTGGAGGTCGTCGGGTCAGCGTCCTGCGCACGTGCCAGAGGGTATTTGGCACGAGTGGCAGCAGGCCTGGGAGTCCGATGGCTGGCGCAGGAGGTCCGCATCAGCCAGCACGAACCGCCGATCTGAGAAGGGCGGTCGTGGCACGGGTCTCTCCTGTCATACATCGGGCTCCATTTCGATTCAGGAGCACAGACGGCGTATGGTAAGAAAACATAAATATTTTAATTACTATTTTAGTTCTTTACAAATATTTTTATTAATATTTTTTTTATTGTTATAGACTGAGCAGGAGGGCGGAGATCCTGGTGAGTTTCGTCTATTCAGGGCGACACACACCAGGAGGGACGGCTCCTGGGTCGATACGCGATCACGGAGGTTGCGGTAAGAAATTAGATTTAGTATCTGTTTAATTTTTAAAATTTTATTTCTAGAAATTTATTAACTCATTTATTATTGATTTCATAATTTCAAGGCACGAGTCGACGAGCTTCGATCCCAGGCATCATAGGTCGACTCTACTGATGGGGAGACGCCCGTCGAACTCTCAGCAGATGAGAGTCGACGTGTGTTTTTGGAGGCTGTTGGTGCCCAGCCACGAGACCGCAGGGTCTATGGTATGGGCACTAGAGCTTCTACATTTTTCCCCATCAGGCCTCCAGCTCGCGAGTTCCTGTTGATCTTCCTCCCGAGCGTTTAGAGGAGCTTCGCAGATCTATTGCAGAGGAGCTTCGCCAGGATTACGAGCAGGATTTTGAGGATCGTATGCGAGGCCGGGATCAGGAGGTTGCTGACATGCGGGATGAAATGCAGTATTTGCGGGATATGGTTAGACACTTGTCGCAGAGTCTTCAGCCTCCACAGCCTCCACAGCCTCCATAGCCTTCACGTGATCATTCAGATTCTTGATGTATTTTTCTTTTTTTTTTATGTTGTAAAAACTTTTAAATTTTAATATATAAATTATTTTTTGAAATTTATTATTGTTTGGATTGAGTGAAAAATATTTGTATCAATATTTAGATTTAGCGAAATTTTATTAACCATTTTAATTTTTAATTATTTAAATATTTTTTTAAAAAAAAATTTCGACGCTCTGCGACGCATAAAAATGCGTCGCTAAATTTAAAATTAAATTTTTAAAAAAATTAATTAATAAATATTGCGACGCAATTTATTGCGTTGCAATATTTAAATTAATATATAAAATTAAAATTTATTAATAAATATTGCGACGCATAAAATTACGTCGTAATATTAAAATTAATTTTTAAAAATTAAAAATTTATTAATATTGCGACGCATCAATTGCGTCGCAATAATAAAATAATTTTTAAAACAAATAAATTATTATTAAATCTTGCGACGCATTAATTGGGTCACAATATTTAATAATAAATTTTTTTTGTTTTAAAATTTAATTTTAAATATTGCGATGCAATTATATGCGTTGCAATATTTATTAATAATTTTTAATTTTTAAATATTAATTTTAAATATTGCGACGCAATTTTATGCGTCGCAATATTTATTAATAAATTTTTTAAAATTTAATTTTAAATTTAGCGACGCATTTTTATGCGTCGCAGAGCGTCGCAATATTGCGACGCAATTGCGATAAAAGTGTATTGCGACGGGGAGTTGAGCGACGCCATCATTGCGTCGCTATACCATGTTTAGCGACGCAATTGCGACGCATTTTGGCGTCGCAATATTTTAAATTTCTTGTAGTGTATCCCGCCGAATCCAGCGAATAAGTCAATGAGTCCCCCTCAATAGAAGACTCTAAGCATGAAGGAACCTGGTGGCGTAAAAAATGCTAGCCCACATTGTATAAAGCTCTACCATAGGAACTGAGGAATCAAGGAGCCCAAATCCTTCTGCCGCCAGCAAAGCTTCACTGGCTCCTCGAATAATAAAAACAGAGTCCGCTAATCTGCCCTGCACACTCCCATCGAAATTGATTTTAACAAACCCTAGAGGGGCTCCCAAGAGATAAAACTTGTCTACCGATTCGCTGTCGCAGCAGTAAGGGAACTCCAGTGACCATTGCTATCAAAATCATGAGTAGTATAGTGGAGTGTGTGTTCCGCCACCAAAGATAAGGGTTTTCGAGCAATCCTCTGAGAAGTGACTGTATCTTCAGTGAATATGAGCTGATTCTGAGATAGCCAAATCTGATAGGCAGTGGTTGCCAAGATGATGTCCTGTTGCTGGTTATCCCTTATGATATCTCACAGAAAAGAGGTCGGCCAAGAGAACATATCCCCCTCCCTAGGCTGGAATCCCACTATATGCCAGATCTTTCTCGCTCTGGGACAAATAAAGATGGCATGATCAATATTCTCCTCCTTCTGACCATAGAAAGGATAGGTAGCCTGGATAGACGACCCCTATATGAGAGCAGGGAGCAAGTTGAGAGGCATTCCCACTCAAGCTTCCATATAAAGAGTTGTATTCTGGGGTGGATAAAAAGCTTCCAAATCCATGCTGCATCCCTCATATACTGATGCTGAGGTCTAAAGATCAACATTAGATCCTTGATCGGAGCACTGGAGAGACATGATCTCTTCCATAATTTGGCATCATCATCATGGCCTGCTACAAGCGGAATAGACAAAATTCAATGAGCAAGCTTCTTATCAAAAAATAGGGATACCATTGGCATATGCCAAGAGAAAAGATCCTGAGAAATCATATCAGAGACTCTCATAGTGCTGGGAACATCTACACTGATAAAAGTAGGCCAGCGTGAGAGAGGGAGCTCCGCAATCCATGTGTCCTGGACAACATGCACCGATGAACCATCTCCAATCATCCACATGATGTTATCCAAGAAAGCCGATGAGCGCCTGCAAACCTCCTTCCATAAAAAAGAATAACCATGGAAGGACTGGAAATCCATAGCAGCAATCCACTCACCATATCTAGCATGCATGACATAGCTCCAGAAGCAATGCGGATCAAGTATAAACCTCAAGGCATGCCTAGCAAGCATAGCCTCTCTCCTCACAATCAGAGACTGGATATCAAGGCCACCTTCAGATATCAGCATGCAAACAGTATCCCATGCCAGTAGATGAATACCGTGACCATCCTACATCGAGGCCCAGAGAAAGTCTTGAAAGTATCTCTCAATCCTTTTTAGGCAAGTAATCGTGATGGCAGTGTCAGATAAAAGATGAAGAGGAAGGAATGTCAAAACCAACTTCAGGAGGGTAATACTTGCCATCATTGATAACACAGTTACCTACCAGCCATCGATGCGCTCACGAACCCGACGCTCTAGCGCACTAAAATCATTGCAGCGTGGCCATCTTTCGGTGATAGGAATCCCCATATACATAAGTCGGTCAGCCTGATTGGAGATGCCAAAAGAATGAAAGATGGCTTCCCTCATAGCATTGGGAGTTTTCAGACTGAAGCATACCATAGACTTCAGAAGGTTGACCTTCTGTCCCGAGGCCTGACAATAGTCCTAAATAATAGAAGCATAGGTGGTCACATTACGAACACTGGCCTAGCCCAGCAAGATGCAATCATCCATAAAAAGAAGATGAGAGACTGAAGGCCCGTTCGAACCCGACATGAATAGGGCAATGCGAAGATCTTGCTATGCCAAGTAGAGAGCGCACAATAAGTCATCGATAGCAAGGATGAACAAGAAGGGGGAAAGCGGGCATCCTTGGCATAGCCCAACAACAGAATGAAAGAACTTAGTCTGACTACCATTAATGATAAGCGAGAAGGATGGCCTATGGATGCAAGCCATGATCCAGTCTATGAACAGCCCATCAAATCCAAATGCAAGAAGAGTACGATGCAGAAAGGCCCAACTCAATCTATTGTAAGCTCGTTCCATATCAAGCTTGACAGCTATAAGACACTATCTATCAAATGATAAGTGAATATCATGCATAAATTTCTGAGCTATCGGACACAGACCTTGTACAGGATAGTGCAAAGGCTGATGGGCCGAAAGTGAAGCAGAGAGGATGCATCCGTATGTTTGGGCACCAAAGTGAAAAGAGTTTGATTCCAGTCTGCAGGGATACAATGAGATTGAAAAGTACTCAATATGGTGCGCAACATCGTCGCCCACAATAGTCTAGTATGATCGGAAGAAAAAGGACAAAAACCATCAGGCCCAGGGCCTTGTCAGGCCCTAAGTCCCAAAGAGCAAAACAAATCTCGTGGATTGTGATAGGCCTCGTAAGAAGGTCATTCTCTTCTATAGAGACCTTCTTAGAATCAAGGATCGGAAGGACAAGGAATCCATCTCGAGCATGCTCAGACCATCGGCATTGAAAAAAATGATAAAGCTGGTCCCAAATGACAAATATATCTTCCTGGTAATGCCCATCCTCATCAGCTATACGTCGAATCCTGTTGGCAGCTCTACGCCTTAGGGTAGACTGATGAAAAAATCTGGTATTGCGATCCCCCTTGCAAATCCAGTGAACCCGAGACCTCTGCCTCCAGTAAATCTCCTGCTGTTGTAAAAGAGAGCGGTGGCAAGCTATCATAGCTCTTAGCACAATAAGATCAGAATTAGGGAGGCAGCCTACAATGTCCTCTCTGCTCTGAAGAGAAACAATTTCAGCTTCGACCTGTTCCACTTTCCTGGTTAGGTCCCCAACCTCCACTCTATTCCATCTGGAAAGCCAATGCCTTGCTAGCTATGCCTAGATAGTTTGTACATAGCACTGCCTCTCACCGGTAGTCGCCAAACTTGGGAGATAATGGACCGGGCCGAGGAATAAGAGGTCCAAAACTGCTCAAATTGAAACTGCTTCCTCTACTGCGATGCCCCCTCCGCCTTCGTGAAGATCAAGATGGGACAGTGGTCTAATGCAATCCTCGGAAGATGAGTAACAATGGCAGAAAGGTAGATCTGAAGCCACTAATCCATGGCTAAAGCCCTGTCCAGTCTCTCCCAGATGCGAGTTGAACCCTGATGATTGTTGCACCATGTAAATTGAGGGCCCAAGAACCCTAAGTCAAGCAGCCCAGCAGAGGAAATAAATGACCTAAACTCATCTATCTCCACTGAATCAACAACCTGTCTACCCCTCGTTTCTCACTGGCCCTAGTGATACAGTTGAAGTCACCAACAATGAGGGAAGGGCAATTCTTGTCAAGAAGAGAAAGAATCTCATACCAAAAAACTCGCCTTTCCCGGAAGTCAGTACTAACATAAACTTCCAAGAGAAGCCAGGGGACTGAAGTTCCCTTAGAGATAACAGCAGTAACCCACTGGTTACACCGATGAAAAGCATCAACACGGATGGCATTAGTGCGCCAAAGAATCATAATACCACCAGAAAGGCCCAATGATTCCACTGCATATGAAAACCATGTTATAGCAACCTGTCTCCGAAACCAGATTAAACTGTCTTCCAACATATGGGTTTCTAATAGAATGCAAATATCATAGCTATGAAGCTGCATCAATCTCCTGAAAGAGGAGCGAAACGAGGATTTTCGGACTTCCCTAACGTTCCAAATAAAGATCTTCATATTATAGTTGGGGGGGGTAGGGCCCCAGACTTATCCACCAACATATCAGTGGCAGGAAGGCACCCAGAAACTGAGTTACCATCCTTCGGATTCTCCCTAGAACAATCCATATGTAGTGTACCCTCAATAACTTCAGCAGGCTCTCCTCCCGAGATGGTCATAGCCCTCATATGAGAAACCTGTCCCTGACCCATAATAACTTTCTTTAAGCAAGAGACAATAGACTCATGACTTTGACTCCCCAGCTGGGTTGGCAAATCAGATACACTGTTCTCGCCTACCGAAGTCATCCCCTGGCTTCGGGTGGATTTAGCATCCTGGATCACCAGGGCAGCAGTGCCCTGATTCGAGTCCGAGAGTGCTGTAAGGGTGAATTTATCCTGCACTCTTTTTTGTTCCATGTGTAGTCATTTTTCCTTTTCTTTTATCATTTTTTGTGGAAACTTGATGAAGGTGAGTCTCCGCAGGCCTAGCCCTCTTTGATGGGCCAGGAAAAGCATCCTTGCTACCACTGGGCTAACCGGCCTATTTATCTGAACCCAATAGTGCAAATGGGTTCTCTGAGATCATTTGTGAGTTTAGCTTCTGAACTTTATGAGTCTCTGTTTCCTGAGTTGCAGGACCAGCCATAGTCATTGACCCTAGGAGCCCGGCACGCCCGAAAATGACCGGCACGCCCCCCTCAACCCTCTTATCCACCGATATCGGGGTAGAGGCAGAAATAGGGGATCCCAATTGACCTAATGTGAACTTGGACCTCCGTTGAGCAACCTTGACCGGCTCCTGCCACCCCTCCTCCGATCGAAGGACTAGAGTAGTGGTAGAACCAGGCAGGGTCTTCCTCCTCATCTCCGGTGGTGGGGCTTGGAAGGATCTTCGTGTCTAAGCACTGCCATCTAAGGACCAAACTTGGATCCAGCGGAAGAAGGAACAGCGGATGAAGAGCTGACAAAACAAGGTTCATCTAGGTGAATGGATCTGCACCTGGGACAAATCCCTTCAAGGTGCTTATAAGCATATTGCTGCCAGAATGGCTCTCGGGTGCCCCTGATCCTGGTTCCCGGTCGGAGCGGCCGACACAGATCAACCCTGACACAAGCCCGGGCAAAGCTTTCTCTGCTTTTCTCTTTGGTAGAGGAATCAGAGCATATGAATTCGCCTCTCGGAGCAAGGATGGTGCACAAGATATCCTCTGCCCAAAACTCTAATGGCAAGTTAGGGAGTCTTACCCAAAGCAGGGTTGATGCTACTGAATCCGACGACGGGATAAAATTCCGAAGACCATCCCTAAGTGGCAATGGGTTGACCATTAGCAGTCCACGGCCTCCCCAGAGCCATCTCCTTCGCACTGAGCTCAGAGAATTTGAAGATATAGCATCTATGTGACAAGCAGGCCGCTTCAATTCCACCGGGGATCCCAGTACGCCAAAACTCCCTGATGATGGCTTTTAATGGTACCCAACGATGAAAGCTCTTGCGATAATAGCCTTCTTCTGCCATCCAGCTGCTTCAATCTTCAATGCCTCAGTAGGCACTTGGTTTACCTTCGGAAAGTACGATTCTAACTCTATCACCTCCGCCAAAGAAGGGGATAGAGCAATTCAGATAAAACGGGTTTTAGCAATCCGTCTTCACAGCTTAGTGCTCTTCGTCTTAGTAGTTAGTTCCATTCGCAGCATGAGGAGTAGAGAGGATAATGTTGTCCATGGTCCGATAGGGTCAGACAATGGAAAATGGCCCGGATCGCCGAAGATCCCAAGCATAGCAGTCGTAGCTAAAATCTTAAAGCTTGAGTCAACAGATAACCGGGAAAAGTTACCTCTGGTTACGAATAGGCTTCTTTGGTGCGACAATGCGTGAGAGAGAGAGAGAGAGAGAGAGAGAGAGAGACCTGAGACGTGAGCGAACGAAAAACTCAACGTGTAATTGACTTAGCATTTGCCGTAAACGGAGCCAGGACCCAAAAGTTGACGAGGACCAAGTCGTGCTAGCAAAGCGAGCGAGAGGCACGCTGACGCGGGTTAGAGGCTTTGCCTTTCTTATATTCAATTCCAATGCTCGATGATTTGACTTGAAAATTAAGAACAGCACTCTTTACCACCTTTCATGTTTCATGAGCATCCAAGTCATTCGCTGAACTTTATTTCCATTGAAGGGTCTCAGGCAAAACATGATCACTTTGCAATGCATTATTAACACATCAAATGCCATGCTTCATGAATATTTGAGCATGACGATTTTAGATGCAAGATTGTAACATGATCGGGCCATAAGGTGAGAATTTTCATATGTAGAGCTACATTCGAGATATATGTGGAGCTTATTTGGATAATCCTATGGAAATCATAGGATTGGGAAAGAGAATTTTCATGTTGTATTGCATTTGGTTTAGCTTAGTCCAGACCTATTGAACCTCCCCCAAATCCATTTTTGTAGGGAGAAAAAGAACTTAACAAGTGTGTTTTTTTTTTAAAAAAAAAAATTCTGAGGTGTTTTTCCTTCGGCGGAACCTTAACTTTCCTAATCAAATGGCGGCTGAGTTGGGCCACACACTAATACCAAATGTGATATTTATAGGAAAAGGCTTGTTGCATCGTAAGCGGCATCGACTGCGTGGATTAGCTATCTGCACATATCGATGTACGTACGATATGCGATAAGACCCATTAGGCTATTATACTGACACATGCGAAAAGTTAATCCTCACTGCCTATGCATGTTTATTGCACTAGATGACAGTGCAGCAAGACTTTTTCGATGCCTATACTCAAGTTTGGCCCAATAATAATCACAATGCTTAATATTCTTAATCAAGTTTGGTCCAATTTAAATGGGCCAACGACAAGCCTGCTATCAAGCTTGAAATCTTTTTTTTTTTTTGCCTTATTTAACCAATACCCAATTTTTCTTTTTTTCTTTTTTTCTTCATTTTGGCTATAATTTAAATTAATATTAAATAAAAAATATCTTTTGCATGTATGCATGCGTGCGCGTGCATGCATTCATGGGTGCGTGTTGTAATTTTTGATTAGGTGTTATAAATTTCGACAAATTTACGAACAAAGTCTAAAACTAACATGAAGTTAGTAGATATTGGTTGAGCGTAAATGGATTTTGGTTAAACTCGAATTGATCTGTTGGACATGATTAATAAACAAATTGATCCGCTGACATACCTATAATTAATCTGATTTCTAAACATGTTAATATCTGTAACCCAACCCACCAATCTAGACATAATCCATTGGACTTATTTATTAAGTTAATGTAATATTTTAATTAATTATTATTTTTAATAGCAATTATATGCTTATATAAGAAATTTATATTTATATTTTTATAAATGAAAAAATTTGTTTTTATTTTGATTATGATTTTAAATATATAATTACTTTATCGGTGAAATGGAATTAGATGTATTAAACATATTACATGGTTTACATGGTTATGCAATCATATTAACTTGGATATGATTATAATGCCTCAAGCTTATTCACTAGTCCAATTAACAAATTTGTAGGCTGAAATCATGTGGCATAAAAAAACTCAAGTAGAAGTTAATTGATAGCAAGTAAACTTGAATCATAAGCACATAATACTTTTCTTTCCTATTTGATGTTTTCGTTCTTATTATACGATGTTCTTTTCGCATTAGTCAGAATTTACTTGAATCAAATTGTTGGTGCTGCAAAGATGGTTGCACGCTATGACATGATTGTACTACCATCCCATAAATAGCTCTTTTCTAATGCTCACTAACTTTTGCATACCCAGCATGGTAGGACTCAACCACCATTCTATGGGTAGCCCTTTCCTCATACCCACTAACTTTCGCACAATTGCCATAGTAAAATTTCATCACTATCTTATAGGTAGCCTTTTTCTCATGTTCACCACACTTATATCGGCTTTAATACTATTTGTAACGCCTCAAGCTCACTTATTAGCATGATTAACCTATTAGTGGATCAAAATAATGTGTTCCAAAAACTTGAGTAAAAATTTATTAATAGTTGTGTACTTGAGTTATAAAAACATAATATTTTTTATCTAATATAAAATTATTTTTAAATATTATAATAATCTAATTATTAAACATATTGTGATATATATATCCCATTTGGGTTTAGATTTTTGACCTAATGAATAAATAGGCAAGATTTGTAATCTATTGATTTGATTTATCACCCTCTTAGCTGTGTGGCCCAAGAGCATCTCTATTCTGCGCCCCCCTCCCCCTCTCTCTCTTTCCCTTCATGACTTAGTCATTCCTTCCTGAAAAGCTCTTTGTGCACTGCACGCATATGACTGTATATACTGAAGGGCATTTTTATTCTTTCCCGCACTGCATGTATGGCCACATGTGTGCATGGCCAATCATTGTGCATGATGCACATGCTCATGCATGACTTTTCCTTCCTTTCCATAAAAATTGTGAGTCTCGCAGGATGGAAAGATCCTCCTACATCGCGTATAGTGCAGGAGCCACGCACTATGATGATTGGCTGCGCTGCGGTATAGAAAAGGACAAAAATGTTCCCTTGCATGCATGGCTGCATACATGTGCAATTAATAACTATGCATAATGCATGTAATGCATGTATTTTGCATCCCATGCGGTGCACAAAGAGCTGTCCCTTGCGGGGATGGAAAAGACTTTGTACACCGCCTCCGGTGCAGCAAGTCTATGTGGGCTGCATTGTTCCTTTTTATTAGTTCACATATACATGACACCCATTAAAAAATGTTAAGACAACTTTACGACATCCCGAGGAAAAATTTACGACACCCTAGTTTTAAGCTTACGACACCGTAGTTATAAAGTTAAGATACCAGTTCATAAAAAAAAACTCATGACATCCTAATTTTAAACTTACGACACCCTAGTTTTAAACTTAAGACACCCGTTCAGAAAAAGGTATCTGTACAAAAATTCCAAAAAAAAAAACTGTTTGACATGCATAAATACCCGTTCAGCTTTTTTTGGAATTTATTTATAAATATTTTTCTGAACGGGTGTCTTAAGTTTAAAACTACGGTGTCGTAAGATTAAAACTAGGGTGCCGTAAATATTTTTTGCTTTTCTTAACGAGTGTCTTAGTTTTATAGCTACGTAAGTTTAAAACTAGGGTGTCGTAAGGTTTTTTTGCTTTCTTAATGGGTGTCTTAATTTTGACGTGACGTGCATTAATACCAGCTTTTTTTAGAATTTGTGTAAAGACGAGTGGGTGTCGTAATTTTATAACTATGGTGTCGTAAGATTAAAACTATAGTGTCGTAAGTATTTTTACTTTCTTAACAGGTGTCTTAATTTTATAACTATGGTGTCGTAAGTTTAAAACTATTGTGTCTTAGTTTTATAACTACGGTGTTGTCGTAAAGTTTTTTTTTTTTATTTTCTTAATGGGTGTCTTAATTTTGACATGGCTTGTATTAATACAAGTTTTTTTTGAAATTTATGTACAGAGGAGTGGATATCGTAATTTTATAACTATGGTATCGTAATAAGTATTTTTTATTTTCATGTCTTAGTTTTATAAACTAAGGTGTCGTAAGTTTTCTTTTGCTTTCTTAATAGATGTCTTAATTTTGATGTGAATTAATACCCGTTCAGTTTTTTTTGGAATATGTACATTTTTGAACGGGTGGATGTAAGTTTTTTTTTTTTGCTTTTTGAACGGGTGTCTTAACTTTATAACTACGGTGTCGTAAGCTTAAAAGTATCGTAAGTTTTTTCCTCGATATGTTGTAAAGTTGTCTTAACATTTTTTTGCGTATGTGGATCAATAAAAAGAAATGGTACAGTCTATGTAAAACTTGCTACATCGAAGATGATGTATAAAATCTTTTCCTGCAGGATTATCCAAACAGGCCCTCGGTAGGTCCAAGCTTAGGTCAATGGGTTATATTGGTTTCCATGGCCATCCGCATCCGAATGAGGCACTACGCCATCGAGGCATCGACCCGATCACGGGGCACGCTAAAAGTGGACCGTTACGAATTTTCCCTCCCGATGCCCAAATGTCCTTCCCACAGAGCTCAGGGAATGCGCCATAGAGACGGAGGTGAGAGGTCGGTTAAGAATCCCGGTGTCGGATCGCCGGCGTAGTCGTCGAGGAAGCCGAGACTTTTTATCAGGCCTTCCCCATCCTCCTCCGAAGTACTACTTATTTTACTATAATTCATCTTTTGGCCCTTTTTGCTGCGATCTTGAATGTTGACAGTGCTTGAGATTGTTAAGTATATCATATGCCGTTTAGCCCTTCTTCGCTAGCGCTATTTTTTTGTAATTTTTTTGGTTTTTTTTTTTTTTTAGGGGGGGGGGGGGGGGGGGGGGGGGGGGGGGGTTTTCCTTTTTCCCATTATACAGGAGATTGCAGTCGGCTTCGGACCCTAGATTTTTTTTTTTGGGCGAAAGTTCGATTTGCTAGCTATCCCATCTAAAGCGACTTTCTATTTGACAGGGCTCTTTGTACTGGGGAGGCGGGCAAAGCAGGTAAATTTCCATTTCACTACTAACTCACTCATCAAATTCGATGAGGTCCTATCAAGCTTCGCCCACACTTTTCTGATCTCGGAATCTTGAGGTTTGCTAGGGTTATCACGACTTTCCAATCAACGAGAGAACCAAAAAAAAAAAAAACTATTGTTAAAGGGTAGAATCGATATTGCATTGATAATCGTACGAAAGGGATAGGATCAGCCACATCCCTCCATCCGCTATGATGTGCACCCAAGAAACAAGCTAAACTAATGCGGTCCGTCAGGCCATGCGACTCCCGCAGCTCATTTTCCCCGAGCTCGACCTCTTCGAGCTCCCACAACTCGACTTTCCCGAGCTTTCCGAAGCTCGGTTCCTATGAGCTCCTATAGCTTGGCTTACCCGAGCTACCTATAGCCCAGCTTTCCCCGAGTTATCTATCTATAGCTCGACCTCTCCGAGCTCCCATAGCTCGGCTTTCCCTGAGCCTCCCCTGGCTCGGCTCTCCCGAGCCTCTCATGGCTCGGCCCTCTCCGAGCTCCCATAGCTCGGCTTTCCCCGAGCCTCCCCTGGCTCGGCTTCCTCGAGCTATCTATCTATAGCTCGACCTTTCCGAGCTCCCATAGCTCGGCTTCCCCCGAGCCCCCCATGGCTCGGCCCTCTCCGAGCTCCCATAGCTCGGCTTTCCCCGAGCCTCCTCTGGCTCGGCTTCCCCGAGCTATCTATCTATAGCTCGACCTCTCCGAGCTCCCATAGCTCGGCTTTCCCCAAGCCTCCCCTGGCTCGACTTCCCCGAGCTATCTATCTATAGCTCGACCTTTCCGAGCTCCCATAGCTCGGCTTCCCCGAGCCTCCCCTGGCTCGACTTCCCCGAGCTATCTATCTATAGCCCGACCTCTCCGAGCTCCCATAGCTCGGCTTCCCCCGAGCCTCCCATGGCTCGACCCTTTCCGAGCCTCCCATGGCTCGGTTTCTCCGAGCTTCCCATAGCTCGACCTCTTCGAACTCCCCTAGCTCGGCTTCTCCCGAGCCTTCCATGGCTCGGCTTCTCCCTCACCTCCGTGGAACCCGACGCGGGAGGGCCTAGACCTATCGTAACAGAACCCCAATCAGAAAATCATGTTGAGAGGTGGTCTAAGATCTAATATGGCTACCTGGGACCTACGCATCTATCATATCTCAGGCCATCAAATAGCTCTTCTAGCCGTCGATCCCTCAACGAACAAGATATAGATCCCACCGGCCTTGCAACGGCCTGATTCGATTCATTCCCGTATCCTAACAACCTTCGAACCTTCCAGAAGGCGCTCAAGATCCAGATCATTGCCTACAAATACAGTACCCTCAGATTCTCTCAGGTATGCGCCCACTGCCCCTGGCTCACTCTGACTCTCTCACTCTCCCTCACTGCTCGTCGGCGCTCCCCTAGAGCTCCCGATCGGCCACCCCTGGAGAGACTCCCCGGAGAGATCCCTCTCCTTATTTTCTGTTGATCACCGATCCCCACTGACTTGAGCGTCCGAGGGTCTTCCGCGGAGGGCCACCCCAACACCTCTCGCGCGAGGACATCTGTACAGGTCCACCCATGAGGAAGCCCAGACCAGAAGATTGACCGCGCCTGAGTCGGAGGACGGATCCCGACGGCAACAGCTATGAATTTTTTTCCCCCGACTATTATAATGCATGATTGTTTTGATCGAAGATGCACTTGAGTAAAGTATCTCAGCTGATGCATTGTTCCAGCAACCACCGAAACCTGGAAAGCGATGGGGTTTCTGTCCACTTTCAAGAAATTATGGATCCTGTATGCTTTTGGTGTTTGGAGATTAATTATTATACCAGAGTTTCAGCATTGGGTACTGCGATCTTCAGGACAATGGAACCTTTTAGAAGGCTGTTAAAGGCTGCGACTTTGTTATTACTAGAGTTGCATCCTTGGACAACTCTTCTGAATACTATGTAGATGATCGTGGGAGTAATTTCACTTAGATCACCAAGAAGCTGAAAGCAAAGGAGCAGATCTGGACAACAATCGCTTTTTGATCCTCTAGATCTGTAATCTATTGAACTTTTCTTGTTCTGCATACTGGCTTAGGATAATGGTACGTCAGTCTTATACCTTTTACTCATAGATCCTTTCCTTTTTCTCCTTCAAAGTGTTTGCTTATTTCGTGTTTTCACTCTATTTATGAAATTTTACTGCAATTATGTGAAAACGTAAAACTGCTCATGTCATTTCTGGGGCTGATTGGTTTTATCCTTACAAAGATTCTTCCCATTATCGCTGTACAAATTTTGGTCTTTGCAGGCTTGAGGTCCTCAATGAAAGATCTACTGCAGCAGTGCAGATGGTGAAGCTAGTTGAGAATGAGGGACAGCTGGGGTGAATGATTTGGTTCATACATGCTTTGTTTTCTTGCACTGTTAGTAAGAGGAGTTAATTTTCTGTACACTGTTCTGTAGAACGGTAAGAATGAAGCAGAAGCCTATATATTAATGAATTAACGCTTCTGAAATGGCAGGAGAAGGCAACTAAATTGGCCTACGATGATGCTACTTCCCATGTTGGTCTATTGCAAGAGAGTGCATCCAGCTTGCAAGAAAATATCACGAAAGAAAGGTCATCATATCCACTGCTTCTTAATACTGTCACGCCCCAGACCCAAATATTGGGCTAGGGTGACAACCCGCCGCGTGCCGGGCATGCAAGGCGTCTTAAAATCTTGATATACAATTCAAATGGGGCAATAAATATGAAAACCAACCATAATACAAATGATAGTTATAAGTTTTGGGTTTCAAACCCTACACCAAGTCATGCTAATAAAGTTGGGCTACAACAAGCCCTACACACCAACATAATAGGATTACACCAATGCAATGGTTCTTATTTTATTTATTAGAAGCTCCATCAACTCGAATATCCATCAACCCTGAGACTCTGAAAAACATAGTGAAGGTTTAATGAGTTTACACTCAATAAGTAAGCATATTATACAATCATATCATACTTGAATTATATTTAACATGCTATCAACATATGCATTTTGTCAACTTAACATAAATTGAACATTCGATAAGCATCAGGATATGCATTCTAGCAAACTCACTGTTTATGTAATTATAGATTTCCTATGTGTCCCACGGCCCTGCAATACCTCAATCAGAGCACATCCTCCAGATGTGTGGCCATATAAATCAACAGAACATATTGTACGATGTGTGGGGCCATACCATAACAGAACACACTCTACGATGTATGTGGCCATATGAAAATCAGAACACATTGTAAGACATGTGGGGCCATACCATAATAGAACACGTCTACAATGTGTGGGGCCATATCATAACAGAATACATCTCCAGTGTGTGTGGCCATATCAACAGAACACAGCTACAATGTGTGGGCCATAGTAAAGGAAAACCGCGGCGACCCATATA
Organism: Calamus simplicifolius; assembly: GCA_900491605.1. NCBI lineage: Eukaryota > Viridiplantae > Streptophyta > Magnoliopsida > Arecales > Arecaceae > Calamus > Calamus simplicifolius. The sequence continues at coordinate 2,102,559 of UESW01003834.1, read as the reverse complement.
AATCTATTTAACATTTTCATCACAATTACATCATGCATCTGTATCTCACATTACCTCACAGTGGTTTGTACAGTACTAGAAATGCATAGTCACCTCAATATAAACATATCGTACAGGCAATCACTTTTCTGGCATATACATCAATAAATCATTTCTTACAATATTACCAATCACTATAATCATATAATTGTTCATTTGTAATCCACAGTTCCATGCTACATAGACAATTCAGATAATAAAAATGCATGCAAACTGTATATACTCAATTTATTAATTAAATAATTATTAAATTTGCATAATAGTCTTACTTACCTCCTACGCAAAATCCAAATGATGCACCAACTAATCAGATGTCTGGGCACCTACAGGATCAATGTACATAATTAATTCACTGAAATCTAATTAATAAAATGACCCTAAGACCCTACCCAAACTAGTTCACGGGCCCAACTTTGGGCTCGAATATCTCCCACTATACACACCCAATTGGGGAAGTAAAAATACTCCAAGAAACTAGAATTAACCCAGATTCTAGCCATATAATTTTCTTGCTAATCTAAGCCCGTTACGGGGCCCAAAAACCAGCCCAAAACTGCTCGCAGCACGGCCCAGAAGGCCCAGACCAGGCCGGCCCAGCCGGCCCATGGCCAAACCCTTCCAACCCCGCTCCCCTGTTTCGCCCGAAATAGGGGACACCTCCGGCCGGCGGCCAGGGCCACCGCCGGCCTAATCCCGTCCGGCCCGGCCACCGGAGGCCGGGCTGGAGCCGGCCGCGCGGGCCGGCCTCCTTCCCCCCTCTCTCTCTCTCAATTTCTCTCCCTCTCTCTCTTTCTCTCTTCCTGCTCCCGCACGGAATTCACGCGCCGGCGTCGACTCCGGCCAAATTGGGGCCGGTCCGGCCACCGTTGGCCGGACCAGAGCCGGCGCCGCGGCCTCCCCTCTCTCTCTCTCTTAATTTTCTCTCTCCCTCTCTTTCTTTCTTTCTGTTCCCGCTGTGCGCTCGGTGCCGGCGATACGGCCGGCCACCAAGGCCGGCGGACCTCCACCGGACGCATGCCCGGCACCGGTGGAGGTCACCGGCCAATCCACAGGCCCTCTCTCTCTCTCTTCCCGGCTCTTTCTCTCTCTCTCTCTCTCTCTCTCTCTCTCTCTCTCTGTGGCAGGGGACATACCTGAGAATGATGCGCGCCAGGATGAAGGAAGGAGTCCTCCTCCTTCATATTTAATCACCTGTGCACGCCTCGGTTCGGGAGTTCCCGAAGACTAAACGCTTCACCTGGAGCGAAGCGTCAGCCAGGGAAAACCAACAGCTAGAACCTGGTTCATCTGAACCAAACCTGGTTCATCTAAACCGGGTTACTACATCCTCCCCTCCTTATAAAAATTTCGGCCTCGAAATTGGTATACTATAAATCTCAAAAGTCAACAATCTAAGATAGATAAATTACCTTCAAATAATTGTGGATACTTTGTTTTCATCTCTTCCTCCAGTTCCCAAGTAGCCTCCCTCTCAGAATGATTACTCCATTGTATCTTGACATAGGGAATGGTACGCCGCCTCAGTACCTGATCTTTGCGGTCCACGATACGCATAGGATGTTCCTCATATGATAAATCCTTCCTCAACTGAATAGGCTCATAAGCTATAACATGACTGGGGTCTGAAACATACTTCCTCAACATAGATACATGGAATACATTGTGAACACCAGATAAAATCGGAGGCAGTGCTAAGCTGTATGCAACCTCCCCAACTCTGCTCAAGATCTCAAAAGGTCCAATATAGCGTGGACTAAGCTTTCCTCTAATCCCAAATCTCATCACATCCTTGGTTGGTGATACCCTTAAGAATACATGATCCCCAACCTGAAATTCTAACTCCCTTCTTCTGACATCAGCATAACTTTTCTGCCTGCTCTGAGCTGTACGAAGACGCTCCCTGATCAAATGCACCTTATCTACTGTCTGCTGGATCAGCTCAGGGCCTAGCAATTTTCTTTCCCCCACATCATCCCAACATAAAGGAGATCTGCACCTCCTACCATACAAGGCCTCAAATGGAGCCATGTGGATACTGGCTTGGTAACTATTATTATATGCAAATTCCACCAAAGGTAAGTGATTATCCCAAGCCCCACCCAAGTCCATCACACAGGCTCGCAACATGTCCTCCAGAATCTGTATGGTCCTCTCTGACTGTCCATCAGACTGGGGATGATAAGCTGTGCTAAAGTTTAATTTGGTTCCCAAGGCCTTATGAAGGCTCTTCCAAAACTGTGATACAAATCTGGTATCCCGGTCAGATACAATAGAGACAGGAACACCATGAAGTCTCACGATCTGCTCAATATACATGCTAGCCAATCTATCACTCGAGACTCCAACTCTGAAAGGTAGAAAGTGGGCTGATTTTGTCAGTCTGTCCACAATAACCCAAACTGCATCATTACTCCTGGGAGTTTTGGGCAAACCAGTCACAAAATCCATAGTAATCTTTTCCCATTTCCACTGAGGAATCATCAGAGACTGAAGGGGTCCCGCAGGCCTTTGGTGTTCGGCCTTCACTCGCTGACATACCAAGCACTTGGCCACAAACTGAGCAATCTCCCTCTTCATACCTTTCCACCAAAAATTCTCCTTTAAGTCTCTATACATTTTAGTACCACCTGGATGAACAGTATAGGGAGAGTAGTGAGCCTCCCTCAAAATCTCGGCTTTCAACTCCTCATTGCTAGGTACACAAAGTCTGCCTTCAAATCTCAGGGATCCATCATCCATTACATAAAATCCACTCTGAACTCCTGACTGAACAGCAACCTTAATTCTTTGAAGATCTGGATCTTCCATCTGGGAGGACTTAATTTTGTCAACAAGAGTCGGCTGAAGAATAAGTGCAGCAACAAGTCCATCAGACTGCTGTACTCTCAGTCCAATCTCCCACCTCTCGAGGTCCTTCAGAATGTGAGGCTGGGAGGTAAGCATAGCAGCTAACTCAGAAGAGGTCTTCCTACTCAAGGCATCAGCCACAACATTAGCCTTCCCAGGATGATAATGCAGATTCAGATCATAGTCCTTCAGAAGCTCCAACCACCTCCTCTGCCTCAAATTGAGCTCCTTCTGTGTGAAGATATATTTTAGACTCTTATGGTCTGTATACACATCACACGACACCCCATAGAGATAATGCCGCCAAATCTTTAAAGCAAAAACCACGCAGCTAATTCCAGATCATGAGTAGGATAATTCTGCTCATAAGGCTTCAGTTGTCTGGAGGCATAAGCTATCACCTTTCCACTCTGCATCAGAACGCATCCCAATCCTCTTCGAGAGGCATCAGTATAAGTGTAAAACCCTCAGATCCTGACGGAAGAACAAGGATGGGAGCTGACACTAATCGCTGCTTTAACTCCTGAAACTTTTCTCGCACTCCTCTGTCCAATCAAACTTTACTCGCTTCTGGGTTAAGCGAGTTAGAGGTAGAGCAATGCTAGAGAAGTCTTCCATAAATTTACGGTAATACCCAGCAAGTCCCAAGAAACTTCTGACTTCCGCCACATTGGAAGGTCTGCACCAGCTAATAATAGCATCAATCTTTTTCGGGTCCACAGAAATGCCGTCAATAGAGATTATATGACCCAAGAAAGATACTTGGTCCAACCAAAAATCACACTTCTGCAACTTGGCATAGAGCCTCTTCTCCCTAAGAATCTGCAGCACCATCCTCAAGTGATCCTCATGCTCCCTGTGACTCTTAGAATAGATCAAAATATCATCAATGAAGACCACCACAAACTGATCCAAATATGGCTTAAAGATTCTATTCATCAAGTCCATGAATGCTGCCGGGGCATTAGTCAATCCAAATGGCATCACTAAAAATTCGTAATGGCCATATCTGGTTCTGAATGCTGTTTTAGGCACATCTCCCTCCTTGACTTTAAGCTGATGGTAACCTGACCTGAGATCAATCTTCGAGAATACTCGGGCTCCTTGGAGTTGATCAAACAAGTCATCAATCCTCGGCAAAGGGTATCTGTTCCGCACTGTTACCTTATTAATTTCCCGGTAATCAATGCATAGCCGGAGACTGCCATCCTTCTTCTTAACAAATAGAACTGGAGCACCCCAAGGGGAAACACTGGGTCTGATAAATCCCCGATCTAGGAGCTCCTGCAACTGATCTTTCAATTCTTTTAACTCAGCCGGGGCCATGCGGTAAGGAGCCTTGGATATAGGCCCAGTTCCAGGAATTAAGTCAATGGAGAATTCAACCTCCCGATCTGGGGGCAAATCAGTCAATTCATTAGGGAAAACATCAGGAAATTCTCGAGCTACAGGAATATCCTCCAACTTGGTCTCCTCCTTTTGAAGATCCTTAACAACAGCAAGGAATCCTTGACCACCACTCAATAAATACTTTCCAGCCTGTAGCGCTGAAATGAACACAGAGGCTAGATGTGACTGACCCCCAGTAAAACTGAATTCAGACTGATTTGGAATTTTGAAATTGACAATCTTCCTGAAACAGTCTACTGAAGCATGATAGGAGGCTAACCAATCCATGCCAAGGATAACATCAAAGAATTTCAATGGAAGGACAAAAAGATCAGCATATAATCTCATATCCTCAATGATAATCAAGCAGGATTTGCATACTGTGCCAACTTTCATAATATCACCATTTGGAAAGGCAATGAGCAACTCATGGTCTAGAGATTCAGGTGTCAATGATGTATTCTTGCTAAGATAGGTGTCAGATATAAATGAATGCGTGGCACCCGGGTCAATAAGTGTTTGAGCATACGCAGTGCCAACTTTAATCATTCCTGGATATAAGTAAATTTTGTTTTAACATCAAAGATTTAACATTTAATCTAATGTTCTAGTAATTACCAATACATTGCGCTAGAAAAGGGTATTATACTAGGTATGTATTTAAATGGTTTACCTGTCACCACAGAATTAGAAGCGGCAGCATCCTGCTGAGTGAGGTTGAAGACTCTACCCTGGGTCCTCTGTGGCTGCTGCTGCTGAATCAACCCTTGACTAGAAGAGGGCTGCTGAGTCTTCTGAAGGGGACAGGTAGCCATTTTGTGATCAGTCCTCCCGCAGAGGTAGCAGGCACCCGACACACCACGGCAAGGCCTTCCTGGGTGAAAACTCCCACAGCGAAGGCAACGTGTCTCTCTATTCCTCTGTCCTGCTGGGGCCTGCTGCGCACCTCTCTTCCTGACCTGGGTTGGGGGTTGGCCCGCAATAGGCCCCTTTTTCTTCCTCTGCTGCTCCCAATCCCTCTGAACTGTATTCATATCTCTCTCAATTACCAAAGCCTTATTCACCACAGCACTATAGGAATGAAGCTCAAATGCATTGACTGCCTGCATCAGTCTGGGTCGCAGCCCTCTGTAAATCTGGTGATCTTGGCCATTTCATTAGTCACAATACTTGGAGCAAAGCGGGCCAATCTGGTGAACTCAGCTTCATATTGGGCCACAGAAAGATTCCTTTGCTCCAACTTAAGAAATTCTGATTCCATCCTCCTTTGTACACTCCTGGGAAAGTACTTGTCAAAGAATACTCCTTAAACTCTCCCAAGACATAACCTGACCACCCCGACGCTGCTCCTCAACTAGCCACCAGTCATAAGCCTCCCCCTGGAAAGATAAGTAGCAAATCTGATCCGCTCCAACTCCTGGCTACCATGGGCCATAAAAGCCTTCTCCATATCTCGCACCCATCTCTCAGCATCAATAGGGTTGCTAGAACCAGAGAAAGGAGCAGGGGCAAACTTCTTGAAATCTGCAAAGCTACGGCCAATCCCTACCCAGGGTTGAGGTGGAGTAGGCTGGGTCAATGGTGTGAAATGAGTAGTAGGTACAGTGGACTGAATTTTGGAGCAGGGGGACAAATAGAGTCTGTGGCATAGTGGAAGCAGGCTACGTCTGCGGGACAATAGGGGTAGGCTGACTCTGCGGAACAGTGGAGTAGGCTGAGTCTGCGGAGCAGGAATGGCAGACTGAGAGGATAAAGCCTGATGAATTTGTTGTTGCATGTCCCGCATCGACTGTGCCATACCCGATAGAACCTGAAGCATCTCGGTCTGGAGTCGCTGATGATCAGTCCCAACAGGGTTGACAGGGGCAGCACCTCCAGTAGCATCCTGACCTCCTGGTTGACCAACATTTCCAACCTGGGAGCCCTCATCATTTTGTTGGCTCCTAGTGCGAGCCATTACTATCTCCTGATAAATTAGTTATGATAAAAATCATGATCAAACTTTTCATATCAGGCTCCCAAAACATAAGGTTTGAAATTCATATAAAGTGATAATTGTCTCAATGTCAACCTATTTGTTTGCCTAGGGTGTCATCATGTATGTGATCCTAAGGTCAATAACCTAGGCTCTGATACCACTAAAGCTGTCATGCCCCAGACCCAAATATTGGGCTAGGGTGACAACCCGCCGCGTGCCGGGCACGCAAGGCATCTTAAAATCTTGATATACGATTCAAATGGGGCAATAAATATGAAAACCAACCATAATACAAATGATAGTTATAAGTTTTGGTTTCAAACCCTACACCAAGTCATGCTAATAAAGTTGGGCTACAACAAGCCCTACACACAACATAATAGGATTACACCAATGCAATGGTTCTTATTTTATTTATTAGAAGCTCCATCAACTCCGAATATCCATCATCAACCCTGAGGCTCTGAAAAACATTGTGAAGGTTTAATGAGTTTACACTCAATAAGTAAGCCTATTATACAATCATATCATACTTGAATTATATTTAACATGCTATCAACATATGCATTTTGTCAACTTAACATAAATTGAACATTCGATAAGCATCAGGATATGCATTCTAGCAAACTCACTGTTTATGTAATTATAGATTTCCTATGTGTCCCACGGCCCTGCAATACCTCAATCAGAGCACATCCTCCAGATGTGTGGCCATATAAAATCAACAGAACACATTGTACGATGTGTGGGGCCATACCATAACAGAACACACTCTACGATGTATGTGGCCATATGAAAATCAACAGAACACATTGTAAGACATATGGGGCCATACCATAATAGAACACACTCTACGGTGTGTATGGCCATATAAACAGAACACGTCTACAATGTGTGGGGCATATCATAACAGAATACATCTCCAGTGTGTGTGGCCATATCAACAGAACACAGCTACAATGTATGGGGCCATAGTAAAGGAGAACCGCGGCGACCCATATAAATCTATTTAACATTTTCATCATAATTACATCATGCATCTGTATCTCACATTACCTCACAGTGGTTTGCACAGTACTAAAAATGCATATAGTCACCTCAATATAAACATATCGTACATGCAATCACTTTCTGGCATATACATCAATAAATCATTTCTTACAATATTACCAATCACTATCATATAATTGTTCATTTGTAATCCACAGTTCCATGCTACATAGACAATTCAGATAATAAAAATATGCAAACTGTATATACTTAATTTATTAATTAAATAATTATTAAATTTGCATAATAGTCTTACTTACCTCCTACGCAAAATCAAATATGCACCAACTAATCAGATGTCTGGGCACCTACAGGATCAATGTACATAATTAATTCACTGAAATCTAATTAATAAAATGACCCTAAGACCCTACCCAACTAGTTCACGGGCCCAACTTTGGGCTCGAATATCTCCCATATACACACCCAATTGGAAGTAAAAATATCCCAAGAAACTAGAATTAACCCAGATTTAGCCATATAATTTTTTGCTAATCTAGGCCGTTACGGGCCCAAAAACTAGCCCCAAAATCGCTCGCAGCACGGCCCAGAAGGCCCAGACCAGGCCGGCCCAGCCGGCCCATGGCCAACCCCTCCAACCCCGCTCCCCTGTTTCGCCCGAAACAGGGGACAGCCTCCGGCGGTGGCCAGGGCTGCCGCTGGCCTAATCCCGTCCGGCCCGGCCACCGAAGGCCGGGCCGGAGCCAGCCGCCGCCGCAGCCGGCCTCCTTCCCCCCCTCTCTCTCTCAATTTCTCTCCCTCTCTCTCTTTCTCTCTTCCTGCTCCCGCGCGGAATTCACCGCACCGGTGTCGACTCCGACTAAATTGGGGCCGATCCGGCCACCGTTGGCTGGACCAGAGCCGGCCGCCGCCACGACCGGCCTCCCCTCTCTCTCTCTCCTTGATTTTCTCTCTCTCCCTCTCTTTCTTTCTTTCTGTTCCCGCGCTGTGCGCTCGGTGCCGGCGACACGGCCGGCCACCAAGGCCGGCCGGACCTCCACCGGACGCACGTCCGGCGCCGATGGAGGTCACCGGCCAATCCATAGGCCCTCTCTCTCTCTGGCTCTCTTTCTCTCTCTCTCCCGGTTCTTTCTCTCTCTCAGGCTCTCTCTCTCTCTCTCTGGCTCTGTCTCTCTCTCTCTGTGGCAGGAGGACATACCTGAGAATGATGCGTGCCAGGATGAAGGAAGGAGTCCTCCTCCTTCATATTTTAATCACCTGTGCGACGCCTCGGTACGGGAGTTTCCGGAAGACTAAACGCTTCACCTGGAGCGAAGCGTCAGCCAGGGAAAACCAACAGACTAGAACCTGGTTCATTTGAACCAAACCTGATTCATCTGAACCAAACCTGGTTCATCTAAACTGGCTTACTACAAATACCTTGCAAATATAAAAAATATGCTAGCTACAAATGTTGCTTCACATTGCGGGTAGAAGATTCAACAAAATTCTACAGCCTTGAAGGAACTAGAGCTTTTGTACAACATATATAATTTGATGTTCTCCATTTGCCTCACTAAACATTGAGCATCAGGCTGATCATGACAAGAAAGTTTTTTTTTTTTTTTAATTGTCCCATGATGCTTATTGTCAAACTAATTTGAAGTCATTCTGTATATCATTGGTATCTTGGGTCTATTTAGTGTAAAAAATGTATGTCTTATAGTGGCAGGGTATGTCACATTGGTAATTTCAGGAAGTGGTGATTTTGTTCAACTTAGGAATTATTCTACATTTAAATCTTCTTGTCAGTAAGATTTCCTTTGATTATTACTATGAGTATGTGCTAGCTTAAATAAGGTTATGGAAAATGATGGGCACTGTTTGCACGTTACAATCATTTCCATCTGGCTTCAGCATGATGCTGCTCGAGCAGCATTTGACGATTCTTAGCGACAAATGGACGAAGTAGTGGGCAAAATCCAAAAAAAAAAAAAAAGGGCAAAAAGAAAAGGAAAGAAAAGGATCATGGATGTTGCTGAGATCTGTACTATGTTAGAGAAAAACAGGCTTGAAGCAACGGAGACACGTAAATTGGAACAGGTATACATTAGTACCATAACTCTCTTTTCCTTTCCCCTGCCCAAAAGCTATTGGATAGTGTAATTTATAAAAATGGAATATTCCACAGGAATGCAAAACGAAGCAAGAATCACTTATTCCTGTTGAACAAGCAGCTGGGCTGAAAGTTACAGAATTTATGTCTATTCTGGAGTCAGAAAAGAGTCAGGGCTCTGTTCTAAAAGCAATATCGAATGCTAAAGAGTCAAAGGAAATAAAAGGAATTTATGGTTGATCAGGGGATCTTGGTGCAGTTGAAGGTGAGTTTTATTCGCATATGATTGATTTACTTAAGATTGCCTTCAAATTTTTACTCATATAAAATCTTATCCAGATGGTTCAAAGCTTATAGCTAAGCATTGCTTTCTTGGTTCATACCGTACGTTTGTTCAGATGATGCCTTCGGTAGTAAACTGGAAGAGCGGTGAATTTCTTATACTTAAGTTTTTATCATGTTGCATGTTAAGGCATATCGTAATTTTATTTCCTTGATTGCAAATGCTTGAGTAAGTATGCTGAAACTTTGTTTTCTATTTTTTAAAAGAAAATGTGCAATTCAGACATGCACACACTATTTCTTTAATTTAGTTAATTATGCCTAAGTGCTATGTCATGCTGCTAGATGAGTCACTGATTTAAATTTTATTGGCAAGATGATGTTTCTTGTGCCTAGAATTCATGATATGCTTAAAATAATAGCAAATTGCAAGTTCTAGATGCAAGCTCTCATGATCAAAGGTGGTTACATGTCTCAGACAGATTTATGCCATCAAAGAATATTATCTTTGGAATTGTTGTTCTTGGACCAATACTTGATTACTTAACTGATACTGATGCTTCAAAGCCATGGTTGATTATAAACCCAGACGTAGAAAGCATGTGCCTTGCTTCTCACCATCAATTTGGAGCCTTGAGCTGATACAGTGAATACTGTTAAAGATGCAATGGTTGTTTGATCTGTCCTATTACTAGTGTTTATATTCTTTTGGAGAGCAAGTTCCAAGATCTCTTAATGAGGAAGACAATCAAGGCGAGGTCTGCAGTTGATGGAGATCTGAGTTTCTGCCATGATGAATTGAAGGCCTACAAGACTTTGGGGTTTCTCTTAGATTTAATTTTAGTTGTCAATATATTGTATTTTGTTTTTATTTTTGAGTTGGGTTATTTGGAACCAAAGGCTGAGACTAAAATATCTCATATTTTATTAGATAATTTGATGGGTGAAGTTACTGTGGTGTAATATTCATGGCACTTCTCATGCTACAATAACCGTGAAAAATAAATGGATAATTTTAGATTTTAAAACAATTTGAACCAAGGTTCCTTTATGCTATAGAAATGGATTCTTAGGGTTTTCTGTCATAGAGTCGGAAGATGGAAGAAAAATCTTTTGTTTTTTTTTCTCTTGTGGTGTGATACCACAATGAAGGTGTGAAGACTAGGCATAATTCCTGTGTCCTAGAGTAAGTCTGGTATATCATATGTTGCATGTTCCTAGAGAACAACATTATCAGGAAGTTGATGTTAATGGCATATCAAATTTTGCCGGTTTGGAATAGTTGAGTCAAATAAAACAACTTTATTTGCTGCTGCTTTTGTCTCCTTGATGTAGCTTGCTTTGTTTCTTGGTCAGCTATTGTAGGTTGTAGGACTATTTTTTCCTTGGTTAGGAAGGTTCTTATTTTCCTTGTCTGTGTAAAAAGGTGTTAACTTTAGCAGGGTATATTGTGGATGCTCTCCATCATAAGCAAAGCTTCTAATACCTCTCGATGTTTTTTTCTTTCATCATGTTATATTTTGAGACATTATTCTTTTGCAAATAACAAGCACCAAAATTATGGTTACTGCGATTTTAGACTTCTAAATCCGCCTCTCTCTTTCTTTGGAGATATTATGATCCTGCTACCATATATTTAAGCCGAGCTGTATCAGTAGGTAAACTAGGCCCATGGGTGAGTTGGACCCCTGCATTAAGTACTTTTGTGCAGAAAATGATGCAGGAGTGATGGAACATCTTGGATCAATCCATTTTGATGAGAGTTGGGATCTTTGTCTGCTTCAGTGTTGAACTGCAGAGGTCCAGTCTCTTAATCATATAGCCTTTGTTTATTGTGCAATGGCCATGATTGGGTGGATCCTATATGAATCATGACCATTATTTAACACAGATGGTAATTGTGCAACTGGACCTAATAAATTTAACCCCAGATTGGAGAGGATTCAAACTCTTCTGGAGTAGCACATATCTTGTTCTAAGACAACATTCTTTCAAATTTATAGCTAGTGTTTCAGTATTGAATATGTATCCATGAATATGAAAGATGACTGTTTGAGTTTCTAGGCAAGTTGGTTGATGCATGCCTTTTGGACTTCTGAAGGCAATTATTGTTTGACTTTTTGAAAGTCTCTTTTCCACTATTCCTATCTTTTCTTCATCTTTGTTAAAATGCTCACAGTTCTGGCTCAAATTTATAGCTATTTGCTTTTTTTTTTTTTTTTGTTATGTTCAAACTTTGTAGCTATTTTACAATGTTCAATGTTTAATTTTGGTTTCCTTTTGTTAAAAATACATGTCAGCTAAAGTGCTTTATTTATGTGATGCTTTAAAGGAGTGGAACATGATGTCTAATCTTCTAGATGATTCTGATTTGGGATGTTGAAACTTGAACAATTAATTTTGTGATTGTAATGTTGCGTTTAGATACAAATGGTATTTACTTCTAATGCATCTCTTGAAAAAAAAAAATTCTAATAAATTGGTGCCTTGCTTTATTTAGATACGCACCTTTTTGGCTTCTAATGCTCTGGGTAATATGGGAATCATATCAACTTGAAGGTGCCTTTTGCTTTTGACAACCTTGACGAACATAATTTTTTATCATAGGGATCATGGATTTTTCTTTATTGTATATTCTTTTCCATAAATTCTTTATTTAATTTTGTAAAGCAGCTATTTAGAATCTATAAATAGGTGCCTTGTTTTCTTTGGATGATCACCTTTTTGAAGGTGCCTTTGCCTTTGACAACCTTGACTAACAAATTCTAATCACGTGGATCATGGATTTTTCTCTTTTGTGCTCTTATTCTGTGAATTCTTTCTTTACTTTTGCAAAGCAGCTGTCTAGAATCTCCTGATGCCACTCCTAAATTCCAACCTTACTGGCGGCTGTGTTTGAAAAAAAAAAAAAAAAATGCAATGTTGAAATGTCTGCAGGTGATTCCTGTATCGGCCACAAAAAAGGTTTGGCAGCAACTCTTGTTTATGATTTTAGGTTACAAAATATCAAAACTTCTAAATACCCAAGACTCTAACTTGTGAATGATCAACTGCTTCTTGGTGATTAGTGATGGATTAAAATCCTCTAGCACCCATTATTGAAGTAGTTATGGTGCATCCCAATATGTAGGGGAAAGTTTATCAGGGTGAGGTGATCTTCTGTAATATGTGCTACGTTATCTAGTCACCGACTAACTTTCAGTTCGTCAAGAAAACTATCATCAAGTCTTACACCTTTTTTATCAGCCATGATATGATATTCGTTTGGTTCCGAAAACATGATATTTGATTGCTTTTCATGAAAACATGATAACATATCCATGCCCCATGGAGTATCTCATGATATGTGTTGCCGTCAAATTACCTTCCTCGAATGTCAGGTGGGATCCATGACCCGATATCCGATGAAAATGGATCTGAGGGTGCTCCAAAGCTCCGTCTCAGATCAGGATCATGCAAAAAAGTCCTCATGGACTGATTGTTCCGATGAGATCCTTCAACACTCAAATAAGTATCTTGGGCAAACAACAGTATGTCTCCCTCCTCTTTTGGGAGTGAGCTAAGAACATAGAGAAATTCTTAGAGTAGAGAAGTTTAAGTTGGAATCGATCCCCCCTCATTATTGAGTGAGGGTTCTTATACTTGGTCGGGAGTCCTTCCTCCCTCCTTTTTGGACAGTTGTTGATTCTGAACGTCATGATCTAACATGGGACGAGCGGCAAGGCCAACAGCAATAGAGGGTGTTCGCTATAGACAGTTGGTAGGCCAGGTCATATCGAACATGTACCGCAACCGGTAGATGGGCCACGTGGGACGTAGTAAGTTGGCAGGCAGATCACGCGGGACTGTAGTAGTTAGCGGGCCATGTGGGCATCCGGTCTTGAAGGCCGATGCTAGGGTCGATCTTGAAGGCCGATGGTACTGAGATCGAAGGTGACACGTCATGATCGACTCAAGTTGCTTGAGTTGCATGAGTTTACCTCCGTTCATTAATCACAGCGTGGCTTGATCATCAATGTGTGTTATACAAAATGGTCTGACAGGCATGATGATCCAATATATTTGGGCCTGAATGGTGTTGCCTTGAGAGTAAAGTCTTCCTTGGTGTCTCAGGTGGGCTATCAAATGAAAAGGTAGTCATGATATCTTAGTACTCTTCGATTCATAATAATCTATCTTAATGATTTTAAATTATAATATAAATTACTATCTTTAGTAATTAGATGCGGTAATTTAAAGCAATAATATTTAATTTTGATAATTTAAGACCATTACAAATTATGGTAGTTTTATTTCCATATAAAAGATAAGTATCAAAATTATTAAAATTTAATATACTTAAATTATACTTTTAATTTTCATATAAATATTTAATAATACTTAATCCGATTATATATTTAATTTGTATAAGATAATATTTAAAATTTAATGTTATATCTATATTTAACATTTAATATATAATGTAATGTTTTATATTAGCATTGAATGTAATATTAATATAATACTTAATATTTAAATACTATTATATTTATATAATAATATGAAGATATTAAATTTTAAATTATTAATATTTATGATTTTTGGCATATTAAATTATTATATAATATATCACTATATATTATATATATATTAATAATACTATATGAGATATCTAATAATATTATAATATTATGATATTATAATATCCTTAACATTTATAATATTTAAATATGTAATATTTTGAAAATTAGAAGAATCTTAATTTTATTAGAACATTTCATATCATAGCACAAAAAAAAAATCATTTAAACATAAAAAAAGGTTTATAGTAAAATTCAAATAAGCTTCAAGAATATGGTAAACTCATTACTATATTTTGTTATTATGAATTAAATATGATAATCTTTTATTCTTCAAATTTGATAAATATAGAATTATTAGAAATGTAAAATTTCTGCTAATAGTTGGCTGATCAATCGGTTGGTTGGTGAGTAATAATAACACTTAATATACCGTTCTATGCACTGACACCTTAGTTCTTATATTTTGTTGATTTCCAATTTAGATCCTAGCAATGAGACCAGTGAATGGTGGTCTCTTTTTTGCCCTTTTCCTTCCACTACCCCGACAAAAGGGGTTTAAAAAAAAAAAAAATTCGCTTGTATCCATAAATTGTGCCGACATATGGAAGCAGGATTGAAACTTGGGTGGTTGATTAACTGCCCAGATCATCAAAATACAGTGTAAGAGGGCTTTTTTGCAAAATATTGGCCAGGTTTTGCTTGATGAACCCTCAAACCAAAACTTGAGTTAGTTTACATGTTTTAATGCAAGCTTGATTCAAGTTAGATTCAGTTTAGTCTAGTTCATGCTGCGTCGATCTAAGTTATTTCATAGTCTTCTTTTGCATCAAAAGTTTATGGAGAGACGTCGTGGGGAGTCCCACATTGTCCATGGTTAATAACTTTGCCATACATACGTACACATATCCATTCAATGCTATCTAGAAACTTCAAACTAAAATTTCATCTTTATAATGACGAAACTAATTATAATTCATAACTAGAAGCTTGCTGTACCGAAGTTAGCTTTGGAATGGGTACGGCCACAAAGCTAAATGGATGTGTAATTATGTCTTGGAAAAGACAGCTGACCTAATGGACCAAAAAAGTAACAAAATCTTGATTCAATAATTAAGAACATTGATTCACGTTAAGGGAAGAGAATTACTCATATTTATTATGACACATCAACAGCAAAAGAGTTTGGTCGGCAAAGCATAGAGTAAAGCCCAAGTTATATGATATCTACCCACATAGCACAACCTTATGCATGAAAATAGAAGTTCCATTCTAGAGGGATCTCATGTGCTGACTTATTGCTCCTGATGAACTGACAAAAGAAAAAAAAAAGGAGAGGTGATCACATGACTCTCGTTTAGGCATGTGCAAACATTTATGTGGAGATTACGGAGACTTTGCTCATGATAGAATTCTATTCATGTGATATTGGAAATCACAAAGCAAAACATTCATTATGCCTTCTCCAGCTGCTTGTTTGCATGAAGTTCTTATATATGTAGCCTCTCACCTAATAAAAAAGGCCATGTCAGAATCATTCTCATAGCTAGTGCTGTTGTTCTGATTGGATTTTTGAATGAAGAAGACCGAGGATAGAAATAATAGTGTGCAGAAGCCCAGGCCACCTAGAGGCATGCATGCATTCTTGACCCATTAGGCCGAGGTAAATGCTGCTCCCAAGGATGCATCTTTGATCACATCTCCAGATGGAGATCCTTTTAAAAGGCTGTCATGCCTTGA
Source organism: Calamus simplicifolius (assembly GCA_900491605.1). NCBI lineage: Eukaryota > Viridiplantae > Streptophyta > Magnoliopsida > Arecales > Arecaceae > Calamus > Calamus simplicifolius. Next base: position 2,086,619 of record UESW01003834.1, on the reverse strand, counting down.
AAATGGAATCAGGGCTCCAAGTTGATTCATTAATCCCTGAAGTCCTCTTCCCTAGAGGAGATGAAATCCTGCCTGAGATCATCGATGAAAATAAGTGACACATACATTCTCCTTGAGGAATTTTCCCAGGGTTCGTATAGCCTATGTAATTTTAAATTTGCACTAATCTCTCATCACTGTGGGAATTGCCCATCTCCTTTGGAGCCTCAAGGTACAAAGTCCAAATCAATGCTCAAGCATGGTGTTGCATGTTTGATGTATTTTGGGATGTGATCCAACTATCCTCATGCCTTCATAGATGCGAGGCACACCACGTTCCCTTTCTCTGGTTAAAAGAAGTCTCACTGTCCTCTTCCAATAAAATGATTCTCTTCTTAATCCATGCCTTCTACTTGGTTGGATGCCTGAGAGGGACTTTGTCCTAGATTTTGCTACCCCTCAATTATACACCACAAAAAAGCCATTAGAAAGATGGACTGGACAAATGCCATAAAACCTCTCAGGCTGAGATCATTGGTTAAGTTCTCTTAATTATTAGTCTAATTAGGCACAGGAATGCATCTCCCAACTCCCAAGAGCAACAAGCAGTTCTCTCTCTCTCTCTCTCTCTCTCTGCAATCCTTTGCATGCTTGTTTGCTCCTAGGCTATAGATGGTCCATCACATCTCCTTTGCTGCTTCCTAATGGAGTAATGATATGACTACTCTATATGTAAACAGTACTGACCTGGTCCTTGTCTAGGTTCAGCCGGATGCATGCCCCTATTCTATTACTATCCCGAGATGAGGCACATAATGAAAGCCAAGAGATTTCATTTGAACGCAACGCTGTTCACATGGATTCTGAGCTTCATGCAAGCCAGTTGTCATTCTTACATCATGCACTTGCCAACAAACATACTTGCATCCACTCGTTGCAGAGAAAAACTAAAGTTTTATGCCAATGGCATCTTGCTTTAGGAAAGACTCCATCTAGTTTGCTTTAACAGCCGTGCTTTTTTTAAAAAAAAAAAAAAAAATTGTTTTGGTGTACTTTCAAACATGTTCTTGAGATCCAAAGCAAGGCTGTGCCAGATGGCAGGACCAACCATGGTGACGACACCCACGGAGGGGAGCAGGAATTTGCCGAGATAATTTTGGCCGCTCGTGCGGATGCCCTCCATCTCTAAATTCTCTGTTCGAACGGGGAAAAAACAAGCGCGCGCGCGCGCGCGCGCGCGAGAGTGGCGTCTTTCGCCCTCCCGCGGACTCCTCGTCAACCCGCCGGCTGCCGACAGCGTCCGGCTGCCGATACCATTAAGGTTCTGACATGCCATCCGATCTTCAAAGCACGTGATACGAATAAATATCTTATCTAAAATATTTTATTTTAAAAAGTTATAAATTATAGACATAATAAAATATAAATTATATCTCTTTTTTTTTGCCCATATATTTTTTTATCAAAAAAATATGATTTATATCCTTATTTTATTAGGTAAAAAATATAATTATATATTTTATTTTATTATTTATATATGTACCTTTTTATTAAAAAAATAAAGATACGAATCATATTGTTATTTTTGTTTTCGTAAGTCAGTTGAATTTTCTTTTAAATACGTCATATGTCCGTTAAATAAATATTTTTCTTCATCAGTCCATTTAAATTTTAAATAAAAATAGCGTTATCTTTTGCGCGAAAAATCTAAGTAGATTCGTCTTAGTATTACAATCGTTATATTTTGGAGCTCGTACCCTCTTTCAAGTATTGAAAACGCGTCTTATCTCATAAAAAATAAAAAACGATTTTGGTATATCCTCGAGAAGAGAATATTTTGGTACTATCAGTGGGCTCCTCAGCGTTCACTTGGTTAGGAAACGTGGCTTGAGAGTCCATCCGTGGGAATGATTTGGTCCTTTTTTTAATAAAAAATTTTGTTTCTAGTTAACGAAAACATATAAAATAAATAAAGAAAATAAAAAATAAGGCCGGGCAAAGCCGAGTTGTCGGCAGGAAAAGTCTGGATCCCAGCCAGGCTGTAATGAGATACGACCGTCGGATTTGTGGATCCGTTGGTCCCCTTCGCCAATTTATTATGTGGTGACTGATATCCTCACGCTGTTTTTTTTTTTCTTTTTTTTCAGGTCGTACACCATGGGACCAGGGGAAATGAAGGCCGGTGATGAAAAGCCGAAGGTGGTGTTGGCGGGGAAGTAGGCTCGTGTCAAGGGAAGGAAGTCCTATTTACCCGCAAAATTTGCTCAACTAGCCCCTGCTTCCCCCCCCCCCCCTCTTATTTTTATATTTAAAAAGATTTAAATTATCTTTTTTTTTTTTTTTTTTTCTTCGTACCTCTGGTCCGTATCCTCTCCTTCCTTTCTTTCCAATGCCGCTCAATCTCCTCCACCCCTTTTTTCTCTTTGGCACCGTCCCCATCTCCTACCTTTTTCTCCTCATCTTCTTCCTTTTTAGCACCCTTTCTTTTCAGTGCCACTTTCATCTCCTCTTCCTTCCAATACCAGCTCTCCGTTTGATTAAACAAAGGGCTTTTGTTCGGTCCTGTTTGATCAAACAAAGTCATTTTATTAGGCTTGATAAGTCAGACCGAATGAAAGGCCTTCGTTCGGCCAAACAAGACCGAAGAAGGTCTTTCTGTTCAGCTCTGTTTGACCGAATGATGCAGGAGGGAAGAGGGCGCCGAGGACCGAAGAGAACCGATGCCAAGAATGAAGAGGGAACGAGGGGCCAAGGAAATGCCGGAATAGGACCGGTGTCGAGAAGTGGAGGGAGCTGGAAAAGGGAAAGGAGACGGAAAACGGAGGTACGGAGAAAAGGGGGAGGAGACTGAGGGAGGCATGGTGCTGGGGAGAGGAAAGAATGCAGTGCCAGAGAGGAAACGTTGGGGGGGGAGGCGTGGTGCCGGAGGAGGGGGGGCTACTGACCAAAGGGAGGAGGGTAGTTTATGAGTTTTTTTTTTTAAACAAGAGAAAGTCTACTGAGCAAAAGTTGCAGTCCATAGAAATTTTCCTCATATCAACCATTGTATGAAAAATAGTTGTTGCATCAAATGGTGGTGCAACAAGCGTGCATGCACTTTTATAGTCACACATGATAAAATTTAATTAATTTTATCATGCATTGCATGTACAGTAATATATATGCACGGTCAATTTATACCTTCAATGCATGCTTACTATACCATCCTTCTATGAACAAGTCTTTTCCTTTGTTCCAACCTTTTTCAATGTCTCTTTCATACGATCCAGACCTTCTCTCTCTCTCTCTCTCTCTCTCTCTCTCTCTCTTCTTATATAATGGAATATCAACATATAGTTTATTAATCATATTTTTAAATAAAAAATAATATTTTTAAATATAATAAATTAAATTATAATCATTAAAATTTTAAGGACTAAAAGCTTATCTAAATTTATTTTTTATAAATAGTAGTTTTTTACTATAAAACTAAAACAATTTTTTTTTTTTTGTAAACCACATTTTAATAACAACAACAATAATAATAATAAATGAAGAGAATGAAAAGCCGGAAGAAATGGGGTATTTTTTTGACAGCAGGTGGGAGGATAAGACGAAGGAACTAAATGGGTGGTCAACGTCAGCCGGCATGTCGGTTGGGCTTTCATTATCACAACCCAAACTTTCACGTATATAATTTATTTTAACACGCGTTGCTAATGAGTAGTAAATCACCACCCAATAACTTATGCCTCCCATGATCTTTCTCGAGTATTCTTTTGCCTAGCTTTCTTCTCCGGCGGTACAAACAAAGAGGGGCTTAAAAGCCGAGTTAAAAGAGTAGTTAAAGCTTAAAAGAGAGGTCGGTGTCAATCAAACAAGGAGAAAATATCCAGAGAGGCCTCTATAGTTCTACTTGGTGAATGGGTATCAAACAGTGGAGAGGCCATTAGAACTATATATTGATTAATTTGGTGTTCCTTCGAAGAAAGCGTAAAAGTTGGCGGCTCTACAGGTGGCGGCGGAGAGAGAGATGAAAGAAATTATTTCTATGTGAGCCACGTTAAGCAAAGAGGTATATGTACACAAAACAAATGAAGGAAAAAAGTTTGGCTAGCTTTTAGGCCATTGATTGGAGAATCCTCTTCGGAAGCTTCCATCAGTAGTGGCAATGGCAATTATTGGGGCTCCCCAAATTCACTTTCCTTCCACTGTAATTAATCTTGCTCTTTAGGCTCGTTCCTTTGTCACTGACCGAAGGGCAAGCATTAAATTAAGGAGGATACCAAAGCAAAGCGAACAAGCATTGAGTTGCCGTAGATATAACATAAATATTGAAATTGTTCGGCTCATAACAAGCTACTTAGATTTTCCTTTTCTAGTGCGGTCTTTCCCTTGGTGTGTGCTGAATCTCTAAAGTACATGATTGCATGCTATTTGTTTGCTTCCTTTGTCAAGCTTTGAGAACATGAGTAGACTTATCCATAACAAATAACATTTGTGATAAAATCTTTAGCCATTTTTTATCATTGAATTTAAAATAATGACTACCGTTTCCTCTGATTGATGATTTTTGATTTTGCATAATAGAATGCAAGGAATCTCTGCAATCTAAGTTGTAAATACTCTTACAGCTTTGGTATTGACAGATATTAATTGACAAACAAAAATTTTGATAGTGTCCTCTTTCTATTTAAAATTAAATGATTAAGTAAGTCATGAACTCTATAGCCAATGAAAAGTTGCCATAGGTCTTGACAGTAGAAATTAGTAATAATGATTATTATAATAATAATTATTAGTTACTATAACTACACTGTAGGATATTAATAGAAAATATAAGGATAGTTGCTTAATTCACTATCAGAAATCAGCTTTTCAACAAGAACATCACCAAGGGATATGTCTCTCAAAAAAATTACTAAGGATTAGAAAGGGATTTAAAATTACATTCAAAATATAATTTTCGTAAGGAATATCTAAGGGATTTGCTAGCGATATATTTTTCTTGATAAATTCCTTTAAAATCCCTTGGTAATTTATAAAGAATTAGTGAGTTATTATTTAAACAATTTTTAGTAAAGGATTTGTAAGGAAAGTTCGGTCCTTTAGATATTTACTAAGGAATAAATTTCTTGGTGTTGGTAAAATATTTTTAAAATAAAAAAATATATCATAAAAAGATTTTTTCTTAAAGATCCCTTAGTAATTTTAAAATCTTGTACCTAGCATATGTTATTCTCTCATAGCATAAAAATAAAAGTCATAATTAAAATTAATATTATGTACTGATTTTTAATACCATTAATTAAACCAAAAAAAATTCTTCATTCTTTCCCTCTCTCTCTCTCTAATTCATTTAAATCTTATCAAAATCTTGGGCTTACACCCTTTGTTACTAATGATAAATTTGGAGCCCTTTGGTCATAGTTCAAACTATCACTTTCATGCTTTATATGACTGTAATCAGTTCAAATCATAGTGACCACAAATTCCTTACAAATGGACTATAATTTTTAGCAAGAAAAATTTATCCCTTGGTAATCATCAAGGAATTTTTTTACCAAGAAAAATTGATTGATCCCTCAGTAATTACCAAGGAATTTATTAGGGAGACTTTCACCAACATCATATTTTTCAAGGAACGAATTTTTCTTTGAAATCCCTCGATGAAACTCTTCACCAAAGAATTTTTGACTTTCATCAAGGAATTTTGTCTCTTGCCGAAAGATTAATTTTGATAGTAATTTATTTTTATGATGAAGAAGATTTTAGAATTTAAGTAACATATATGATCAGCATTTAAGATATGTGCTAGCTTTGAAAGAAGGCCTCTGGGACCCCCCTGCTGCTTTGGCAGCGAACCGTTCCACGGTTTTTATATCTTGGGTGTCCCCTCCTCCGGGTTATATCAAAGTGAACTTTGACGGTTCTGTCTCTGATCGTTCTGCGGGATCAGGTTTTATCATACGAGGGTCGAATGGGCAGTTGCTAGCAGCTGGCGGCCACAGCTCAATCGATATTTCGGTTCCTATGGCTGAGCTTCAGGCAGCATGGGCTGGTATCACTTATGCTGTTCAGCAATTGGGCTTTCGGCGGCTGATTATTGAGGGTGACTCTATTACGATTATCAGATGGATCAAGCGAGAGGGGGACTCCTATTCTTGCTATAATCCTCTGCTAAGAGACATTTCAGTCACTCTTCAGTATACTACTGCTTTTCAGATTCAGCACAGCTATCGGGAAGCCAATGCTGCGGCCGATTATGTTGCTTCTGCTGTTGCTCGTAGTCCTGGTCGATGGATTTGGCATTCTGGGATACCTTGTCCTGTATTACTTCAGCAAATTTTGTTCTCAGATGCTTCGGGTTTGACTCGCGCCAGAGTGGTGTGATCGCCCGACTGTAAAAAAAAAAAAAAAAAAAAAAGACTTTTTGTTCGATAAAATTCATATGAAAAACTTGCAAAAATATGATGCTAGTTGCTACTTATTAAGCAACTAAGGATTTGTTTAGGTTGGCTATTAAAAGGTTTTTAAATGATCATTTTTAGTAGCTATATTATACGAGATAACCGTTGATCAATAGTTAAGGCAAATAGTTAGGGCCAATAGATATCACAATATGTTTTAAGCATTGAATGATGTTTTCATCAAATTTGGCATTGGTATTATTTTTTTAAAGAAAAAATATGAGTGCATTTTTAATTTAATGAACAACAATAAAATTAAATAAGGGCCTTTGTCCTATTATAGGATGGTCATTAAGTTCTATACATGAAACCTTTGGTGAGGGCCTGAAACTGATGGTGGGTACGATTACCATGACGTTGTGTTGGTTGTTTCCTTGTAAACCTTGCTTTTGATCGGTTACTTTCACCCAGGAGCTACAGATGAGGAGGTCTCCCCCTCCTTGGAAATGCTGCCGGGGTGGCCTCTAAAATAACCAAGAAATCACCTCAACTCAATGGAAGAGGGAATCTATTGCAGTTTCCAAGCCTCCCTCATTTGAAGGCCTCAGCCTGCAACTGGCTGTTGGGACCCTGGAAGAAGACGCAGTGATTGCCTTCTGACCTCGCCAAGAATAAATGAAATATATATATGACTAAGAGACGCCAAGCCCAATGCTGCACCATTGCGTTGCAATGTTGTTTTCTAAACCATGCATCCAGTTGGAAGCAGCACTATATATATAATTACGCTACTATAATAGAAAAAGTACTTTTAGCTGAAGTCTTTTGCCAAAGGGGCTGGAGGAAAGACAGTGAATGAGAAGAATAATACAAGGAAAGTGTTCCATGCCTTCTAGTGAGAGCATTCTTTTATTATTATTATTTATAATCCACCAAAGCATGTACACAACAAGGGTAGAGTGGTATATAACCCTAACCTCCTCATATTTTTTTTCACCGATCCCTTTCTTAGTTGACAATAAAGTAAGAAGATGAATGTATAAAGCCCTTCCTTCGTTAAAAATAAGATTGAGATAACTTTACAAAACTCTTCAGAAGAGGAATGGCGTGCATGTAAATTACATGCATGCATGCATGTATATATATATATGTGTAAATTAAGGAAGAGAGTGCATCACTAGGGGATGTGCGAGATTGGCTACCAACCAAGCTTTTTGTCTTGATGTCATCTAGTTAGGGGCCGGATAAAGAAGCACGAGTGGCAATGGGCATTGCTAGAGAGAGAGAGAGAGAGAGAGAGAGAGTTCCAAGCCGAAAAAAGGCTCCAAGTCAGAGTTGCAATTTTCTCGTTCAACCATGGAAACTATCCATATAATATGATAACATTTAGCAAGAAAGCCATGGTAAGAAGTCCTCACATCATGCCCATTAACTAATATCGACAAAGCACCAACCCTTTCGTTCTCCATCCATCCTTTTCTTTCCTCATGGAGTCGTAGCCACTTGGGGATACTTCAAAGCGTCCTACAATTAGTTATTTGGAGTGGATTAATGCAATATCTTGGTGATGTCTCTCTCTACCTTCCATGGCTCATTGTTTTTTTTTTATGACTAATTAATTGAGTCTTGGTCCAATCGTGGAAGTTGGTGGATCGGGTTCATGACATTCAAATACATGGAATACATTAGCCTTGAAGATGCACTCCAACTTACACTTAAATGCGAAGTAGTCAACTAGTACTTGGTTGTTCCACATCATTAAATGAGATGTCTCACCTTATGATGTCAATGTTTGCATGGTAATCCGTGATTGAATGTGCATTTCCCTATGCATGGTCATGGAAGAACGTTGGGGCCCATCTCATAGGTGCAGTTAATAGGGCATGCTTTCCTTAGCTCGCTAAAAAAAAAAAAAAAGGTTGTAATATACTTTTGCTCTGCAATCTTTCACTCAAAATTCAATTTGATCTTTCAAACTTAAATTATTACAATTAAATTTTTATATTTTTAAAAATAATATAAATTTTTTTATACTGTTACATAAGATTTTGATGACTAACAAGAGGATAAGAATGTAATATTCTTAAAATATAAGAGAGTAAACTGTAACAAAAGAAAATTTAAGAATCAAAATAAATTTTTAGTTAAAATGTAAAAACTAACTATATATTTTCATTTAAAAATTATTAGAAGAGTTTAACATCTAATTTGCTCATCTAAATATACCATTTATCCTAATGAAAAATGTTGACCTCACTCATACGCCCACTCATGTTGCTGTGGGATGGACAAAACATATCATGATACAATAATAACCTCTTATAAATTACTTCCGTCCAATCTTGCCGCATCAGAAAAAGAGAATGGGTTGGTAAATGCATGAATTAGGTTATACGGATGTAGCTACATCATAATTTTATATACATAAAAAATACATGAACATGTATAGAATGATAGATGGTTAGGTACATATAAATACATGTTAAAGGTTTAGGTTGCACAAATTATTTTATTTTTCATATAGATATTGATATTGATGCCTTTATTCATCATTAAAATTTATTGCTTTATGTACAACAAATGTTAACAATATCGATATCGATATATTCAAATTGATTAATGTATAACAAAAAGTTTAGATATTAATTAAAGTCTTATATATTTATTATAATTTATTATTATATTATATTACATTTCAAGTAATTATGGAAAAAAATCATATCATGCATTACATGGAGTTAATATTAATGATAATCATATTTTAAAACGATTTGTTGTAGAAAGCTTTAGCCATTGGTATTAATCATAAAAAATTAAGTTTGGTTATTTAATATTTGTTGTTTAAAGCGTAGGTGAAATTTGGCTACTAGTCTTTTATTGTTATAATGCATTTTAAGAAAAAAAAAGAAAACATTGTATCTAGATGGATTATAGTGTAGCCTAAATTTCAAAGTTGTGCTGCATGAAACTCCCATATCTTCATACTATTACTATTATTTATCATAAATTAGCATTAGGTAATTCAATACACATGCTTTTGGAAAAAATAATTAAGTATTAATATAACTTCAATTGTTTTGAAGAGTTCAATGCACAATCATTGCAAATGCTTATATAGATGCAAGTAAGATTAAGTTCTATCTATAACATTTCTTGTCGTAAATATACTCTATGTAGTTCGATTTCTAACTTTAGATTTTGAAACCATAATCATCGAATTATATGAAGAATGAAATAGTTTTAATCCGATTAATTGATAACAACCATCCATGCTATGTTGAACTAATTAGATGCGACATTAACTTATGCCATTACGCTTCTCATGATGGTGGATAGATCTATAAACCCAGCATATCAAAAGGACAAGGGTCATGACGGTGGATAGATAACACATCATTGTGTGAACTAGGGGTGTAATTGAGCCGAGTCAAGTCGACGCAATGTCAAGCTCGAGCTCGATTCGACTTTAAAATTTAAAGCTTGAAACTTAACTCGATTCGAATTTTTATGTAAAAATTTAAAAAATAATTTTTAAATTAAAATAAAATATGTTCTCAGCTAAAAATTTAAAGAAGTTTTATGTAATTAGGATAATATTGTAAATATATCTAATTATAAGGGTAAAATAGTAAAATTAAGTAAACTAGATTAAGCTCGCAAGCTTTTTGAGCCGAGTATTTTAATACTCAAACTCGACTCGACAATGTACTCCAGTAGCTCGAGCTCGAGCTCGACTCGATAAGTAGCAAGTTGATTTCGAATATTTTTTGAATCGGTTTCAAGCTACTCATGAGTTGTCTTGACTCGGTTACACCCTATCGTGAACCATACGTACGATACGAATGTGCCAGGATTTTATTCAACCATTTGATGAAACCATGGTCTTTTAAGTTGAATGATATGTGGTCTAGATAGATAGTCATAAGGTGGTAGAGTTATATATCAATGAATACTGGAGGACATATGTAATAACCCAAAATAGTTTCGCATCGGTAAAAAAAAAAATTTAAATAATTTATAATTTAAGTTCACTTGCTACTAATTAATTTTTATTCAAATTCTAATTAGGGTCACATGGTTTCGGATACTAACAGATTAATTAAGTAATAGACGAGCTTAGAGCGTTACAACATATATCAAGGGTGTTGTAAAACTACAGCCAAGACCTTGGTAAGGCATGCTTGCACTCACACATACTTTTTAGCGGACATTAAAAAAAGTAGAGTCTAAGAAAAGAGAAATAAGCTGATTTTCTCATTTAGAAGGCAATGATGTAAGAAACTTTTAAAACAAGGATAATTAGAGGCGATTGCAATTGGGATTGAGAGCATAATCAATTTTAGTGCATGTTTTTATCATCTATGATTCTAGTCTAGCACCGGAGAACAATGAAGCTTGGTCAAATGTTGGCTTATATTGGCAACTCAGAATGCGGAGCATTTTTAACATGATGCTTGAGGGCATTGAAATTAGATTTTTGAATTTGTTTACCTCAAGTCTTGAATTTCTTTTATTAGAGTTTTGATAAAGTTTCTTTTGCATTTGGCCACTCATTAATCAATCGCATTAATTTTCTTGATGCCTTTAGTGGAGTTTCTTTCATATAAAATTTAAAAATTGTTTCAAACTTGGGTAGTTGACTCCTATTTAAAGTAGTTTGTCTTTGGTAGAATTTATTTTTGACCGATAATGATTTGCTAGAAGTTACTCTTAATTAAGACTTTTCTCCTTGAAAAGATGGTATAGCAATTTGGTCTCTCATATTATGCCACTTTTAGCCTTGCTATATGTAACCATAGTAAAGACTAATTAGCTCATCCCATGCTAGTTTGTATTTATATTTGTTATCCATATATTTGATGTGTACAAATGCATTGGCCTAGGCATAGTTAAAAAATTGATTCTTGGAAACAATATAGAGCTAAAACTTAGACTTTAACTATATAGATATTATATAAAAAATAATAAAAAAAAGTTTATGACCTTTTTGCATATTTATTCATTCATAGTGATTAAATTATTGTAAATATACAAAATTATAAATACCTTCTTATTACAAATTTTTTATATTAATAAATTAGCTTGAATTAATTATGAATAATACATAAACAAATCATAAATCCGTGAGAAAACAAAAGTTATCAATTAATTCGCTAAATGAGAATAGTCAAGAAAATCATTTGACCGGTGACTTGACATATTACTATTATGAAAATTGGATACTAATTAATTCAACAAGTATGCAAGATTAGTACCAACTATTTTTAAACTAGTTTAGTGTAGGTCGTCCATGTGCATCAAAAGTTCATGAATGTCATGGAGGGATTTTTCTTGCTTTATAGTCTCTTGAATTACATTATTCTCATTGGCATACTTTGGAGGTGGATATGATTTACAAAGATCAATAAATCATGTCATGTGAGATGCATGAAGGTGACTACATGCCTTGATTTGAAATTTTTTTCTTAAATAAATTTCTTCTCCCCAACGGCATGCTAAATGAGGAGATGACTTGCTAACTTGGTGGGTGATGCAACAAGATGGATGCTTCCAAATGTAAATATGTGCCATGGGGATATTATTATGATGTGCATCCCCCTCCCAATTTGATCAAACCAAGAAACAGAGTTAAAATCATTTTATGTTATTTAACAAACCAATGTATTATGAAAATATCAACCAATATTGGTGAACATATATCAGTTGAAATTTTTTAATCATTTTACTATTGCCTCATCGAATTCTTGATTATCAAATACAAAGATCCATACCTGGAATAATAATTATCATTTTAATTTTATAATATTAATTAATATATTGGCATATCATCTATAACATGCATTCTTAAGTGAGGGTATGATTCATGTGGGTCAAAAAAAAAAAAATCTATATCACAAGGCTTACGTAAATATGACTGCATGCCATGTTGTTTTTTAACTCCCCCTTGAATTTATTTCTTTAGTTGGTGCACACTAGATGATAATATGAATCATAAAGATGAAGTCCAATGGTCTCCTTAAATGGCATCTTCTCCAACCAGTATATGTTAAACAAGGCCGTGCTTCAGAAGCGTAGGTTGGATACCATAAAGTCGTGCTCCTAATTCTATGAGCCACAATTATTTTGTGTTATCTCAAGTGGTATTAATCAAAACATTCCAAAAACATTAATTGACATGGTAATAAACTATCAGTAGAGAACTTTAATCTTTTACTACCATCTTAACGAGATTCTTGATGATGATGATGATAAACATAAAATAACAATTAGTATAAATCTATACATTCCAAAAATATTAATTGGCATGCTAATAATATTAGCAGAGAACTTTAATCTTTTTATTAGCATCCGAGCAAGTCGATCCTTCATAAGCAAAACAAAAAATTAGAAAAAAAAACAATGTATAAAAAAAAAAAAAAATCAAGATGGCTGAATCATGTGTTGTTTCAACTTTGTTTAGATTTTATTCCTCTAACTAGTTTATTCTGGACAAGGCTTCGACGCATAGGATCTAGTTCCAACTTCCCCTTATATTTCACCCCCTTGTGTCGGCGGGCACCAGGGGAGGGCAAGCTTCTGAAAGTAAGTGAAAAGTTACAGAATCATGGCGTAATGTAGGCGCGTAGTCAAAAGGTTTAATATATGTCACAGAAAATCGAACAGGTCCCTTCGCATCACATCTTCTCCAGCTAGCGCATGTGAGATCGATGCTACAATTCAAGGAGCTACCTGGATGCTATCATGGTACCCTTTCATCTCCTGATCTATTATAATACAGGACTTCTGTGACGCACGTTTGTCTCCCAAGTTAATGCAATCAAATTAGTAGAAGAAGTCAACCATTTCCTCTCACCCCAACTCCAATTGATCAACACCCCGGAAACATTAGCAGACATTGTGATCATATATCAATTGAAATCTTTAATCTAAAGTTGCCATCTACTTTGATTGCTGGGGTCATTTCTCAACATCTTTGGTGAATATCCATCACAAGGCTTTTTATCTCTTCACAATCTTTAGATTTTTTTGAAAGTTATAACTTTAATGGTTTGATGAGAGCTCATAGTGCTGGCGTTAATTTTTGAATCAAAAATTCTTTTAGAAAAAAAAAAATTATTGGTTGGATCTATTCTCATAAGCATCTTCGGTTTTGATTATAGAATTAACAGCTGCTTGGTAGAATGCTGATAAAGTCTTCTATATTTTTCTGATCTCTTGTTATATTATAAAGGATAGTTCTACGGTTGTTATAATTTGATTAACGGATAAATCCAAATACATCAACTTCTTGTTGAGAAATCTCCAAGGTATAATTTTTAAAATCTGAAAACTTTCTTCATCAGTATGTACTTAAGCATATAGTTAGAGAGAAGGGAATCAAGTTGTGGATTTCTCAGCAGGTCTAGCTTATAATTACGAAAAAGTAATGCTATAAAATGTAAATTATCCATTCCAACTCAATTTGGTTTTGGAGGCAGATTCTTAGGGAATGCTTTTCACAATATTATAATGATCTCTTTGTAATAATAAAAAAAAGCTTTAATCTTTCATTACTTTTCTTAATGGGTTTCTCACTTGTCAAGCACCAAAATCAGTACCGGCCAATCTTTATTTTACCATTCCAACCAATGAAGAAACAAAGTGAGCTCAATTCCATCACCTTTCTCTAGGTTTCCGTCTCAATGGATCGAAGCTGATTGATTTCCCAAGCCAAGATGCGAAACCTGGAGGCCAAGATAGCCCAAGATCGCGCACGAAGCCATGCGCTTTCTCGCACCTGGGATTCACCGATCGACCACAAGGCCATGGTGAGTTGGAGTGGGACCGGAAGCAAAGTGAGAGGAGAAGCAACCCGGAAGCAGACGTGACCACTGGAACCTACATGTGTCTGCCGAACCGCCCCTTGGCTATCGGAAGGAGCAGCAGCGGCAGTAATACCAGGGGTGGTGTTCCTTTATCCCACCTTTAACCCACCTTCCACCCCTTTCACTTGTTTTGGATCTCACCTCACTCACTCTGACTCTTTGTCCCTCCTCTGGTGTTTCACCTCTCCTCCTCCTTTTTTCTCCTCTTTTTCCTAATTCCCTTTTGCTTTTATCCCGAATAAGCCTGTGGCCGTTTCGGGATTAAGGACTCCACGGGCCGCTCTCGGTTTATCCTTTTCCTTCTCGCGGCTCCACCTCAACACCCCCTCCCCCTCTCTCCTGGCATTATGAGAGAGGGTTGGTTTTGACGCCATTAGCTCTGTCGGCGGAGGCATTGAGATAAAAGCTCCCGGGGAGGGGGGCAGGTGAGAGATGTGTGAGAGAGAAGCGATAAGGAATGCGAAGAAGGAGAGGAGAGAGAGAGTAGTCTAATCTTTTCTTCAATGATTTTTATTAGTTTAGGTTGTTCGACGTCCCAGCTGCGGGTTCTAGTACAATTTCTTGGCTTTTAATTTATTCTTCTCGTTGAGCCTTCCACCTACCGTGCTTTTTTTTTTTGTGTCCGATTAAGCGCTATTTCCGCTCGTTGGGAGGGGTTTCTCTTTTTTTTTTTGACTGAAAGTTGGGGTTTTATTCTCGTTGGTGAGCGGTAAGAAGCAAGGAATAATAGGAGAGAGAAGAGGGTTGGGGCCTCCTGCCATCTCTCCCACAAGGCTTCCCCATCTTAGGGTTTCTCTGATGGGGGAGCTCTGATATCGGCCCTGGGTGCGAAAAGGAAGCTCCTTTCTTCCAGGCGAGGGATAAAAATCGCTTCTTGCGTCGGTTATCACTCCCATTCCTCAAAAAGGGTGGATCTTGAAGCTGGTTTGCCAAGAAAATCAGTAGATCGAGAGGGAATTCGGCTTATTTTGGAGCGGAAGTGAGGAATCTCTCCGGCGCTTTCTATCTTCGAGGAGATGGAAGCGAGCGCTGGTCTGGTTGCCGGCTCTCACAACAGGAACGAGCTCGTCGTCATCCGCCGCGAGGGGGAGTCGGGGGTAAGTGCGGGTCTTCGTTTGGGTCTTAGGTTTTGTTGGGCTGCAGCATTCTTTGGCTTCGGGTTGGATCAAGCTGGGGGCATTTCAAGCTTATTTTCTTTCCTTTTTCTTACCCTTTCTTTCTCGTCTTGCAGCCGAAGCCGTTGCAGCAGCTCAGTGGGCAAATCTGCCAGATTTGTGGCGACGATGTCGGCCTCACCGCCGACGGCGAGCTCTTCGTCGCCTGCAATGAGTGTGCCTTCCCTATCTGCCGGACTTGCTACGAGTACGAGCGTCGGGAGGGGAGCCAGGTCTGCCCCCAGTGCAAGACCAGGTTCAAGCGTCTCAAGGGTAATGCCTTCCTTGGGGATCTTAGTTTTTAATGAAGTCATACAAACCTCATGCAAGTTTGCAGCTTTTTTCGTCGTCGCCGCGCCTTAAGGAATTGTTTGTGTCGATAGGGTGTGCTCGAGTTGCCGGCGATGAGGAAGAGGATGGCGTCGATGATCTTGAGAACGAGTTTAATTTCGCCGGAAGGGCTGAGCAAGACATGCAGTACATGGCCGAAGCCATGTTGCAGGGCCACATGAGCTATGGCCGAGGTGGTGATGTCGATATGCCCCAAGTTGTTCACACAATGCCTCAAGTCCCTCTGCTCACCAATGGCCAGATGGTACCCAGTTTGTCTCAATCTTTCCATTTCCAATTGCTTGGATCTTTTACTCCAGCTGGGTTGCTCATGAAGGGGTCTTCTCCCTTTCAGGTTGATGATATTCCTCCAGAACAGCACGCTCTCGTCCCTTCCTTCATGGGCGGGGGAGGAAGGAGGATTCATCCACTTCCATTTGCAGATCCCAGTCTTCCAGGTATATGGATTTTGCTGTCAAAATTGGATCTCTGGTTCTTAGATTTGCTTGAAAAAAAAAAAAAAAAAGAAAGATGTGCCATCTTTAGAAACTTAAGTCCTGATCCACTGGTCATTCTAGTTTATAAAGTCTCTGACGGGAAAAAAGAATCTTTCTTGCAGTGCAACGCCGTTCCATGGATCCTTCCAAGGATCTGGCTGCTTATGGCTATGGAAGTGTGGCATGGAAGGAAAGGATGGAGAGTTGGAAGCAGAAGCAAGAGAAAATAAATGTGAGGAATAATAATGGTGGTAAAGATTGGGATAATGATGGCGATGGGCCAGATCTTCCACTGTGAGCTCCTGAAGCTTCTTTTATTAGATAACTTGATGAATCACTTTGAAACTGGTTTATAGTGACGTTGTTTTGTAATCACCAAGTTTGATAGCTGTCTTGAGATAATATAGATGAAACCGTATATTAGACCACAATAGATCTTGAAATAGCTCACAGAATTGTATAGGTCCTGGAGCTATATCTTTCATGCGGTTCATTCTGTTTCAAATGATAATTAAACCGCATTGCATCAATATATATATATTTTGGAATGAAATTTCTCTGGAATACTAGAAACATGGTAGGCTAATGATATGTGCGTTTCCAATTAATATTTCTTCTGAAGTTATAGACAATCTGATGCATTATACCTGCAACCTCTCCATACATAATTTCTAGATGATTTTTTGATTCTCATAACAACAAGTGAATTCCTGTTATTTTTCTTATTTGTGTAGCTATGGTTATTTTCATAGACCTTTAATGGTCCTGGCTTTATGGTCATGGACTCTTGGAGCTTTCTTCAATTTTATAAAATATGATGGGTTTTATGATAGTTGATCCTAACTTGTTTGGGATTAAGGTTTTATTATTATTGTATGATGGGTAATATGATAATATGGTAGAATATAGGATAGCGTAGATACCAAACTGCAAAGTGGTAAATGTATATATTTTATGTTTCTCAAAGAAGTATTTTTTAAGGGAATGATGGAATGGGGTGGACACATTGTTCAGGAGGCAATGCAGTTTATAAGCTTCGGTTAGAATTTAGTGGCAGAATGAACTTGTTCACTGGGCAAAATTTCTTTGATCCAGACCTGCTGGTTATAAGTAATGAACCAGCGAGGATGGACCATAGATATTTTTTCATAAATTACGCTATGCATTATTATATGATGTTTAAGGGGATGATGATTTCTGATTTTGCTATAGAACTGATGTATGCTACATGTTGATTAGTAACAGTATTCATTTTCCTTTTTTCCCCCTAATTTAAGCTATTGTTCCTAATGCTGAGTTTTTTGCTTGATGTTTCTCTTGTATAGAATGGATGAAGCTAGACAACCATTATCGAGAAAGCTGCCTCTTCCTTCCAGCCAAATCAATCCGTACAGAATGATCATCATAATTCGGCTGGTAGTTCTTGGGTTCTTCTTTCATTACCGAATCACAAATCCTACTCCTGATGCATTCCCATTGTGGCTTGTATCGGTCATCTGCGAAATCTGGTTTGCTATTTCATGGATTCTTGACCAGTTCCCAAAGTGGATCCCAATTGAAAGGGAGACTTATCTTGACCGACTGTCATTAAGGTTGGTTGCAGTTACCAGTTTCATTATTCTTATTTGCTTTAGGTGGTTGATTGAGCTATGTGCCCGATTTGTTGCATCTCTCTTCAGGTATGAGAAGGAAGGCCAGTCTTCCAAACTAGCTGCAGTTGACATATTTGTGAGTACGGTGGATCCTTGAAGGAACCCCCTCTGGTCACAGCAAACACTGTTCTCTCCATTCTTGCAGTGGATTACCCAGTTGAGAAAGTATCCTGCTATGTTTCTGACGATGGTGCTGCAATGCTGACATTTGAAGCATTATCAGAGACATCTGAATTTGCGAAGAAATGGGTTCCTTTCTGTAAGAAATTCAATATTGAGCCACGTGCACCAGAGTGGTATTTCCAGCAGAAGATAGACTATCTGAAGGATAAGGTCTTGGCATCATTTGTTAAGGAACGGAGAGCAATGAAGGTATGCATAAAAGGAGAGTTATCCTTAAATTTCTTCTGTTGCAGTTTTGCAATGATTCTTTGTGATTGATGTGTAAACTGAATATTATTCTGATTGCAGAGGGAATATGAGGAATTCAAGGTCCGAATCAATGCTTTGGTTGCAAAAGCTCAAAAGGTTCCAGAAGAAGGGTGGACAATGCAGGATGGAACTCCATGGCCTGGAAATAATGTCCGTGATCATCCAGGGATGATTCAGGTATGCAGTTTATAAATTCTTGCATTCTGCCTCTCAAGTAACAATCATTCTTGCTCCCTTCTTCTCAGTTTCAATTGAACATTTTGTTGCGATCTGAACCATCAGGTCTTTTTGGGCCAAAGTGGTGGGCATGATATGGAAGGAAACGAACTGCCTCGTTTGGTTTATGTTTCTAGAGAAAAAAGGCCAGGGTTCAATCACCACAAGAAGGCTGGTGCTATGAATGCTTTGGTAAAAACCCGTCGATCAGACCTTTGTTTCTCATTTTCTGATTGATTTATTGATGATAACTTTCTACGTTTGCTGTTATTGGCTTTGACAGGTTAGAGTTTCCGCTGTACTTACAAATGCACCTTATCTGTTGAACTTGGATTGTGACCATTACATCAACAATAGCAAGGCCCTAAGAGAGTCAATGTGCTTTATGATGGATCCTTTAGTGGCAAAGAAAGTATGCTATGTGCAATTCCCACAGAGGTTCGATGGTATTGATCGACATGATCGATATGCTAACCGGAACATAGTGTTCTTTGATGTAAGCATGAATATTCCAGCTTTTTGAGCATGCGGTTTATTTTCTTTTTGGAATTTTTAGTTTCTGTTTTCAATATTTATACACCGGCTATCCACAGAAAAATAACGGCAAGCTTTATGATATAGATCAACATGAAAGGTCTGGATGGTATTCAAGGGCCAATTTATGTCGGAACTGGATGTGTTTTCAGAAGACAGTCTTTTTATGGTTATGATGCTCCAAAGTCCAAGAAGCCACCGACGAGGACTTGCAACTGCTGGCCCAAGTGGTGCTGCTGTGGGTGCTGCTGCTCTGGGAGGAGGAAGAAGAAGAGCATGAAGGCTAAACAGAAAAGAAAAAGAAAGGTTTCAGGAGAGGAAACAATCAGGCTCCAGCATTTGCTCTGGAGGGTATTGAAGAGGGCATCGAAGGTATGGCTACTATTCTTTTTTTAACTAATAAATTACTATAGATGTTGTTATTATGATGAATGCAATAACACTGTCTTAAAATCATTGTTTAGATTATATATTAGTGATCTGCAGGTTTTTCTAGTTATCTAATGTGCCTTTTAAGATTTATCATAGACATGGTTTCTAAATAACCCTATAATTTGCAGCACTCTAATGGTCTCTACTCGCTGTAGCACTTAGACAAGGTTATATAAAACAATTAGAATTTGCATTGTCTATGAAAGAATTTTTATGAACTTAGCAGAAAATGAACTCAAAGTAGATAAGCTCGGCATGCTTCCTAATCACACATCAAAGGCTGCTTTATACAGCCACCCTTGCTTTTATGTTGCACAGAGAAGACCACCACGCTCTCTGAGTTTAGTTGTTAGACCATATTGACTATATTTTGAAGTTCTGAAAGTGCTTTGAGCTAATAATAACCTGTCTTGTCTTAGTCTTTTTAGCTGATGATCATTTCTTTATTCCTTTTTTGCGCAATAGGGAGCCCCCTATAAATAGCATAGGTGTAGTTTTCTCTGTTTGTCCAACGTATTGTCCAACATATGAATGTTTCACCTTAGCTTTTCATTCAAAAATTTAGACCTCTTAATTTTCAAAATAATATTCACAGGAATTGAGAGTGAAAAATCAATTTTGTCTGAACAAAAGTTGGAGAAGAAGTTTGGACAGTCTCCTGTTTTTGTAGCTACTACTCTACTCGAGAATGGTGGGACACTGAAAAGTGCTACTCCAGCATCGCTATTGAAGGAAGCCATCCATGTCATTAGTTGTGGCTATGAAGAGAAAACAGACTGGGGAAAAGAGGTAATTCTTCTGAATAAGCTTATGAAGTCTACGATAATGCATCTCCAAATGTCTGAAGAGTCTTGATCAACTATTCTGTTCTCTTTATTAGGTTGGTTGGATCTATGGTTCGGTCACAGAAGATATATTGACTGGCTTTAAAATGCACTGTCATGGATGGCGGTCAATCTACTGCATACCAGATAGGCCTGCATTTAAAGGTTCTGCACCCCTCAATCTTTCTGATCGTCTTCACCAAGTTCTTAGGTGGGCCCTTGGGTCTGTGGAAATTTTCTTGAGCAGACATTGCCCACTCTGGTATGGTTATGGGGGTGGGCTGAAATGGTTGGAGCGTTTGTCATACATAAACGCTACTGTTTATCCATGGACATCAATTCCACTTCTGGCTTACTGTACTTTACCAGCTGTTTGCTTGCTCACTGGGAAATTTATCACTCCGGAGGTATGATTTTTTTATTAGTTTATCAAACAGAACCCCTTAATTTTGGTATCTACTTTACATTCTCACAAATTTGCTGTTCCCTGCAGCTTAGCAATGTTGCAAGCCTGTGGTTTCTGTCGCTTTTCATATGTATCTTTGCGACGAGTATCCTGGAAATGAGGTGGAGTGGCATTGGCATTGATGACTGGTGGAGAAATGAGCAGTTCTGGGTCATTGGAGGTGTTTCTTCGCATCTCTTTGCAGTGTTTCAGGGTCTTTTGAAGGTCCTTGCTGGTATAGATACCAACTTCACTGTGACATCCAAGGCTGGTGATGACGAAGACTTTTCGGAGCTCTACACATTTAAATGGACCACATTGCTTATCCCTCCTACCACGCTTCTTATTGTAAACATCATTGGTGTGGTGGCCGGTGTGTCAAATGCGATAAACAATGGATATGAATCTTGGGGACCTCTATTTGGCAAGCTCTTCTTCTCATTCTGGGTGATCGTCCACCTTTATCCCTTCCTCAAAGGTCTGGTTGGTCGGCAGAACAGAACACCCACAATCATCATTGTCTGGTCCATTCTCCTTGCCTCCATCTTCTCTCTTTGTGGGTGAGGATCGATCCATTCCTGGCGAAGTCAGATGGCCCCGTTCTGGAGGAGTGTGGATTAGACTGTAACTAAGCGCGGAATGGTTGCATTTGGATGGTCATGACCTGCAGCTTTTCTGTTGCCATAGCACATATGAAAAGGTACATGACCCCTCGGAGTTTTCCCCAAGTACACTAAGGAATTCTACGTTCAGCTGTAGATAGAAACAACCAGTTGTGATGCATCTTTTGCTTTCTCCTTTATGGTTGAGTCACCCTGTGTAGTTTGTCGGTGGAAGATAGGTGGTCGCAGCTTTAATTCTTTATTAGTTGGATGACATGCAAGAGGAAAGGTTCAACATTGTCTGTGTACCATTGCAGTAGATCTCTCTCTCTCTATATATATTGATTCTTCACAATAAGGCAGGCAGGCCTTGCCTGCAACCTGGACATGAGAAGGTTCAAAAAAAAAAAAAAAAAAAAAAACCCATGAAGAAAAAGGTTCTGTTGATTCTATTTATTCCATTTTGGACTACATGTTTATTCCTGCTATCTCAAGCAATACATTTGCAGTGGATGGAGAGCCAAGGGTTAAAAATTGTAATGCATCAGAGGGAAGTTCCCAGGCATGATTTGCAGAGCCTCCGTGGGGTTTCCCTTGAGATGCTGCTGGGTGTGTGTAATTATAATGTTGTTGTCCTTGTTGAGAAGATACTTTTGTAATGATATATTAATCTTATGTTGCTTCACTTTGTTTCAACTCTGAGATCAGGCTCCTCATTCATCTTTGCTGCAATAACAAGACTGAAACAAACTGTTTGTATCCCACTTGCCATGGTCTGCTGTTTCTTTTAGAAGTTCTTTTTACTGGAAGCTCTTTTTGTGAGAATCCATCTTTATTCTTTGGAGAGTATGGGAAAGGTAGGACACCCCTTGTTTGTTTATTTGGTGGAAGCAACGTATTCACAGGTGAGGCCTGGGCTTCTGGGACCCTGGGTTGGTTGCAGGACAAGGAAGTAATGAACCGAGGGTCCTCTTCTTTTGTGAGCTGTGGTACGGGTGGATCCTCTTGCTTTTAAGAGCAGAGGTTGCTCGTGTATTCCTCTCTGGAAGTTTTGCTTTCCATGAACTTAAAGCAACCCGTGAACAGAAATTGCAGTTCGCCAAGTGAGAGTAATAAAGAGGGGGAGTTTTTTCTTCGCCATTCATCATGGGATCTCAATGGAGGCCAACCCAACGCACGCCATCTTCTCTGGTAGTGGTGGGTTGATGATGGCTCTGAGACATGACTTCAGGTCCCTTACATGAGACCTTTACGTCGTTTGAATCATGCTAACAGCAATGCCTTCAGAGTTTCGTGTCATCTGTTAGATTTTCTCCATTTGCTCCCTGCCCCCTCCCCTATATATATAAAACTTGATTATAGTCGAATATAGTGAACTTCGAATTCAATCATCTACTTACTTTTGAATTCATATGGTTCATAAATCTTAAAAATGAAAAGGATGAGATGGCTTTAGAATTCATATGATTTCAAAGATGAAAAGTTTTTTTATAGATTTAGTTGCATTTAAATATAATCAAGCTTAGATTTGCTAACCTTCATCACTCTTAAATCCATACAATTCATGAATTCTAAATATGAAGAAAATAAAAAAGATAAGATGACTCTAAAAATGAAAAAGATGATAAGATTTTAGGCTTGATTATATTTAAATGTAGTTAAATTTAAATTTTTTCTCTTTATATATAGTATAATATTATAAATAAATAATTTTTTTAATTATTTTAATTTATCACGTGACTTATGAATTGAACCAATCAATGAGCATATATTAAGTAGTCATAACATGCTTATCCCCTTTTATTGATCTGATTTACTAGCTATATGATAGACAAGCTTACCTAAGAATAACTCTTAGGTAGTGTTTGAAATAGGGATAAGAGGGGATATCCTCTGGATATCCCCTCTTATTCCCAAAAGCCATAACTATAAGGGATAGCAGAGAATAAAGTTAACCAAAGGGATAATCCATGGTTAACCAGTTAACCATGGGATATCCCCTCAATTTATTCCCTAGAGAATGCAGGAATAGCTAGTTATCCCTCCAAATAAGAGTAAAAAAAGGTTATCCCATGGATTTACCTTTTTGCATTTGATATGATCAATGGGATAGCCAAGGGATATCCCTAGGGATAGCCAGGGGATAAACTCTATCCCGTACACTTATCCATGGATAACATTTTTCATATCAAACACTACCTTAGGTAGTGTTTGAAATAGGAGATAAGAGAGGATATCCAGGGGATATTCCCTCTTATTCCCAAAAGCCATAACTATAAGGGATAGCTGGGAATAAAGTTAACCAAAGGGATAATTTATGGTTAACCATGGGATATCCCCTCAATTTATTTCCTAGAAAATGCAGGAATAGTTGGTTATCCCTCCAAATAAGAGTAAAAAAAGGTTATCCTATGGATTTACCTTTTTGCATTTGATATGATCAATGGGATAACCAAGAAATATCCCTAGGGATAGCCAGGGGACAAACTCTATCCCATACACTTATCCATGGATAACATTTTTTCTATCAAACACTACCTTAGGTAGTGTTTGAAATAGGCGATAAGAGGGGATATCCAGGGGATATCCCCTCTTATTCCCAAAAGCCATAACTATAAGGGATAGTTGGTAATAAAGTTAACCAAAGGGATAATCCATGGTTAACCATGGTTAATCATGGGATATCCCCTCAATTTATTCCCTAGAAAATGCAGGAATAGCTGGTTATCCCTCCAAATAAGAGTAAAAAAAAGTTATCCCATTGATTTACCTTTTTGCATTTGATATGATCAATGGGATAGCCAAGGGATATCCCTACGGATAGCCAAGGGACAAACTCTATCCCGTACACTTATCCATGGATAATATTTTTTCTATCAAACACAACCGGTAGTGTTTGAAATAGGGAATAAGAGGGGATATCCAAGAAATAGAGAATAAGAAGGGATATCCTTTGGATATATCCTCTTATTCTCAAAAGTCATAACTATAAGGCAGTATTTAATATGGGGGATAAGGGGGATATCCCCTGGATATCCTCCCTTATCCCCAAATGCTATACCTAGAGGGAATAGGTCTGAAAAAGTTTAACCAGAGGGGATAACCCATCATGGGTTATCCCCTGAACTTATTCCCTAGGGAACCCAGGAATAACTAAAGTTATCCCTTGATGGCAAACTTTTAATTTTAAAAAGATGTTTATTCCCTCAGTTATCCCCTGGATAAATGTTATCCTATACATTTATCCAGGGATAGCTTTTGGAGTATCAAACACTACCTAAAGGATAGCTGGGAATAAAGTTAATTAGAGGGATAATCCATGGTTAACCATGGTTAACCATGGGTTATCCTCTTAATTTATTTCCTAAAAAATACATGAATAGCTGGTTATCCCTTTAAATAAGAGTAAAAAAAAGTTATCCTATGAATTTAGGTAGTGTTTAACTCCCCAAAAGCTATCCCTAGATAAATGTACATGATAGTATTTATTTAGGGGATAGCTGAGGGAATAAGCACCTTTTTAAAATTACAAGTCTGTCATCAAGGGATAACTTTAGTTGTTCCTGGGTTCCCTAGGGAATAAGTTCAGGGGATAACCCATGGTTAAGGGGGATATCCTCTCTAGCTATAGCATTTGGGGATAAGGGGGATATCCAGGGGATATCCCTCCTTGTCCCCAATATCAAACACAGCCTTACATTTTTACATTTGATATGATCAATGGGATAGCCAAGGGATATCCCTAGGGATAGCTAGGGGATAAACTCTATCCCGTACACTTATCCATGGATAATATTTTTTTCTATCAAACACTACCTTAGCATGATTAGTGATGGATAACTCTATTTTTTTTTACCTTTACTGGTTGGATTAATTCATGAAAGAACGAACTTAAGTACGATGCCTTAAGGTAGTGTTTGAAATAGGAAATAAGAGGAGATATTCCTTGAATATCCCTTCTTATTCTCAAAAGCCATAACTATAAGGCAGTGTTTGATATGGGGGATAAAGGAGAATATCTCCTGGATATCCCTCCTTATTCTCAAATGCTATAGCTAGAAGGGATAGATCTGAAAAAGTTTAACCAGAGGGGATAACCCATGTTTAACCATGGGTTATCCCCTGAACTTATTCCCTAGGAAACTTGGGAACAACTAAAGATATCCCTTGATGGCAGACTTGTAATTTTAAAAAGGTGCTTATTCCCTTATCTATCCCTTGGATAAATGCTATCATGTACATTTAACCAGGGATAGCTTTTGGGCTATCAAACATTACCTCAATGATAGCTGGAAATAAAGTTAACCAGAAGGATAATTCATGGTTAACCATAGGTTATCCCCTCAATTTATTCCCTAGAAAATGCAGGAATAGTTGGTTATCCCTTCAAATAAAAGTAAAAAAAAAAAAGTTATCCTATGGATTTATCTTTTTGCATTTGATATGATCAATGGGATAGCCAAGGAATATCCTTAGGGATAGTCAGGAAATAAACTCTATTCCGTATACTTATTCATGAATAATATTTTTCTATCAAACGTTACTTAAGTGTATTCTCTGCTATTCTCTGTATTCCCTTTACTTTTTACATTACTTCAATTTGCACTCAAGCCTCATGCTGTAATGGCGGTGAGAAAGTAGGAGGAAGAGAGAAGGAACGAACGAACGCAAAGAGCCACACCTAAAATATGCCGCAACTAAATTACTTTGAAGAAAGTGGTTATGAATTAAATAAAATATTTCATTATTTTTATTATATTAATGTATTTTTTTTTTTTTACTCCCGGTCGGGTGGAGCTCGTTCAATGAATGATCACGGGGGTGCACTGTGAATCACGGGGGTGCAGTACTTGTAGTTTACTACGTTGTCGTACGTGCATGCACGTGTTATGAGGGTTTGGGGTGAGGCCAGCAGCGCCTCCAAAAGACGAAGTAGCGTGTCGTTTTTTACTCCGCGGTGGGAAGCGTGGAGTGGAGTTCCTGCCCTTCGCTCGCGCCCACATAGATAGAGGGGAAAAAAACAAAGTCGGTGCTAGGCAGGCGTCCCATGTGATGTGGGGAATCACTTAATTAATCGATTAAATAAAAGAAGACAGTAGAGGGTGGAAAGGAAAAATAAAATAAAATCCAAGGCTCCAACTAAAGTTGCATGCACTAATGGATGATCCTGTTGAAAAATATTTTTGATCTTACAAAAAAATTTATTTTTAAGTTTACTAGAAATATGTTATAAAAATTTAAATATATAAATAAAGTAAAATCAAAAGATAAGATGGATCAAATCAGGATCGAGGCGTGTTAGACACTGCCCTAGAAATCAGATTTTCATCCCTTCATGCAGGTTGTTGGTGATCTGTCCCCAAGGTACAACGATCCGGCTCGACCCGATACTCCTACTACGAGCACGATCGTGTGAAGATGCAAACTCAACAATTACCTTCAGATGCCCAAAAGATCAATAAAATATATAAAAATGAAATGAGATAAAACAAATCGAATAGGGCTACTCTAAATTATTCTAGATTGATACCTTGTCTCAATCTGAGTCCCTGAGCCTATTTATAGGCTTGGCCCATAAAAGCTCCAACGGCTCGGCCCATAACGACCGTTAGCCCCAAATTACATCAAAAACAACTTACAAAATAAATTATTTGGGCCGTTTATGAAACGTTGGCCTTCCAACGTTCACACAAATATCCGTTGAGGCAACGAACGTCCACGCAACGGAAAGAATGTCCACGAGCGTTTGGCTCGCGGGCGTTCCCTTTTTTTTATTTTTATTTTTTAACTTTTTCCAACAGATCCAAGGTCATGGGCCTTCCCTTGGACATCATTTCTCATCGCCAAGAGGAACAGCGGAAGAAAGGGAGATGGTTTTGGAGACTCCCCATCAACTTTTTTTTTTTAAAATAAGAATAAGTTAAAATATACTTTTGATACCTAAACTTATACTCAAATTTATTTTGATCCTCAAACTTATAAATCTTTTCTTCGATTAATGCGTCAACTATTTCGTTAATTTTAATTTATTCATGCACAAAATATCAAGAATGTAATATTTTTAAAATATAAAAAAATTAATTTATAATAACAAAAAATTTAAGAATCAAAATAAATTTTGAATAAAATTTATGAATCAAAAGTATATTTTTATTAAAATAAAAACAAAATAAATTTAACGTTTTAACAAACGTTGCATGATAAATGATTTAAGATCATAAGTTTCTCTTAGATACCATTTGTAATATTTCAAACCTATCTACCAATACAGTTAACATGTTAGTGGATCAAATTCATACTATAAGCTCTTAAACTATGCTTTCTCTTCCGATGTAGTACTATTTATAGGGTATCATGGTTTCTCTCCCTTCACTAAGTCGTTGGTCGATGGTTCCATGATTTTATGCTATAACAAAATTTTCACCACCATTGTCCCACTAACTTATGCATTTGGATCAATTTTAATATCATTTGCAACATTCCTAAGCATAATTGCTGGTAGGGATGCAACTTGGGCCGGGTTCAACTCGAATCCAGCCCGTCAAACTCGATTTATAGCAGTGTTTAAACTCATGTTTGCCTAACCAAACCCGAAAAACTCCGAATTTAACCCAACCCGATTTGCAATTGTCCCGGGTTAGGATTGACTGCAACCCGAACCCGAGGGTTACCCGAACAGGGATAGCTTATCGGCACCAGATTTTTAGAGGCGTTGAAGGCACCAATCGGATCGGATGAGATGGCCAACTTGAGAGCAAGGAGGGCAAGGCCGTCGATCGCAGGCGAGGAAAAGGACAAACATAAAGGCGGACCACCCACATATTTTGTTTCATTTTCCGCCTCCTCATCTTTGTGTACAATACCTCCTCCTTTCTTTGTTTCAAGTAAGACTTTTTTTTAATACAATGTTAAAGCCCTAAGTCCAGCTTATGCGTTCGCAAGGAATTTTATTTTTCCGTCTTTGGGATCCATAATTGATGTTTATTTACTTTGAAAAAAGTATTTTTTTTCTCATCAACTGAATTCCAACCCGAAACTCAACCCGAACCCGATTTTTAAAATAGGATTAGGGTTGAGGTTTTATAAATAAAGTTAGGGTTAGGGTTGACATTTTATAAATAGGGTTAGGGTTGAAAAAACCCGAGTTTCATGAACCCGAGTTGCACCCCTAATTGCCGGTCTAAATAATCAATTATCGAATTAAATCTGTCTAAAAATTTGAGTTCAAAAAATTAGTAGTAGGTAAACTTGAGTTATAAGGATCTTAATTTTTTCTTTTTTATTTAATATGAAACTATTTTGAGATATTATATAATTTCTTATCCTTGGTAGGAACAATAGGAGAGAAGCCAAGGTTTTGGAAATTCCAAAATATTCAAGCCTCCCGTTCCGTCAGCTTTTCTACAATAATATATAAACTCAAACTAGCTACTGAAGAAAATATGAATACAAACTAGGGACCAATGAAAGAGAGAGCATAAACAAAAGCAAAAAAAAAATATAACCAGCAAATCGAAAAAAACTACATCTTGATCGTATACACCATCTCATGTGCACATTCCATGCCTCCTCCATTGTCAACTTCAAAGCTTGTTTTACTTGGGCTAAAACAAGTACTCAGACATGGCCTGTCAATTATGACATTCATGCATGCCCATAGAATAATGTCCATGAATATGGTCAACAACAATTTTGATCAGCATAGAGAAGGTACTGAGCTACCATGGTGGATCTATTATTTTGGTATGTTTGTTAATGAACCTGACTTCATTAAACTTGGAATTTATAGACATCAAGAGGGGCCTCATGTCCTCTCATACAGCCCTTTAATGTAGGGCCACAAGAAGAGGAGGCAACAAACCCAGCCATGACATCAATGTTTCAGACGTTTGCCCAGAAACAGCTGCCTCAAATGTTGCCCGCCGACAACGGCATCATTGCCAGCACTTACGGAAATCCTACATGCCCATGCATGGAAATCGACACATGCATCATCATCGCATGAACCACACATACATCTCAGGTGGAGCATCCATGAGACATGGCGATACCAAGGCCCATGACTATTTACTATGATCACATGAAGTGCCTGAAAGGTAAGCCACATGACCCGGGGGCATAAATAAATAAACGACTGCATGGTGCATGCGCCCACATTCATTTTACAAACAATTAAGTTGACCAAACCCTTGATGGTAGTCATAAGGAGACTGCCAGCTCCCATGGCTCTGCCAAAATTTACATGGCTTTTGGCTCCAGCCATTTCAACAAGCTTGGTTAAATGTCATACATGTGCTAATAGCTGTTTCTACAAGACACTGCATTCATTCTATAAGACACTGCATCTTAACAGGGAGACTTAGGAAAATTCATGTGCTAATAATAGCTGTTTCTACACTCCCGAGGTTTACAGCTCAACAATGCTCAACAAATATCTTGCTCTACTAAAAGACTTTGGGCCCGCACCCACTCAAAATAATACTCATCATCATCATCACCAACATAATTTGCTGTCAACTAGAATGAATTCATCTTGTCATGCGTTTGATTTGCAAAAATTGGACAGGAATTTTAGTTACCTGACAACCAGCAAGGAATCTGTAACTCAGAAGAGCACAACACATGGTTATGACCAACCAAGAGACTATATTTTATTGCACCATTCACACCTGCTCAATTTTGCTTTCAACTTGAGATCTCAAAATAAGAGATGCCTTGAATGGAGAAGTGACAGATATTGTTAGTCAAGGCTAGAGCATTTTTAAGCATCCAACCTTGTTTGGAGGGAAGTTTGATCTGGTATATTATTAAAAGGTACACATGGACCTTTCTGGAAAAATTGGAGGATCTTGTATGTATAGTATAAGATAGGTCTTGGACAATTTTCACATACAAATGCCAATTGGAATCAATTCTCTGTTAGGAGATGGTGCAGGAATGGGCATTGACAAGTGTTAACCAACATGCTGAAGCTGGTGTGCCATGATCAGTTTCTCAAGTAGCAACCAGCGGCAGGGTTTTGTGGTCAGGCTCCAGTTATGGCTTGCAGCAAATCAACCGAAAGCCATGTTGCCCTGTCAAAATTCTAGTAGAGTTATGGTGCTACAGTTTGCTTCTACCTTTTTGGGCTCTGTATCTCAACTGATTCTTTAATTGCCAAGAAATTCTTTAGCTGCGGCAGCACTGGATAACATAACATTAAGAAAAAGAAAACCATAAATATTGGTTGGAGGAGGAAACACCCACCAGTACTCTATGGAAACTACGGACGTTAACCAGGAAATTACCTGCAAGCAATGCTGATACATTCCCTGTCTAATAGACCAACCAAATCCCCTCTTTTGTGTCTGTTGATGTTCTCTGAAACGACGGGAAGCTGATTCACTCCATTTGCATTCATGATCCTTTCAGCAGCAAGAAGTGTCATGTCAGGTGTTGCAGTCCATACTTTACAATTATAACCCTTCAGGTGGCAGATGTGAGATACCAGAATCCTGTCGACCTGCTAGACAACAATAATATTAATTGAATACACAAAAGAGAGAGAGAGAGAGAGAGAGAGAGAGAGAGAGAGATCTGCTCTTATGGTAATATCTAGCATAGCAGAAAATTTCATCGTTAGTGACGTTATGAGCAACACACCTAATTTAATGGCATCAATGCAATCAATTGAAGAAATGTGGAGTTATTATAGATCTTCATCTTCTCTTTTGTTTGTTTGTTTGTTTGTTTGTTTGGTTATGTGACAAATTGTAAACATGAATGTGAAACATGTTTCTCCATTCCAGTCAGTGCAAATGGAAAAGGAAGACCACAAGGATGATGCAGATTCAAGCTTCATTCTTCTTAATCGATGGTCTCCAAACCTGGCATGATGTCTATAAGTTACAACAGATATTTAAAATACATTTAATGCCAAAGATAATAATACACTGAGATAGAAAAAAGTTGCGTACATCATCAATCTGTGCTCAAGAATTTCTGATACATTTTCATGCCAACAGATCAACAAGGAAGCAAAAGAGAATCATATGCTAAGTCTTCACACCAGATGGAATGATATAATCACAAATTTGTTCAATTTTTCATAAATTCAAAATAATGCTTCTATACGTTTGCATGGTTCATCAATTCAAAATAATCAAACCTTTTGACCGATACAGCCACAAAAATTATGGATCCTAACAAGGACCTATTTGGTCTACTTTCTCTCACATGAGCAATCAATAATGCCACCTGTGATGAGACACAGGACCCAGTCCAAATTGCATGTTACCACTTTCCATCTCCTAAGAGAATCATGACATCAAGGTAGACATGAACATAACAAAGAGAGCAAAATCCAATTCTCACCACCTTATGTTGTAGTTTTCATCCAAGGTTCCATCTAACATTGGTCTCGTTCTTGTGGAAGACCTTGATGCCAAGAGGCCTCAAGTGAACCACAAATCTAAGCATGCAAAGTATTTATGAACTAAACACATCCAATCCAGACATCATCACCAAAATCAAGTTCACATGCAAACTTTTTGGTGTAAAGGAAGATCAAACAAGGTCACAATCTTAACACAACTCAATACCTTTCATTTTCCAATATTCATTATTACTGTTCTTAATGCAATGATACCATTTCAGCTTTAATCATAAAGAAATTCCAGTAAAATTTTATTCTAAACAATAGATACTTATGCATTGTGCATATTAAAGATTGTGTGGTTAATATTGCATGAATCTTTTAATTGATTTAGATTCATGCCGAAGTTGATCATCAAGACAAATTTCTCAAAGCAGCACTTAACAAAGCATCTTATGGCAAGGAAGAAGGGGCAGCTAGTACTTTTACTGATATAAAAATCATGACGAAGTACTAAAAGAGCACGCTTGGTTGGAGATGTGAATAAGGGACATCAGGTGAGTAAAGTGGTACTGTTGAGGACTTGCTAGGGAACAATGTCAAGCACACGGCCCTGCCTGCGCAGGGAACAGAGTTCTTGGTGGTTATAGGCCTTAAACAGAAAACACACTAATGTTGATACTAAAAGGCATTTCCTTGATGCATATTACATGCATATGAAAATGTATTTTCACAAGATAAGGAAAAGGTGATAAAACTAAAACCTGAGAGGGTAAAGGTCCATGATATAATTGGAGCAAATCTATCTAAAGTGGGAGAATATGTTTAATCCATGATGCAATTGAAATATGAGATCTCAAACAATATTAACAGAGAGAGAGAGAGAGAGAGAGAGAGAGCCCACTTGGCAGCCACAGCAGGCAAACTGAACTTAATTTAAAAGTATATAACACATTTTTTGTATTACCTCATTTTGCATGACTCTTGTTCTAGCGACTCTGCTGAAGTTTTGGATGTCTTCAAGTGCTAGCAGTCCTACTAAGAAATCATCATTATCAATGATCACTGCATAAGATTGCTTCTCCACAAACATTAGAGTGACTGCTTCCACTATTGAATTGCTCATCAAGACAGTAACATATTTTGTTTTCATAGCTTGTGAAACTGTTAGCCTTTCTGCCAATGTTCTAAGTTCAGCTCCGGCATTGTATACACAAAGAGAACTCTCGATCTTGCACAAACCATCAGTATCAGATGCTTCAGCAGAAACTGCTAGATAATTAGCTTCCCAGCCTTGATATAATGGATCTCCAGGTCGTTGACTTTTGCCTTTCACTTTGATGTTGTCCAACTTATCAGAAGCATCTTTTTTTTCATTTTGGCTGGATGAGATCCATGATGACAACCCTACAGCTCCAAGCAACGGTAGAACTATACGATAATCCTGCGTTAGCTCAAATAGGAGCAGAACAGATGTCAGGGGAACTTGACATACACCTGCAAGAGTAGCAGCCATGCCCACCTGCCAAAAGAAAATAAAAGTGAAGGACGGTAGAGGGAAAACAATCAGCTTTGTACTAGTTTGTTGCAGTCAGCTGAAGGCTCTATATGACATTAGCAGAGCCAAGATTTTGCTAAATGGGGGCAAACTGTGATTGATCCAAATAAACTTCTAATTGTTATCCACCACTTAAAATAAGAATAATAGTTATTTTTTGCAAGTAAGATATCAAAAGTTCGAGAAATATAGAAATAAAAATATATACAAGTGATGAAAGTTGCGACAAAGTTGTATATATACTGAAGCACAACACTATGCTGCTTCAATTTGTTTCTACTAGTGCACATCTCCCATAATAGCTCCAAAGTCCTTTAGCGGTCACCCCATCAAGTCACGCCCTAAATAAAGAACTGGTTCTTGTTTTCTATAATAATTTGAGCCATCCTTGTTTATGCAAGTAGCCAGAATGACAAAACAAAACCCTACTTGAATCATTTTGGTAAAATTCAGAATATAAGAAACCCTTAGTTAGCGTGGATGGTTCCTTTTTGTGTAAGTCTTGTTTATAGTGCCCATTATATCCTTGCTTGTAGCTCATGGTAAAGGTAACAAGCTCTATGCCACCATTGTAACCCAAATTGTGTTGGACATTCAATGAATCAAAGAGTATCCAAAGACAAAATATTGGACAGCCCTATATTTTCTTTGGCTTATCTGATGATCAGAAGGCAGCAGAAAATTGGACCCCCCCCCCCCCCCCCCCCAACTGCTGTCTGTCTCCACCCATGTCTATATGTAAAAGAAAACTAATGAGTTTGTGTCAACAAGTAGCGAGGACATCAAAAGCATGGCAGATGAATTTATTTGGTCATGCAATTTTGTCAAGCAATGTAAGAAATATAAATATCATATTATCATCAAGCATGATATATGCTTTTCTTTTATAATATGAAATATATGCATTCCTTTTATTTGTGATATCAAATGTAGCCTTGCTGAATAATACAAAGAATAAAAATGATAAAAGTTCTCTTATAGTTGTGCCCCTGTGCTCATGTATAAACCATCTTTCAGAAAGAGGAGGCACTCCAAACATTAACATGTAAAAGATATTTATAATACTGAATATCAATATAAAGTATTAAACATTACCCTAAAGTAATCCATGTGCAATCAACTACTATTGCATTGACAGAAAAATTCCCATCAATAATATAGAAATCAAAAGGAAGGTCAATAAAAATTTAGAGATGAGTTAATGCATACAAAACAAGAAAATAACTGAGGCATATTTTTCAGCACGTTGTCAAAAAAACAAAATGAAAGTAGACAGATGTTTCGCATAAAAATGTTACCAGACCATATGCTTGAGGTGATGCCACTTCTAAGATAGGGAGGTGAAACAATGGATTGGGACCACCCAGCGTAGACCTCACAAATTTTCCATATGCCATGCCTGTTGCTGCACCAATAAAAAGAGATGGTGCATAGTAGCCTCCCACCAATCCAGAAGCTCGACTCACGGATGTAGCAAGTATTTTTACCCCAACTAATTGAAACAAGATAGCTGTGGGGAGGCTGTCCACAAAGGGTCGCGACTCTAGTAAAATGTCCACATTTTCGAAGCCCCAGTAGAGAACCTCAGGGTAAGCTAAAGCTATCAAACCAACAGTCAGACCACCCAATGCCGGAAATACAGCCTTTGTAATTCCTGTAGTCCTTTGAAAATCATCAACTACTCCCAGAGCAAATGATGTGCACCCAGAGAGGGTTACTGACACCAACCCACAAATGATACCCAGCAAAAGATACAATGGAAGTTCTGAAAATGTATTGAATCACATAAACACCTTCAAATTTTGTCAAGCTCTGTAGAATGAAAAACATGGCTTAAAAGATAGCATCTTTAACTTAATTTTTTCTATCCACTAATCAAGAACTATAGCTTATTTCAAGTTGCTTTTTAGATAACAAATTTAAAAAATGCAGAATCACAGTTGAAAGGCAACATGATTGTTCAAAACTCTAAACTTTAACTAGAATCTAAATGCATGAGAAAAAAATTGATCAGTTGGCAGAAAATTTGAACAATATTCTACAAATACTAGCTTGCTGCATTCAAAAAGTTGAGCCTGACTCCAAAAGCTAACAGTATATGGAATATCTAGCATCCCCTCTTTGTAATAAAGAATGAAGGTACCAGTTGGAGAGCGAAAATCATATTCTGGTACTGTGAAAGCTGGATCAGAACCAAGACCAACTTCTGAAACAACAGATGCTATGACTGAACTGAGTATCACCATTGGTGTTGAATTTGAAAGTGATGAGAATGAATCAGCAGGAGAACGCCATAAGACAGATTCCACAGCAAAAAAGCATCCAGAAACAGCAGCACTAAAACCTACAATACAGGATATCTACTAGGGTTATAAAAAAAATCATATAGTAGTCAAATCTTAAACTGATGAAACAATTCAAGAAACTCCTTTAATTACTTAAAATAAATATAGTAATAACAAAATAAACCTAATTCTTCATGAATGAACACTTGCAGAATTTAATAACACTTGCCGAATTAACTTACATGGCTGCATCAGGCTTGTGGATGGTTTAGCATGGGCTGTCATCCAAACAAGAGAACCGATCCCTATATTTGCAATATCTTATACATCTTTTTTATAGATCTGTATTCCTTCTAATGTTGTTTTTTGCTGTTCCATTACTTGCATTGCTGAGAATAGAAACACATTCTAAACGCTGTTTATCACTGTTTCATTACTTGCTTCGCAGAGACATGGATGCGTGTGCACAGACAATACACACACTGTTAGAGTTCTTGAAACTAGAAAAGCTTCAATTTGATTCCAAATTTTAACTAATTTGTGATGAAGTCTTGGTTGAGTTGAGTTGAGTTGAGATACCACTAAATATTGCTTCTTGCCTTCTTTCTACACCTTTTCGCTATAGACTTGAATATCTTTCACCATATTCACAACACGTGCATACAAACTGGAATTTACTTACAGCTCATATCAATGTTCACCGATCTTCCAATTAAGATGAGATTCCTTAGGACCAAAATCTACCAATAAATACTTACAAACAGATTTTCTATTAGTAATTTTGAAAATTTCCAAAAAACATGCATGCATTTTGTTCCATTTTTAGAAACAGGAAAGTAATGCAATTTGCTGACTGAAGCACAGTTTATCTCTATCTATGCATGTTGCAACCCATCCCCAATTTGTCCTGAATCACTAAGCCAATCTCTCTTATGGTGATTTCGATAAAGAACTGCAAGTGGCCTTGAAGTCTATTACAGGAAAGAAACGAGTCAACAAATAGCACCACATACAACATTAAAATGTAATAATAGAGTAGACAAGATGAAAAGATTGCAGACAACAATAGAAAGAGAAAAGCAGGAGAGTCAAGAGAGGAAAAGAGAGATATAGTGCATGATCAAATTCACAATCATGTGTTGTTTTAAGAAAATCTAGAGCAGCATCAATTGGTGATGACACACTGCAATGGTATATAGTCCATGCTACAGAGCCCTAAGAAGGTGCTAACACATTTAATCAACAAAACAGCATGGTTCCAACACGATTTCCATTAGAAATTTATTCTTTAGGATTTCTAAACTTAGGGAAATGATGCTCTTCTATTATTAATCATGAATCAAAACTAGTGCTATGTATGCTATGGGATGTTATATTTAACAGAAAGACATGATTTCATTTAATTAAAGATTACTTTTATTAGTGAGCTTGGACTGATAAACAAATTACTGCTTTAGTCTATGTAGGTCTCATTTTTCTCTTTCTTAAAAACTATATACCAAATCAAAAAGGATATAATAATTAAAAAAATGAACATTTCTGAGGCAAAGTTACGCTGATAAAGGAGTCATGGTTTGGGAGGGAGAAAGGGATGGATGGATAGATATCTTGCTATGCCTCAGCAAGATAATAGGTAGATGAAGAAAAAGATCACTTAATAGATTTTATATGCTGTTTGATAAAAATATATAATAAAATAAAGAGATGAGAACAAGATGATCTCAACATATTATTTTCCTTTACTCAAAATTTTTTAGGTGAGGAATTGATATGAACAACATTTTATTCCACATTTGGAAAGTGGTTACCTATAGTGCTGCTACTGACTCAACAGTTATCGATCTAATCTTGAGAACCATTTTATTAGATTAAACATATATTTACTGCAATTTTGAGAATATTGGAAGCAGCTAGCAGTTTAGTTTAAGAAATTCAAGGGAAAGTTTTCTTTTTTAGATGCATGTAGTTTTTTGAGATTTTTGACAAAATTTGTAAGGAAAAAGAAGATAAAGAGCATATAGAATCAATCAAGGCCCCATTCCCCTTGTCGTAAGAAGGGCATTTACAATATTTGAGCTTGCTCAGAACCTGATATCTTATAAAAAGTTTGATGAGCTACATCTAATTGCAATCTTATTGTCAAACTTTATAATTTATATGTTGGGTATTTAGCATTTAAGAGAGTGGTAAATTGTTAATCATCTAACAAGTTCTTGATGTTTTACACATATACTTTCGTTCCTATACATATTTATGTACTTATGTATTTGACAATAGGATTTATTAAACAACTCATGTCATCAAATGTAACATAATTTTCAAGCATTTTCATTAGTTTTTAACATATTTTCAATTTTTATTTTCTTACAATCTCAAACTTTTACTCCAAAATGCTGAATCATACATCCAATAACCCCCAAAAACATATATCTAAATTGTGGCGATATATGACTTATTATCTTGATATAGTTTTCTATCCTCCTCTTTTCTTTGGCTTCAGAAATCCAAAATTTGGATAAAACTACATAAATCAAAACTCAACAAGTTTAACTGAAACCAATCTGAAATCAACTTTCAAGACATTGATTAAGATACATATAGGATATTAAACTCCCTTTAAAAGTTCTCTTCAGTCATTCCTGTAGAATTTAGAAATTTAACCATCCCATAATGCCAAATGATACTCTAGTGCATCATTCACCTTCCCCAAAGAGGTGAAATGAAAGCTGCTAACAATCAACAGATTATGCAACAGCTATCATTTTTATGTTCAATATTTTTTTTTCTCACTTTGGTGATGACACTTGTATATTCACACACACACACACACAAAAAGAGGGGGAGTGACATCAGTCCTCCCTGGTTTTGATCGAGACCTTAAAAGCTTTTGAAGCATTTGTTTAAAATGGAGAATCAAAGTCAAAATAGATGGCGATGAAATCATTTATCCTTTTTATTGGAAGCCCAAACCCAAGCAACATATTCAAGGAAAAATGGAAGAACATATGATCCAACCACGAGCTTTTTCAAAATGAAAATTACAAAAACATTTTTGTGAACATTATGAAGGTTTAAGTCTCCATACATAAAACAATCTTAAAAATCCTTGGTCTCTTTATATAATATTTCTTGAACAAATATTTATATGACATTTAGTCTGTGAAAAACACTATTATATACATCTCTCAGTTCAATTGAGATCATGCAAAAACAAAGGCATTCCAGCTTGTGAGCAACCCTTATCTCATGAAAGGATGTTCATTCTCAAAATCCTTGTCATACCCCTAAATGCCAGACCAACTATATTATGTTTCATATAACAGGTAGAGATAGAGGTAGAGATAGATCTAAACTAACATGAATAGAAATAATAAAAAAAGATATAACCATTTATAATTTGAGTGTCGACTTAATGCTGAATAGAGTAGAATGAAGGAAGCAGATTCATGTAGCCGACCCCATGTAGTTGGAAAAAGGCTTAGATTGAGTTGAATTGAGCATAACAAGTAGATACACTACTTACAGAAAAGAAGTGGATACTGATAAAATTAGAAACAAATATTAATAAAACCAAATCTATAATATGCCTGTTCCATATTAGATAGGATATCAAACATGTTTCCTGTGTTCAGGATGGACCATCTCCTGCAATAGGACCATCTCCTTCAATGGGTTTTGGATAAAGGACCCCCAGCTCCAATGATCGCATTTACACAGGTAGAAAACAAGCAAGAGCATCAAAGATGGAAAAAGGACCTGATGAAATTCCAGCTGCAGACCCAGCAGCTACCAGAGACAACTTTTTATCACCACGCCACTCAAAAATACGGCCAACACCTTTGGCTATGGCAGAACCTATTTCAACGCTAGGACCCTCAGGACCTAATGAATTCCCAGTTCCAAGAGTAACAGAAGCAGCTATGGCCTTCAAGAATGGTCTCAATGCACCCTTTAAGTAAGATAGCATTCCCTCTGATGGGGCTTGCAGAGAACCTCGTAGGCTGTTCAACATGCCAACCATCACACCTCCGCAAACAGGCACCAATATCACTTGCTGCCAAATTTCCTCTAGGGGCTTCTCCCTCAACCATGAGGCACCTCGAGAAGGCAAACCACCCCAAAAGAAGTCATGTATTTCATGCACCTAAGCAAAAAAAAAAAAAAAAAAAAAGAGCATAATATTTTCAAGACCGAAGCAAGTTTGCTGATATCATATTTAAAATGATGCAGAAATAACTTAAAACCAAGAAGTTAATTTATGAATTTCGCATTCATGGTATCATGATTCTTTTTTAAGCTGATGACTTGATGTTGCATTGAGTTTCAGATTTTCCTTGAATATGCTCAACCACAACACATAACTCCTAATCTAGCTATCTGGCCATTACTGCTGTCAAATCTGATGACCTTCTTCACACAGCTATCTTCAGCTATTTCTGTTAACACTTCATTTTGAGTTCTTCCCGATCTTCCTTTCCTCATTGCAACCCCTGTATATTTTGTCAATCTTGGTTTGCTCTTCCTAGCTTTACAGCATATCCATCAGAAAAGCCATTTTGTATGCAGACCAAGCCTCCCATTTGGCCAAAACGCAGACAAGATATCGTGGCAATGTAAATGTCACATTTTCATATGGATCCATTTTAAACTCGTCTACATTTTGAAAAAAAGAAAAAAAAAAAAAGAATTTTTTCCCTCGAGAAAAGAGAATCTTGTTCTTATTATGTTTCTTGTTCATAATATTGTGACGTCATTTAGGGGCTGTTTGGGAGAGG
Organism: Calamus simplicifolius; assembly: GCA_900491605.1. Taxonomy (NCBI): domain Eukaryota; kingdom Viridiplantae; phylum Streptophyta; class Magnoliopsida; order Arecales; family Arecaceae; genus Calamus; species Calamus simplicifolius. The sequence continues at coordinate 2,046,296 of UESW01003834.1, read as the reverse complement.
GCTTTGAGGAGAAGGAGAAAAAGGTAAAGGAGGGGCATTGGATTATTCATAATTTTTAAGTAAAAAAAGGAAAAGTTTAAGAGCATTCCAATATCCTTCCAAATTTCTCAACAGCAACAAATTTTAAACTCCCAGAGGTTTCCAAGGGTTTACTCTACTCCCACCTTTACCAATTCCTTTCCCCTCAACTTCCAAACATAGTGTTAGATAACAGTTGAAGGTATAAAATATGAAGTAAAGAAGATAATAAGCTTCAACAAACAATAATGGCTCAGTTAGCGTGTGGTACTTCTCCTTCGACTCATATAATCTTTATGGAAATCAATAACAAATGAAAATAAAATAAAAATCTCTCCTTTTCTTTTCAGAACGCAGGAGAATCAGCTATGGATAGAGAAATCAGCAAAAGCAGTAAATGGCAATTAATTTCAGAGAGTGCCGAGAGAAAAATTCACGTACGGCATTGTTGAAGAGCACGACTCCGATGCCGGTGAGGAGGCCGACAACACATGCGGCGATCGTGACGAAATCCCTGGTTGGAATCGATTCCTCAATGGCAGTAGCCATCGCACCCCCAAACTTCGTTTCCTCGGCGACATCTCGACTCGACCTCTCTCCTTGCTCTCTCGCCGTGCTAGAATCGGACTCTCTCGGTCCCGGAAGGCCGGCCAGAGACCCAAAACTTGAGCTGCGTCTTGGAAGGAATGAAGAAGAGGAAACGGAGGGAAGAGGGATGGGCGTTTTGGTGAAAGAGCTGCTGCTGCCGCCGCCGCCAAGCTTATAAATACCAGGGTGAGCGGCACTGATGCAGAGGGCCAAAGCCATCCTCGTTCAAATGGAAGGATTCCTCTAATGGTTTACTACGTTGGAGAAGAGGATTCGTTGGTTTCTTTCCTCTTTTTTTTTTTTTTTTTTTCCTCAAAAACCTTTTCTTTGGGAAGAGAGATATGGGGAGCTGGGGATAAGGCGAGCCAAGGGAGAGAGCGTGGAAGCGAAGAAGAACACGCGGTCAGCGGAGAAGATGCACTGGCTCTGATGGTTACCCAACGTGACCGTTGGATCTCAAACGACGATGGCACTCTTACCGAAGGATCGAGATCGAATGGTTATCAGAGCCTCTCATTCCGCGCTTCCTCTTGGCTCTTGCTTTCCCATCGCCAGGATCTCCGTTTTTTTATGATAGTTATAATTTTAAACAGTCCAACTCTCTATTTTTTTAAATAAAAATATCTCTTAATTAAAAATAAAAAGAATATTGATGGAATATTTACAAAGGCTAACATTGTTATCTTCCGGCCACCATCATCCCTCATCCACAATGCATGAAAATTCACATAGATACCATCATATATGCTAAGTAGTGCTTGCCATCCAGAGACATAATTTATAATAATTTCTTTATGTCATGAAACGCAGATTTAATTCATAAAATTATAAAATATCAAAAAAAATTATATTTTTGAGAGATGCATTTTTCTTGTTATCCTTTTATTACCCTTTGTTTTTGTTTATTAACATATTGATAAAAAGAGAGATTAACATGACTTTTTTTTTTCCGTCTACTTGTAACTATTTAAATTGATAAGAAGATATAAGAAATTGAGCCTATCTATGCATGTCCTAAAATTAGAACAGCAATAACATACCAAAATAGGGAAGCCAAATATTTGGTTGCTTGCATATTCTATGATTTATCTAAAGATTTAAACATGTTGCCAATAACTTAATATACAAACTTCTTGGACAAATTTTCACCAATAACTTAAGGGTCAAGCGGATCTTTCATAAGCCAAACTAACCCCATGATGTTAAACATTTACATAATAATCCTTTCATATAAGAAGAAATGTTATACTTTGATTTGTTGCAAGATGTTTGCTTTAGATGAATTGGATACAATATGCAATTTGGTAGAGCATGTTTGACATTTGCTTGTGTTTGTTGGTTGGACTTTTTTTGAGTTATTGCAAAAGAAAAAAAAAAGCACGATCTGTTGGCCCAGGTGGCAACCCAAGAGAAGGAAATGAATTGGGTTCTTAAAAAGTTTTGGCGCTTAAAAATAATTTTACAATTGATAGTGCACAAGAAAGTATGCAATAAGTGTGATGCTAAGAATGCAAAGCGGAATATAAAGATAGAGTAGAGAGAAAAAGAGACAAGCACGATAAACACAAAGATTTATAGTGGTTCGATGTTAGCTACACCTACATCCACTCCCAAGCAACTCTTTGGTCCACACTATAATCTTTCTGATTACAACCGAATTATTTTACAAGCTCACAACTCAAACTTTTTGTTTTACAACGGGATCACAACGAACCTAGCCAATTTTCACAGGCTCATTAGCACACAACCTATCACAAGCTAACCAAGCTTGCATGAAGCTAACTGCCTCCCTGATTCAATCACCTGATTGAATCACCAAACAATTGGAATAGTAGTAAAATTATAACAGATAGAAAGCTCCTTAAATGAGTAAATAGACAATATAAATGAGATAGAAATAGAAGAGCCTAATTGAGAAGATTTCTGAAGTTGGGCTTTTCTTCTTTTCATCTTCTCCACTTGAATGATCTTCCTCAAGATAGGATTGAAGCTTTGGAAGATTCGTTGATGTAAAGGCTGTTGAAGAACTAGGGCTCTTTGCTTCTCTTTTTGATTTAATGGAAATCCTTCAAAGTTGCCTTTGAATGCTTTGGATTTCTCTAAACTCTTTTTGAACACTTGGGATATCCAATTTGAATTCTTTCTCTTTGATTTTTAATTTTTCCTCTCTATTTTTTTTTGCTCATTTTTTAAATGGTCGAAAGCTTCCTTTTTGTAATTTTCTCTTAATGAATATTTTGATGAAAACTAGCCATTGATTGTCCTTGTAGACGAGTTTAACACCAAAGAGGAAAGAGCCGTTGAAGTCTATTTGAAAAAAGATAGCTATTGGAGTCATCTTTGACATTTCTAAAATTGCCTTTGACAGATTATAGTCGACTCTAATCTGGCCTGAGGTCGGCTCTAAGTCAGGATGCTCGAATTAGTAAAGTCCGTCCATCGCGGAGTCGGCTCTAACTTTTCTTGGGGTTGACACATTGCGTGCTGGAATCGGCTCTAACTAATGCGATAGTCGGCTCTAATTTTCTTTGAAAAACATAGTCTCTGTTTGTCAATTAGAGTCAGCTCTAATTCTCTGCAGGAGTCGACTCTAATTTAACTTTGAAAAGAGGTTTTTTGTTCTTAAGTTACAATCAGCTCTAATTTTACATGAGTCGGCTCTAAACCGTGCCGAAAGTACCAAACTGTTCTGATACGCTTCGGAGTCGGCTCTAATCCTTCTAGAGTCGGTTCTAATGTCTTGACACTAGAATCAGATTCAAACTCAATTTTTCTTGGATTTTGATTAATTAAACACTTTAAATTCATGAAATACTTAATCAAAATCATTAGTGATATAAATATACTCATATGATTTTTGTTATTCATCAAAATTAATAATTGGTTCAATAATTTTTTTCTTTTTTATGATGATAAAAATATTGAGTATATGCAAAAAAAAAATCTAACATTTTAACTTAAATAATCTTTTTAATCAGAGCGATAGTAATTTAGATATAATCATCTTGACATGCATTTCTTCAAAAATACTAAATTACATTCAATGGTTCACATTCTTCAAATTTCAAAACTTAATTTAAGTTAACAAATTGAATAAGGCTCATATCAATTGAAAGTTAATTAAGCTCCCTTTGAGTAAGATAACTCTCCCTAAACGTATGCATATACAACTCTCTCTCTCTCCTTATTATTCGCGTAAAATAATCTGCAAGTGTAGAATCGTAACAAGTAGTAAAGTGTTTTTAGAAAGAATGTTGAACCTACAGAGATTAATTATTTATTGAATATCAAAATTTACTAAATTAATTACTATTTAAAATCAAATATAAACAAAATGTTCTATTGTAAAATTATTTAATCTAATAATTAACAAAGAATAAAAATTTAAACATGTAAAAATATGATAAGAATAGATCTAGAGCGATTGATTTTACCTAAAAAATTTTACACAATTTATTCTTCTTAATTATTAAATTCTAATAATTCCATATTGATGATTAAAAATTTCTTAATTATCCAATATCATCTTTTGAATGATATCAAAAATATCTTCAACTAACAATTCATATCTCTATGTGAATTTAATTAATTAGAGACTCATTACGTACTTTGAATTTTCTAAAAATTACATTAATCATATCTCTACTTTCACTCAACTAATAGTGTTTAATTCTATATCTAAATAATAAATCACCTTTCGGTCTCATTGTAATTCAATTGATCAAACAATAAATTGTAAGAATTAATCATAAGAAATAATAAATTATCTCTCGGTCTCATTGTAATTCGATTAATCAAACAATAAATTGTAAACATTAATCATAAAAATAAAATACTCAATCATGAAAATATTAAAAATAAAATAACTAATAAAATAAATTGTGTGTTCATTGATAGATTATATCAATGCTCTAGAAAAAGAAATTAGTTCATAATAAAAGCTAAAACTTATGTTTTTCATTAGAAGCAACTGATGAACATGCAGCTCTCGTCTCTATTCTTTAGATCCTTCTCCGTTGAAAGACTCTAAAAGTCTCTAGCTCTATATTCTCGATTAAAGACCCATGGCCTTCTTTTTATAGTTGGAAAGTCGATACCCATACTGCTTTGAATATGATGAAAAAATTCATCGCCTAAGAGTCCTTTCCAAATGCAATCTTTCTTTGGCTATTGGATGAATGATTGACAGTTGAGATGGCCCTATGGAACCGCCTAAAGAAGACTGTCCCGGATGATGACGTTTTTGCCAAGCTAGATGGATCACCTTGTTAAAAATGCGTGAAGGAAACATGTTGAAAGGCTGGAGTCCTTTGTCGCGTGGAGTTCGTTTGGTTAATGCTTGCTTCAAATGGAGTTCATTGCCACCTCATCGTCGACTTCACGCATCAACATTCCATGAAAGTCCGCTTCCAGCCCATGGAGTCCTCTTTCACACATATGTTAACGTTCGGCCATTTGGAAAACGTGCCAATGTTGTTTAAAAAAAAAACCCAAATGTTTGGCCATTTGAAAAAACGATCGAATGTTCTGCCCGTTTTAAATCAAAATCAATTGCCTGGCCATTTTAAAATTAACGTCCGACCATTTTTTTTTAAAAAAATATATAAATAGGTTTCAAAGGATAAAAATTTGGGAAGAACAACAACAATTCTATATTTTATTATTTTTTTCTTTGAAGATTGCGTTGAAGATCGCTGATCGCGTCCATTGAGATCGTGCCACCAACGGATGTAGGAATCTGGTTCTGGGTTGTACCTTGGAGGAGAGTTGTGGTTCTATTTTTCTTCACACGAGAAGGGGACCAGTTCTCCTTTAGGGCAGTGGTGTAAACCGCCTCCCAGGCCTGATTCTTAACTTATTTTTATTTTAAAATATTTTTTCTGAATATAATCTGCCTCATACACACCACAGATAAGTTTTTTATATACATATATTATATATAGATATGTATTCTATATTCTTGCAAGCATGAAGAAATTGTTGGGAATTGTATCCTAAAGCCAATCATTTGATGATTGTGCTAATGTAAATTGTATATAAATTGATATATTAATAAAGTTATTTGGCAGTTTATTCATTACAAGAACATCTTCTTAATACTCCTGATAGTAATGAAGCCCTTAGGATCTTCCTTCACGATAAAGGAGGATTTATCTTTGAAGGTCCTCAAAAAGGTTCGCGACCATAAGATATACTATGACAGGGCCATAGTACCATCAATTATAGGACGTTGTATATCATATTTGTTGGTTGTCCTCTTAACCAAGGAGTGTAGAGACACTGGTATGACATACAGGTGAAAGTGTAGGAGTACATTTCACCGAACGTGACTCATTTTTGGATACTCTACTGTCAAGAGTTAATCGAGAAGATATAGGTATAAGTATCCTTCAGACCTGAAGATCACAACCAGTGGCTTACAAGAAACTCATTGTACTTAGGTGCCGGACCACCTGGATTTCTAATCCAGCTACGAAAGGTTACTGGGTGCAGTCAAGTACTTGTGGTAGTCAGTTGTGATCAAGATGGAATTTGACCTATCCCGTTAAAAGGAGAAATGCTTGTGTTTCAATTTAGCAAGACCTTGGCCAAGGCACTTCATGTGAAAGTCACATGATCACTAAAATTGAAATCACTTTATGGATTTGCTGTTTAGAGTTGACAGGCTCTTAAGCCATCCTTAGCATTTATGGTCAAGAGGATGAATTATACGGTAACCGTTTCTTAGGGTTCTTGGAGTTTGCTCGGCAACTCTTCGACCTATCCGGACATCGGGTTCCATTGCTAGATGTGCACATCGATTAGTATAGAAAGTTGTTTCTATACCGGCTTAGGTTCGAACCTAGAGAGTCACACGCATAGAAGTTTCCTAGGATGATCTGTTTGCTGATCAACGATTGAGAATCGTATATGATTTAATTAATCAATTTGATTGATTGAATTATCTCAATTGGGTTAAGTACAATTGAATAAGATTCAATTTGGTTTAAGTCTATTAGAAGGACTAGTCAATTTCAAATATTGATTTAAATTAGACTTAATTTGGATTTAAATAGATTTAGGACTAGCCAAAATTGATTTGGGCTAAGACCATGATCTATGTGGGTTCAGTCCAATAAATTTAGATTAGCTTAAACGAAAAACTAAACCTAAACCTCTCGCATAAATCTAAGATATTAAATTCACATATAGAATTTAATGTCTTGCATTAATCTCTCCAAACAATTCTGTCGGAATTCTAAAGTGTTAGAATAAAATGTACCTCTTTGTATTAATCAAGCGCTACGGTTCGACGACTCTTTGGTTTTTACCGAATGTTGGAATTAACCAAGCGCTACAGTTCGACGACTCTTTGGTTCTTTACCGAACGTCGGAATTAACCAGCGCTATGGTTTGGCATCTCTTTGGTTTTCGCGGTGAAATTCTAAATGTTAGAATTTAATGGGCTGGCTAAAAAGAGACTATAAATAGAGGACATCCCTCACCAGATTACACAGAATAGAAAAACAACACACGATATGTCGTGAATTGATTTTCTAAAGAATTAGAATAAAAAATCCTGGTGATTCTGCTAACGGAAGTGTGGAGGATCATAGAAGAAGAATTCAAGTGGGAGGATTCAAGATCAGCAAAGTCGTTTTCCGCGAGCTAGCACTTCCGGGAATTCGATCATTCGGGGCTTCGCGTGGACGATACTAGAGGCCGGACGATTGAACGGCTGCAGAGCATAAAGGATTTACCAATGTTCTTAAGGTAAGTGATTTGATCCCTAGATCTTAAGGCATACTTCAAGAAGAAGTATGACTTCTTGCCTTGAAGATCAAGATATGATCTTGATATTTTATTTATATGCATATTTTAGATCAAACGATCCTATATATAAGGCAAAGATATGATCTTGATGCATGTTAGATAGATTAATATGTAATCTTTAAATTTCCGCATTGATAATTGTTATCAATAATTTTAAACATGCATGCCTCGGAGATTGTTTCTCCCTACAAATGGTATCAGAGCCTTGGTTTCGATTGATCTAATTTATTGCATGTAAATTAATGCTCCTATTAATTATGTAATCAAGGCTAAAACAAATCACATGTCTATTTGGTCACAGATGGATTGAAAATCCAAATTACCCATTCAACGAGGTATTCTATGACATATTACCGTGATAATTTAAATTGATCTTTGGCTTCAAAACACTGATTACACACACTCTCAAAAGATATTTTATATTTGATACATATTGATGTTGTATAAAAACATGATATTTGCATGTTTAGTATAAAACATAGATATGATATATGATATGATGTCTATGTTATGAAACATACAAATATTTATGAGAGTCTAATTTGAATGTCAAATGTTAATTCATAATCTCTTTAGATATGATCTAAATATAGGAATTATGAGTAGTAACATAATACATGTGATGCTTGATTGAAATATATGACATGTAAACATGAAATATATTTAATCCTTTGGGTTAGCTAAATCGGGTCCATAAGGGTTAGACCCTAAGGTTTAAATCAACTGGACTAAAGAGTATTTGATCAAATCTAATTAGATTAGGTTAAGAATGCTCTAAATCAAACAATAGTTGTAGTTGATCATGTCCTTCTCTTTGATTAAACCAAATGGAAGTAGATTAGGCTCCGTGGTTGAGCATGAATCTCTTAGATGGTCAAATCAGAATTGGTTAACCATATGATGTCAAGGTGAGTTGGCAAGTTGCTCTAGGATCAATGATCGAATGATTTTTAATTGGGAGCTACTCGTATTGATGCATCTTTAACGAGTTAATGGCATATCCCTCCCATCGATCTCACTCACCTGGTCAATGTGGTGAACCATTTATGATTCAGATCATTTACCTGATTCGGGTTGACCCATGCCTGTAAGGAAATCAGTCTGACTGATTTAGGTGCCACTTAACCTGACTTAATCTTGTTTCATTCTACCGATTTCATAGATTCAGTGGGAGAACTTGATTAGTCAATTTATCTTCAGATTATTAAAATCCTCTAAAATTATTAGGTCCTTAAAATGAAATAGTTATATGATAACTAGATCATAGCCTCCCATTAAGGTGGGTGATAATGAGTCCGATGTCTTGATAATCATTGGAGGCACTCCATGCCTGGTGCTTGTCAACCATCGGAATTATCATTCATTATATGATAAGTCAGCGTAACTATTAATAGAACAGTCAGGTGAGCCGAGCTTCACTCGGGCTTGGTTGTCTATTGATAGGTTACACTGATTATATCATTTAATGGTTGGACCTAACCAAAACTTTCAGTGGAGGCACTTCATGCCTGCTGAAGAGGTATATGGGGAAAAACTGAACACTAAGAATTGTTTGGGGAAACAATTGGTTTTGAACCTACTCTTAGATGCATATGGGTTAGCCAAGCTTCACTTGGGCCTGTATGTAGTTTATGTAGATCTTAGTGCCCACTAAAGAATTAAGAATAATTCTTTGAATTGGGGTGTAGAGGCTGCCAATTTGAACAAAATAGTGGAAGAATCTTTAGACTAAAGTCCAAGTCTTTAGACTGAATCAATTTATATACTAATAAACTTTAGTTTTTCCTTATGCAGAAATGGCCACTAATTTATCATTAAGGTCCCTATTGGATAGTGACAAGTTGAATGGTTCCAATTTCAATAGCTAGTTCAGAAACTTAAGATCGTCCTTGAGCATGAGAGGATTCTATATATTCTGAATAATCCTGCACCAAAGATACCTGATGCAAACACCCAAAGTTCTGAGAGAGACACTTATCAGAAGTGGCTCAATGATAGAACTAGCATGCGTTGTATCATGCTAGCAGCAATGAACGATGAATTCGGTCGCCGGTTCGAGAATGCTCAGCCAGAAGAAATCATTCAAGCGTTGAATGAATCTTTCGGCACACCCGACGATGTTGAAAGGCACAAGACTAGTTGTGCTATTTTCAATGCTCGAATGAGGGATGGATCTCCTGTCACTGATCATGTATTGTACATGATCGAGAAGATAGAACTCCTAAGCAAGCTCGGCTTTCCCTTACATGAGCAGTTGGGAAAAGATGCGATCCTGAATTCCTTGCCTCCATCCTTCCGACCTTTCCTTACTCATTTTCGAATGACAAAGCATGCAGTCAACTACCACGGTTTGTTGGGGTTGTTACAGAACTTTGAGAAGGATAACCAGCTCTCTAAGGGTTTGGTTAATGTGGTTGAAGGATCTAAGGTAGGGCGTAAACCCTTTGGGAAAAGGAAGAAGAAAAAGAATAATAAAAAGGTGCAACATGCTAGGACATCTATAAGGGGTCAGATGCAGAAGAAGAAAGTTGATAAAAGTCAAGCTGAATGCTTTCACTGCAAGATGCAAGGGCACTGGAAGAGGAACTGTCCTCTTTACATTGCCACACTTGATCCAAACAGGCCAAAGAAGAAAAAGGAGCAAGATGTTGCTCAACAAGGTATTTATATGATAACACCTTGTAATTTTTCTGTATATGATAATCAGACCTGGGTATTGGATACCGGAGTCCTTTTAACATTTGCAATTCATTGCAGGGACTACAGGTCACCAGAAGATTTGAGGACAATGAAAGATTCCTTAATGTCGGCGATGGAAGATTAGTTCCAGTTCTGGCATTAGGAGTTCTTGAAATAGTTTTCAATAGAAATGTCATTATACTAAATGATTGTCATTTTTGCCCAACGTTCTTGTTGAACGTAATTTCTGTAGGCCTTCTGGCCAAAAGTCATTATGAAATTTCAATAAAGGATGTTACTTTGAATATCATTATGAATGGAGTCACTGTAATGACTGGGCATTTATCTAATGGCATTTATATATTATCACAGCCTGTGAATGTAGTGTACAATTCAAGTAAGCGCCCTAAAACAACTGATGTCACAGACATTTATCTTTGGCACCATCGGCTGGGTCATATCAATAAGAACAGATTAAACAGGTTAACTCAGGAGGGCATCCTTCGAGTTGATGATTGTGAATCATTAACTACCTGTGAATCTGTCTTCTTGGTAAAATGACCAAGTCATCTTTTACTGGAAAAGGTGAAAGAGCCAAAGAGCTATTGAGTCTAGTACATACTGATGTATGTGGACCAATGAGCACTTGTGCCAAAGGTGGATATTACTACTTCATTACTTTTACAGACGACCTTTCTAGGTTCGGTTATGTCTATCTTATGAGACATAAATTTGAGTCGTTTGAAATGTTCAAACTATATCATAAAGAAGTAGAAAAACAAACAGGAAAATGTATTAAGACCCTTCGATCAGATCGAGGCGAATACCTTTCCAATGAATTTGTGACATATTTAAGAGGAGAATGATTCTCTCCCAATGGACTCCTCCTGGAACACCGCAGCATAACGGTGTGTCGGAAAGAAGGAATCGAACTCTGTTAGACATGGTTCGGTCCATGATGGGTTTTGCAAGCTTGCCAATATCATTTTGGGGATACGCATTAGAATCAGCTTGTCATATTCTTAATAAGGTTCCAAGTAAGTCTGTTTCTAAAACTCCACATGAGATGTGGTATGGACATAAACCGGTTATCACCTATCTGAGAGTCTGGGGGTGTCCGGCTTATGTGAAACATGCAAAATCAGACAAACTTGAACCCAAATCTGACAAATATTTTTTATCGGCTATCCGAAAGAAACCAAAGGATATTACTTCTACAATACTGAAGAACAAAAGTTGTTCATTAGTAATAGAGCAGTTTTTCTTGAAAAGGAGTTCCTTAGTGAAGGAACAAATAGCTCTAATGTTGAACTTGAGGAAGTTCATCAAGTAGAAGGAACAACACAAACCAGTGAACCCTTAGAATCTGAGTTGATTAGATCAAACTCAAAACCCATTTTAGATGCACCATTAAGGCGATCTGGTAGAGTACCACATCAACCGGACAGATACTTAGGTTTCTTGGTCCAGAACGATGATCCTGTTGAACTCGATGAGAACAACGAGGATCCGATCACCTATATGGATGCTATGCAAAGGACTGACTCTAATAAATGGCTTGATGCCATGAAATCCGAACTTGATTCCATGAAGGACAATAATGTATGGACATTAGTTGACCCACCCGAAGGGATAAAACCCATAGGGTGTAAGTGGGTTTTCAAGAGGAAAAGAGGCACAGACGGAAAGGTTGAGACCTATAAAGCACGTCTGGTTGCCAAGGGGTATCGTCAACGTTATGGTATTGACTATGATGAAACGTTTTCTCCTGGCAATGCTG
>UESW01003834.1:1873697-2031897 GCA_900491605.1 Calamus simplicifolius | reverse complement strand
CCCGATCGGCCACGACCGATCTCGGACCGTTGCAATCCGTCCGAGATCGGCGACGATCCGACGGTTGCGATCGATCCAAGCCCTGATCCCGATCGGCCACGACCGATCTCGGACAGTTGCAATCCATCCGAGATCGGCGACGATCCGACGGTTGCGATCGATCCAAGCCCTGATCCCGATCGGCCACGACCTATCTCGGACAGTTGCAATCCGTCCGAGATCGGCGACGATCCGACGGTTGCGATCGATCCAAGCCCTGATCCCGATCGGCCACGACCGATCTCGGACCGTGGCATCCCGTCCGAGATCGGCGACGATCCGATGGTTGCGATCGATCCAAGCCCTGATCCCGATCGGCCACGACCTATCTCGGACAGTTGCAATCCGTCCGATCGGCGACGATCCGACGGTTGCGATCGATCCAAGCCCTGATCCCGATCGGCCACGACCTATCTCGGACAGTTGCAATCCGTCCGAGATCGGCGACGATCCGACGGTTGCGATCGATCCAAGCCCTGATCCCGATCGGCCACGACCTATCTCGGACAGTTGCAATCCATCCGAGATCGGCGATGATCCGACGGTTGCGATCGATCCAAGCCCTGATCCCGATCGGCCACGACCGATCTCGGACCGTGGCGATCCGTCCGAGATCGGCGACGATCCGACGGTTGCGATCGATCCAAGCCCTGATCCGATCGGCCACCTATCTCGGACAGTTGCAATCCGTCCGATCGGCACGATCCGACGGTTGCGATCGATCCAAGCCCTGATCCCGATCGGCCACGACCTATCTCGGACCATCCATCCGAGATCGCGACGATCCGACGGTTGCGATCGATCCAAGCCTGATCCCGATCGGCCACGACCTATCTCGGACAGTTGCAATCCGTCCGAGATCGGCGACGATCCGACGGTTGCGATCGATCCAAGCCCTGATCCCGATCGGCCACGACCGATCTCGGACCGTGGCGATCCGTCCGAGATCGGCGACGATCCGACGGTTGCGATCGATCCAAGCCCTGATCCCGATCGACGACCGATCTCGGACCAATCCGTCCGAGATCGGCGACGATCCGACGGTTGCGATCGATCCAAGCCCTGATCCCGATCGGCCACGACCGATCTCGGACCAATCCGAGATCGGCGAGATCCGACGGTTGCGATCGATCCAAGCCCTGATCCCGATCGGCTATCTCGGACCAATCCGTCCGAGATCGGCGACGATCCGACGGTTGCGATCGATCCAAGCCCTGATCCCGATCGGCCACGACCGATCTCGGACCGTGGCGATCCGTCCGAGATCGACGATCCGACGGTTGCGATCGATCCAAGCCCTGATCCCGATCGGCCACGACCGATCTCGGACCAATCGTCCGATCGGCACGATCCGACGGTTGCGATCGATCCAAGCCCTGATCCCGATCGGCCACGACCGATCTCGGACCAATCCGTCCGAGATCGGCGACGATCCGACGGTTGCGATCGATCCAAGCCCTGATCCCGATCGGCCACGACCTATCTCGGACAGTTGCAATCCGTCCGAGATCGGCGACGATCCGACGGTTGCGATCGATCCAAGCCCTGATCCCGATCGGCCACGACCGATCTCGGACCGTGGCGATCCGTCCGAGATCGGCGACGATCCGACGGTTGCGATCGATCCAAGCCCTGATCCCGATCGGCCACGACCTATCTCGGACAGTTGCAATCCGTCCGAGATCGGCGACGATCCGACGGTTGCGATCGATCCAAGCCCTGATCCCGATCGGCCACGACCTATCTCGGACCGTTGCAATCCGTCCGAGATCGGCGACGATCCGACGGTTGCGATCGATCCAAGCCCTGATCCCGATCGGCCACGACCTATCTCGGACAGTTGCAATCCGTCCGAGATCGGCGACGATCCGACGGTTGCGATCGATCCAAGCCCTGATCCCGATCGGCCACGACCGATCTCGGACCGTGGCGATCCGTCCGAGATCGGCGACGATCCGACGGTTGCGATCGATCCAAGCCCTGATCCCGATCGGCCACGACCGATCTCGGACCGTTGCAATCCGTCCGAGATCGGCGACGATCCGACGGTTGCGATCGATCCAAGCCCTGATCCCGATCGGCCACGACCTATCTCGGACCTCCGATCCGCCGACGGTTGCGATCGATCCAAGGATCCCGATCGGCATATCTCGGACAGTTGCAATCCGTCCGAGATCGGCGACGATCCGACGGTTGCGATCGATCCAAGCCCTGATCCCGATCGGCCACGACCGATCTCGGACCGTGGCGATCCGTCCGAGATCGGCGATGATCCGATGGTTGCGATCGATCCAAGCCCTGATCCCGATCGACCTATCTCGGACGCAATCGTCCGAGATCGGCGACGATCCGACGGTTGCGATCGATCCAAGCCCTGATCCCGATCGGCCACGACCGATCTCGGACCAATCCTCCGATCGGCGATGATCCGACGGTTGCGATCGATCCAAGCCCTGATCCCGATCGGCCACGACCTATCTCGGACAGTTGCAATCCGTCCGAGATCGGCGACGATCCGACGGTTGCGATCGATCCAAGCCCTGATCCCGATCGGCCACGACCGATCTCGGACGTGGCGATCCGTCCGAGATCGGCGACGATCCGACGGTTGCGATCGATCCAAGCCGTGATCACGATCTACGACCTATTTCTGGTTAATTGAGTCACTAATGCGTCGTAATATTTTTTGATATTTAAATTTTATAAAATTTAATTTCATTTAAATTATTTGCGATGCACTTTGCGTCGCTAAATTTAAAATAATTAATTTTTTTAAAAACATTGCGACGCAATGTGTTGCATCGCAATATTTTTTGATATTTAAATTTTATTAAAATTTAATTTAAAATATTGCGACGCAATATTGGCATCGCAATATTAAAATTAATTTTTTTATTTTCTGGTTAATTGAGTCGCTAATGCGTCGCAATATTTATATTTAAATTATTTCTCTAAATTTTTTTAAAAACATTGCGACGCAATGTGTTGCGTCGCAATAATTTTTTCCGATATTTAAATTTATTAAAATTTAATTTAAAAATATTGCGATGCATTATTGGCGTCGCAATATTAAAATATTAATTTTTTTATTTTTTGGTTAATTGAGTCGCTAATGCGTCGCAATATTAAAATTTTTTTTTTTATTTTCTAGTTAATTGAGTCGCTAATGCGTCGCAATATTTTTTTTGATATTTAAATTTCATAAATTTAATTCTTTTAAAAACATTGCGACGCACTGTGTTGCATCGCAATATTTTTTTGATATTTAAATTTTATTAAAATTAATTTAAAAATGTTGCGACGCATTATTGGCATCGCAATATTAAAATTAATTTTTTTATTTTCTGGTTAATTGAGTCGCTAATGCGTCGCAATATTAAATATTAATTTTTTTTTTTTTGGTTAATTGAGTCACTAATGCGTCGCAATATTTTTTCCGATATTTAAATTTTATAAAATTTAATTTTTTTTAAAAATATTGCGACGCACTGTGTTGCGTCGCAATATTTTTTCCGATATTTAAATTTTATTAAAATTTAATTTCATTTAAATTATTTGCGACGCAATTGGTGCGTCGCTAATTAAAAGTAATTTTTCTAATTATCTATTTAATTGCATCGCTAATGCGTCGCTATTTAAAATATTTATTTCTGTTAAAAACATTGCGACGCATATATTGCGTCGCAATATTTTTATTGATATTTATATTTATAAAAAAATAATTTAAAAATATTGCGACGCATTATTGGCGTCGCAATATTAAAATATTAATTTTTTTTGATTTTCTGGTTAATTGAGTCGCTAATGCGTCGCAATATTTTTTTTGATATTTAAATTTTATAAAATTTAATTCTTTTAAAAACATTGCGACGCACTGTGTTGCGTCGCAATATTTTTTCTGATATTTAAATTTTATAAAATTTAATTTCATTTAAATTATTTGCGATGCAATTGGTGCATCGCTAAATTAAAAATAATGTTTCTAATTATCTATTTAATTGCGTCGCTAATGCGTCGCTATTTAAAATATTTATTTCTATTAAAAATATTGCGACGCATATATTGCGTCGCAATATTTTATTGATATTTATATTTCATAAAAAAATTAATTTAAAAATATTGCAACGCAAATATTGCGTCGCAATATTAAAATTTTAACTTTTTTTATTTTTTTGTTAATTGAGTCACTAATGAGTCGCTAATGCGTCGCAATATTTTGTTGTCACAGAAGCGTCGCAAAGTGGTCGCAATTTAGCGACGCAATAATGCGTCGCTAAAATTGCGTCGCTATTCAGTATTTTCTTGTAGTGAGAGAGAAAAAGAGAGAAAAATAAAAGGAAAACAACAAGGCATGGAGTGGATGTGCCCAATAAAAAAATAAAACAACCAAAATGATTGATAGGCATTGCGCTGTTCTTTCTTCGGAAAAAAAAAAAAAAAAACTAAGAGCATGTGCCCATGCTACCGTTCGGCGCAACCTCACTTTTCGTCGGCATGCGCTACAAGACTTCTTGCTTAGGAATGATAACTTTCTTCTTTTTCTTCTTCTCTTTATTTTTTTATTTTTTATTTTTTTTTTGAAAAATAAGTAATCACACCAGTCTAGTACAAATCAATCTAGATATATCAGAAAATAAAAGTTATTTAAGTACAATGGGGCAAGAGTTCTACTGTTTCCATATCCAAAAACCAGAAAAAATGGTCGCAACACCCGCAATCCAATCAGCCACCGTGTTGGCCTCACGATAGACATGACGAATCTGAAAGCAGGTGACCCCCCTCAAAAGAGACCAGATATCCAGAAGAAGAGGATTAGTCGAAGGAAGACCACTACATTCCTATCGAAGCCAACGGATGACCGTAAGAGAGTCCCCCTCAATAAAGAAACTCTGAGCTTGAGGGGACCGAGCAGTGAAGGAAATACCAGCCCACGCCGCATACAGCTCTGCCATAGGAATAGAGGAATCTAGGAAACCAAAACCTCCTGCCGCCAACATACCACCATCAACACCTCTAATAATAAAAGCAGAACCAGCAAGTCTACCCCGAACACTCCCATTAAAGTTGATTTTGACATACCCTGAAGGGGGGCTCCCAAGAAATAAAAATCGCCTGCCGGTTCGCTACCGAAGTAGCAGGGGAACCCCAGTGTCCAGATATATCAAAATCGAGAGCATCATGAGAGAAGTCAGAGGAGAAGGATATAGCTGTCCGAGCTGTCCGCTGAGGAGGAATGGAGACATCTGTGAAGACCAACTGGTTACGAGATAACCAAATCTAGTAAGCTGTGGCAGCCCAGACGGTACCCCGTTGTAGCTTATTCCTTCTAATATCTCTGAGAAAAGAGGACCGCAACGAACTGGAAACATCCTCACATATCTGATATCCCAAAATCCTCCAAATATGTTTAGCTCTAAAACACTAAAAGATGGCATGGTCAATAGTTTCATCCACCTGACTACACAATGGGCAAATAGGCTGAACAGCCACACCCCTACCAGAAAGCAAGAAGCAAGTAGGGAGACAATTCCACTCAAGCTTCCAAAGAAAGCGCTGCAACCGGGGGTGGATTGGAAACTTTCAGATCCAAGCGGTATCCCTCGAACCAAGAGACTGAGGTCTAAAGATAGGCAAAAGATCCCTGGACGGAGCCCTCGCAAAACATGATCTCCTCCATAATCTGGTATCCTCAACCCTACCAGCAACTAGTGGGATAGAGAGAATCCAGCGGGCAAACTCCTCACCGAAAAATCGCATCACCGAGGGAATGCACCAAGAGCAAAGGTCCTGGAAAATCAAATCAGAGACTCTCATATGGCTGGAGACATCAGAGCTGATGAAAGTAGGCCACTGCGCAAAAAGGAAGATCAGAAAGCCATAAGTCATGAACAACATTCACCCCAGTTCCATCACCAATCATCCATGAGATATTGTTATTTAACCGTTTGTTCGATCGGTATCTTTTTAACAGATCGAAGAGTTTCTGGTTTAAACAGCTTAATAAATAATAATTTTTTAATAAATAAATAAATAAATAATTTAAAAATAATATTTTTATTTTATCTTTATTTTTTTATTTTTATTTTTATTAACTTTAATATAATATTTAAATTATATATATATTAATATATTAAAAATTAAAATTAAAAATAATATATATATATATATATATATATATATATATATAGTGAAATACGTTTGAATTTATTCTTTTCTATTCTTACCCTTTCTTTTTTCGTCATATCTTGCTCTTCCTCTTACGTAGGCGATCTGAAGTCCTGAACATACGAGAACCTAACTTCATTGTCTATCTTCATTAATCACTGCCCCATCAACACTTTTTTTTCTTTGGTATGCTCATCTTTTTCTTTATTTTTTTTAAAAATATTTTTTTTTATTTTTTACTTTGAAATTTGAATGTATTTTTTTTTATAATTGTTACATTGAAAATCTTTATTTTTAAAATCAATATAATGAATTTAAAATTATTTTCATTTTTACGGTTGTCAACTATAATGACTTAATGAAATAGAGAATAAAAGTAGTTTTGAATAAAAATCAATATAGATCATCCTGAACCATTCGCAGGTCGTCCCCATCCCTATTCTTGCTACGCCCCTTTCTCGCTCGCCCCATATTCGTCCGCGAGTCTAAGCCTCTGTTTGGATGGAGAGAAAATAAAACTAGAGAGAAAAACATGAGAGAAAATGAAATTTACCTTATTTGGATAGAGAGAAAAGTAGGAAGAAAAGAAAATTAGAGGGAAAAACAAAGAGAAAAAGTGGTGGGAGAGATTTCAGAGAGAAAACTCAAAAGTGCTTTTTATTTTTTTTTTCCATTCCAATATTGACCATTTCAAAAAAAAACTGATACAATTTTAATTATTTATAATAAGGATATTATTATCATTATAAATTATCAACTTTTCTCTCCTCTCTATTTTTCTTCTTCTTTCATTCAAAAAAAAAAATTCTTCAATTTTTTTTTCTACTTTTTTTTTTTTTTCTTCCTTCAGTTTTCTTTGCCCCCACTTCTCTCCCCCATCCAAACAAAGCACAAAAGTTTTATGGACCGTGGAAGTCGGCGCATCGTAATCCGATAACGTGGCCCTATTCCTCCGAACCCACTTAACAAAACAGAGATGCAACGGACGCTACTTCGTTGGGGTCTCCCATGCTTCACCAGTGATGCTCCGCCACTTCTGGCACCCGGGAAAATGAGATTTGCCCCGTACTCCAACCCTTGCCTCCAGTAAAAATGTGTAAAAATGAGATTTCTCCCATGCTTCATCCTGAACATGGCCGTACCTTCGCTAGGCCTACACCTGTCCCTGGCTGGTGGATCCATTCTACTCATCTCTCTTGCGGCTGTAGACCCCAGAACCGCTCAAAGGATCACCATAAATAGACGAAGAGAGAGCTCGCCTCTCAAAGCAAAACAAGCCAAGCAGCAGCATGGAGTCCTTGCTTGCTCTCTTAGTTTCCTCATGTCTCCTCTTAATCCCGATAGCCGTATTCTTGTACGCCATGACCACTCGAGCAAGCCTAAGGCTCCCTCCTGGCCCGGTGAGGCTCCCTATCATTGGGAATCTTCATCAATTGGGTGAGCATCCACACCGCTCGCTCCGGCTTCTCTCAGAGAAGTATGGCTCCTTGATGAGCCTGAAGCTTGGTTGCATACCAACCATCATCGTATCCTCCTCGGAGATGGCCTCCGAGATTCTAAAGACCAACGATCTCATCTTTTGCACCAGGCCTCCCCTCGTCAACTTCAAGCGATACTCTTATGGTGGAATGGACATGGCCTTCTCACCTTACAGCGAGCAGTGGAGACAACTGAGAAGGATCAGCATGTTAGAAGTCTTTAGTGCAAAAAGGGTTGAAGCCTTTCAGTCCATAAGGCACGAAGAAGTGAACACCCTCGTAAAAACTCTCCTGAGGCAATCCTCGAGCGGTCCTGTGAATCTTAGTGAGATGTCTTTCTGCCTCTTTAACAATATAACGACTCGAGAAATCTTCGGCAGGAGGATTTCGAGTGATGGTGAGTGCACAAGAAGCAAATACCATAGTCTCGTAAAGGAGATAATATCTTTGCTGGGTGGGTTTATATTAGGGGACTTGTCACACCCTAAACCCAAAAATTTTGAGCTAGGGTGACAATCCGTCGCATGCCGGGTATGCAAGGCATCCCAAAATTTACACATCGATCATTATAAGTATAATAAGTCAATCCAAATCCATACTTTATTACAAACCACTAATATAAGTTTTGGGCTACAAGCCCTACACACAAATATTACTAGGGTTACATTAACACTATGGAACTATTTTATTTAACTGGAGCTCCATCTACCCTATAATTTCATCTTCAATCCCGAGGCTCTGAAAAACATTGTGAGATTTACATGAGCTCACACTCAATAAGTAAGCCTATAATAATGACATAAAATAGTCATATATCATCTTATCTCTCAAGATATTATCAAGTCATAATTTTCATAGAAACTTCCAATTTAAATAACATGCTATCATAATCATGCATATCATTAAGTCAAAATAATCATGGAAGCTTATAAAACAAATACCAGAATATGCATTGTAAACAAATCCACTATTTATATTTAATCATTGTTATATTATATCATATGTGTCCCATGGCCCTGCAATGCCTCCATCAATCAGCACACATCATCTAGATGTGCGTGGCCTCCACATGCCATATCAAAGAAGAACCGCGGTGACACATATAAATATAATTTAAATCCACTGTTTATATTTAATCATTGTTATATTATATCATATGTGTCCCACGGCCCTGCAATGCCTCCATCAATCTGCACACATCCTCTAGATGTGCATGGCCTCCACATGCCATATCAAAGGAGAACCACGGCGACACATATAAATATAATTCAAATCATTTTACACATGCATGTCACATATTATGCGTCATCATAAGCATAATTTCTCTCACAACACATAAACAGTAGTTTGTACATTTTTAACCATTGCATATAATCAATTCACTTTGCAAATAATATCAACTATTATAGCAAATATGCAATTAGATGCACATGGTACAGCTTACCAATTCCCAAAATAATCAATAAAACTCTATTTCATAAATATGCATAAAACTATAAATACAACCATTTATAATTTATGAAATTATTATATTTGGCTTACTTACCTCAATACGCAAATCGAAGGTGACAAATCAGCTACATGGACCACTGGGCACCTGGGTAATGGTAAGTCAAATCCAAGTCTCCCACGATAAATTTAACTGGAACTTTTATTTGTGCTCCAGTCCATGGTGCTGTCAGATCCCAATTTAGGTTAAGGCATCGATAATAGTTGACTGGCGCGGTAAAGCCAAACTTGTCAAATTTGCTTGCATAGTAGTTGATGTCCTCTTCTGAGATCCAAGAAGGCACTGGCAATGGAAAATTCTTAGGCAGATTCCAATCTTCCTTGGGCATAAGATGAGGTCCTGGATCTCGAGATGTTAGAAATGTTCTGAAGATGGCTGCAGTTCCTATCTAGGCAAATTGTGCCTCTATAGCTCCAACACAATTGACAACCCATACACAATGATGATTCATCTTCAGGACACATCTTTGACAAACAGAACAGTAATGGCATCCTGGAGGGTTTGCTATTTTGACAGCGACTGCAGTAGCCTATGTTTGGTCTTCTTTCCAACCCCTCTAAACCAGACCATGCAGAGGCCCTGGTCTTAGGAGAAACATAATCAGACGATGTCACAGAACTTCTTCCCACTTCCAAGTTCTCTTTTTCAAGCGGTGGTCTCCAATTTAGAGGAACGGAACCAGGATCAACAAAAGCTACCCTAAAATAACTCCATATTAACAAAGCAAGCAGGAGATGAAAGGCGATGATGATGGAGAAGGCAAGGACGGAGGTGAGGCCGCCATGGTAGAGGCACGGGCCCCAGGCGATGACGACGACGGCGCAGTAGGAAAGGGCGATGATGGCGGCTACAAGGAGGATCATGAAGTAGCCTAGGACCTTGAGGCCAGAGCAGAGGCGGAAGGGGTTGGTGCGGCGGCAGCAGTCCATGCCCATGTGGTGACCTTGGAATTCCCCCCTACTAGAGTCCACCAGCAGCCCTAGGCCTTACGCCGGCAGCCGCCCTCCGCCGCCTCGCGCCGAGAAGAGCCGCTTCCAGGTTCCCGCTGCCAGCTTCTTCGCTAATCGCGGGAAGGTCGATCGAGATCCGGATGGAGCCGCGGGAGAGGCGTAGCTGAGATCTCTGTACTTCCCTCCTCTCTCTCTCTCTCTCTCTCTCTCTCTCTCTCTCTCTCGTAGGCATTAGAAGGATGGCAAAGGATTTCCTAGAGGAGATGAGCGCCCGGTTGAAGGTGGGGAGTCACCCTCCATCTCCCTATAAACCTTACACGACGCCTCGTATAGAGACTCCAGAAACTCATTCGTTACGCGGAATTGAAAACTTAACTACCACGTGTAACCGCAGGAATCCCAAGCGTCACCCGTCCCAGGAATCCTATGCTAAATCTCATGAACCAGGTAATTAAGATCCCGGAGGTTACATTCTCCCCTCCTTATAAAAATTTCGGCCTCGAAATTTGATATACATCTAATAGAATGCAGAATCAAAATTTTCTATCTCATAATCAGCTAAATTTCATTAAAAGTCACATTCATCGATACATCATTGATCTGTAATAAGATACAAATATTTGTGGATGTTTCTTTTTCATTTTCTCCTTAGACTCCCAAATAATCTCCCTCTCAGAATAATTACTCCGCTGAACTTTGACATAAGGAATACTACACTATCTCAGAACTTAATCCTTGTGGTCCACAATGTGCACAAAATGATCTTCATAATTCAATTCTTTCTTAAGCTAAATTAGTTCAAGTTCTAACACATAACGGGGGTTTGAAATACACCTCCTCAGTCATAAAGATATGAAACATATTGAACACCCAAAGAGTAATGAAGACAGTGCTAAGCTATAAGCCACCTCCTTTATTTTGATCAAAATCTCAAATGGCCCAATGTATTATGGCTCAAATCACCTCTAACACAAATCTCATCATATCATTGATTAGTAAAACTTCCAAATGATCTTCAACCTGAAATTTCAAATCTTTCTTTTTGACATCAACATAACTTTTCTATTGACTCAGAGCTACATGAAGCTGCTTTAATTAACGATACTTTTCATAGTTGCTACACCAGCTCAGTCCAAAATTGTCTCTCTCTCACCTCATCTCAATATGAAGGGAATCTACACCTTATATCATAGACAATTAAAATGAATCCATTTGAATGTTGGCTTGGTAATCATTAAAATAAGCAATTTTACTAAGGGTAAGAAGCTATACCAAGCACTTTCTAAATCCATCACACAGGCTCGCAGTATATCATCAAAATCTAATTGGTTCATGCAGATTGTCCAACTATTTGAGGGTGGAAGGCTGGACAGAAATTCAGCTTAATCCACAAAGCTTTATGAAGACATCATCGAATTAGGAGAGTGAGACAAATGGGTTCAGACTCAATTTACGCAGTTTACCATTAAACCAAAAACAAATATTAACATTTAACCCACTAAAATTTCATCCTTAAAATTAAATGTCCACAAATTTTGTACCATTATAGATACTCACTAGCAACTTTTATTTCATTCCTAGGTACCCAAATGACGTATCCAACATCAACAATTAATTTGATCTTTCTACCAAATAAAATTGAATTCCTTAAGAAGTATTTCTTTCCTGTCATCTCTTTTTTTTTTAATACCTTAACTTCTCACAACACAATCATCATAAATATCATAGAGTCCATCACATGTATTATGTCATCCATTCTTAAGATTAATAACCTATATCAATTACTGTTAATTCCTCGATAAGACAGTTCCAAGTTCTTTTGAATTAAGTATAAGATAGTTTCCTTCAATGCTCTCTCAACTCATAAATAGTTGAATGTGCCATTAATCATTACGACACTTATTTTAATCATCATAACATACTTGGTTTCACTCTTGAATACTTCAAGCTAACATAAATGAACATTATGCAATTATTTAGGATATCTTTCATAATTATCATAATCAACTAATTTAATTTCTTTGAATAATATTGCCATCATTAATCACTGGTATAATTAATTTATCAATAATACCACTACAACCAATCAATTTCTCTTGAATATATCAGTATATTCTCAATAAATATTGTAATTTAAATGATTCAAATTCTCGAATCAATTATTTTATTACCAATGATTATCAAAATCACCTATAGATTATGCAATGACTCATGCCATAACATGACCAACTAATTTAAACCCTTCAAATATCTCAAAGTGACTTCACTAATCTAGCTCAGATAGATACAAGACTTATAAGGTCAATAAAGATTGAAAATGCACTTACCATCCGAAAGACATAATTGAAAATTATAGTAATCTCTCTATGACTTGAAAGTGATAATAGATGCACCCTTAACCATAATCCATAACTGATAATAATGAAAAATAAAATCATCTCCCTCCTATTTTCTTAACAATAATCATGTCACTTATGGATGATTGATAATTTATCCATCCTAGAGAAAGATATCTCCTTAGAAACTATGAAGAAAGGCACAATAAATTAATGAATAGATATCTTGATTTAGAAATCTATTAAAAAATAAAAATTCCCATGAAATTCTTTATCAGTGAAATTTATCTTATTCTTATTACTGCTAAAATCTTTCACTGTCTAGCATCAAAATATTTGATCATTTATAGCCAAAATCAATTCTAAAGATTAATAGAGTCTACTGCTCTCAAAAACTTAAACAGTAATTATCTCAGAATTTAAAATTTTATATTCTTCCGAAATGGTCCATCAAGATATAATATGTAGTCAACTATTTCATTAGCATCAATATCAACCATCTCCACATCTAGCAAATTAACAATCAGTTTTGAACATGCAATATCCATAATAAAAGTTCTCTTAGTAAAATTCACTATATATACTTATCCATCCAGACTCAAATTCAGAAAGTACTCAATTGTGATTAATCAAAAATATGTAATTAACTATTTCATTCCCAAAATATCATCAATATTAATCATCCCTATAACCAGCAGATTAGCTCATAATCTTAAACTTACAATATCAACAATGTAAGTTCTACAAATAAAAATTCATTATATACATCTACATTCAAATTTAGATTTACTAACTCCAAATCCACATATCAACTCAATTGCAATATGGACATAATGATGTTATCTTAGTCATATTAGCCATTAATTGCAATTTTTAACTATTATATCATATTCCATATATTCATATGTCTTTTATTACATATCCAATTAAAGTTTCATTTACCCATATTATTTAAAGATCAGAAACTGCTACGAGCCATTTCCAACAAGTTTGAGGGAACTAAAACCTTAGAAGCCCTTAGGCCTCCCAACTGGTCAAGGCTACCAGCCAGGGAGCCCACATTATATCATTAGCTTCTAATGCGATGGTTCATTCTTAATTCCTATCAAATTCATATTTCAATTAATATCTTGATAAACTTTAAATTTCAAGCTCCCAAAGCATAGTTCCTGAAATTCCTTTAAAGTCATAATTGTCTCAATATCATCCTAGTATTTTGCCTAGAGTGTCATCATGCATGTGTCCCGAAGGTCATAACCTAGGCTCTGATACCATAAAAGCTGTCACGCCCCAGACCCAAAAATTTTGAGCTAGGGTGACAACCCGCCGCATGCCGGACATGCAAGGCATCCCAAAATTTACACATCGATCATTATAAGTATAATAAGTCAATCCAAATCCATACTTTATTACAAACCACTAATATAAGTTTTGGGCTACAAGCCCTACACACAAATATTACTGGGGTTACATCAACACTATGGAACTATTTTATTTAACTGGAGCTCCATCTACCCCATAATTTCATCTTCAATCCCGAGGCTCTGAAAAATATTGTGAGATTTACATGAGCTCACACTTAATAAGTAAGCCTATAATAATGACATAAAATAGTCATATATTATCTTATCTCTCAAGATATTATCAAGTCATAATTTTCATAGAAACTTCCAATTTAAATAACATGCTATCATAATCATGCATATCATTAAGTCAAAATAATCATGGAAGCTTATAAAACAAATACCAGAATATGCATTGTAAACAAATCCACTATTTATATTTATCATTGTTATATTATATCATATGTGTCCCATGGACCTGCAATGCCTCCATCAATCAGCACATATCCTCTAGATGTGCGTGGCCTCCACATGCCATATCAAAGGAGAACCGCGGTGACACATATAAATATAATTTAAATCCACTATTTATATTTAATCATTGTTATATTATATCATATGTGTCCCACGGCCCTGCAATGCCTCCATCAATCTGCACACATCCTCTAGATATGCGTGGCCTCAACATGCCATATCAAAGGAGAACCGCGGCGACATATAAATATAATTCAAATCATTTTACACATGCATGTCACATATTATGCGTCATCATAAGCATAATTTCTCTCACAACACATAAACAGTAGTTTGTACATTTTTAACCATTGCATATAATCAATTCACTTTGCAAATAATATCAACTATTATAGCAAATATGCAATTAGATACACATGGTACAGCTTACCAATTCCCAAAATAATCAATAAAACTCTATTTCATAAATATGCATAAAACTATAAATACAACCATTTATAATTTATGAAATTATTATATTTGGCTTACTTACCTCAATATGCAAATCCAAGGTGACAAATCAGCTACATGGACCACTGAGCACCTGGGTAATGGTAAGTCAAATCTAAGTCTCCCACGATAAATTTAACTGGCACTTTTATTTGTGCCCCAGTCCATGGTGCTGTCAGATCCCAATTTAGGTTAAGGCATCGATAATAGTTGACTAGCGCGGTAAAGCCAAACTTGTCAAATTTGCTTGCATAGTAGTTGATGTCCTCTTCTGAGATCCAAGAAGGCACTGGCAATGGAAAATTCTCAGGCAGATTCCAATCTTCCTTGGGCATAAGATGAGGTCCTGGATCTCGAGATGTTAGAAATGTTCTGAAGATGGTTGCAGTTCCTATCTGGGCAAATTGTGCCTCTATAGCTCCAACACAATTGACAACCCATACACAATGATGATCCATCTTCAGGACACATCTTTGACAAACAGAACAGTGATGGCATCCTGGAGGTTTGCTATTTTGATAGCGACTGCAGTAGCCTATGGTTGGTCTTCTTTCCAACCCCTCTGAACCAGACCATGCAGAGGCCCTGGTCTTAGGAGAAACATAATCAGACGATGTCACAGAACTTCTTCCCACTTCCAAGTTCTCTTTTTCAAGCGGTGGTCTCCAATTTAGAGGAACGGAATCAGGATCAACAAAAGCTACCCTAAAATAACTCCATATTAACAAAGCAAGCAGGAGATGGAAGGCGATGATGATGGAGAAGGCAATGAGGGAGGTGAGGCCGCCATGGTAGAGGCACGGGCCCCAGGCAATGACGACGACGGCGCAGTAGGAAAGGGTGATGATGGCGGCTACAAGGAGGATCATGAAGTAGCCTAGGACCTTGAGGCCAGAGCAGAGGCGGAAGGGGTTGGTGCAGCGGCAGCAGTCCATGCCCATGTGGTGACCTTGGAATTCCCCCTACTAGAGTCCACCAGCAGCCCTAGGCCTTACGCTGGCAGCCGCCCTCCGCCGCCTCGCGCCGAGAAGAGCCGCTTCCAGGTTCCCGCTGCCAGCTTCTTCGCTAATCGCGGGAAGGTCGATCGAGATCCGGATGGAGCCGCGGGAGAGGCGTAACTGAGATCTCTGTACTTCCCTCCTCTCTCTCTCTCTCTCTCTCTCTCTCGTAGGCATTAGAAGGATGGCAAAGGATTTCGGAGATGAGCGCCTGGTTGAAGGTGGGGAGTCACCCTCCATCTCCCTATAAACCTCACACGACGCCTCGTACAGAGACTCCGAAAACTCATTCGTTAGCGGAATTGAAAACTTAACCGCCACATGTAACCACAGGAATCCCAAGCGTCACCCATCCCAGGAATCCTATGCTAAATCTCACGAACCAGGTAATTAAAATCCCAGGGGTTACAGGACTTCTTTCCCTCGATGGAGTGGTTGGACGTGCTCACCGGCACGAGAGCGAGGCTTGAGAGGAGCTTCCATGCAATGGATCAACTGCTTGAGGAGGAGATCGAAAAGCACTTGCATGACGGAGAAAGCTGTGATGACTTCATTGGTGTTCTCCTTGGGCAACAGAACGACCCAAGCTTTGGATTCCCCCTCACCAAGGATCATATTAAAGCCATTGTCATGGTTAGTATTTTTACCTCGCTTGTTCCTTTTATTCCTAGACCGCAGAGAGTACTATGCTTTCTAGCTTTGGTTTTAGAAACCTGAAAGTGCACATAAATTTTACGATTCCGTTATCATATTCTTTGAGACATGTATGCGTGCACACTAACAGTTAGATCAACAACAGTGTTTTGCATGGAAAAAAAAAAAAAAAATTACAAAACCAATAACGTTGGCTGGAAAGCAGCTCTTTGAGCAGAGGAAACGGGTCCAAACGTAGGCGAGGCAGAGTCCACGTCCAAGAAAAATATCGGGCACCGAATCTTGTTCTTTCTTGATTACCATATATATATTAATAGTTATGGCAACGACAGCAATACTAATCAAGTCATATATTAATTACAATTATAATGAAATAAGCCTCATAATAATCTTATATATTGCTGCAAGCTTTAGGCTGGTTAAATCAGAAGCTTGCGGGACCATCGTATATAGCAATTAATCATGCATCTCGCGTCGATCACTAGATATATAGTTTTTGGTTCCCATGCCGTGTTAATCATGCGTGGCTGCATCTTTATTTGGTATAACACTACACCATAAATTGATTTAATGTGCATCAAAGCCACTTTCCTTTGAAACAACGGAAGTTTAATCTAAGTCGATCCCAGAAGCGTTAATCCAAGACTTCCCTGCCGTGGATGTGGAGTAATACGAATATGCAATTAGTTGCTCAACAGATCAAATCCAATAGCCTCACCAAATCAGATTAGGCAAGAGCGAGGCGCAATTTTTATGAGGCTATTGAATTCGACCCCTACATTAGTGGGATAGACATTGCTGCTCTCAAACACACGTCCCTATAAACTAATTTAAATCGCAGCTCTTTAATTGAGCAACTAATTGGATGAGGGTGGCCAGGTCCTTTGTCTTTAGATTAGTAATTCTTGATTTGGATGGATGCCAGAATGAAAAAAGAGTTGTTAGATCTGAATTTGACTTGGCTATTTTTGAACTGGTTGACTATCATGGGAAGCTGGTGATGGCTCCCGGAATTATTGATAGATGGGGCGGTGCATGCTAATGATAAGGGTAGGGCTGTCTCTGTTGCCTACCGTTCCTCGGGTAAGTTGCCTCCATGAATTATAGATAAAGGTGACGTAAGGGAATATATCAGCAAAAATCAGACGGCCTATCTTCTCTGTTAGTGTTTCCTTTTATGCGGTGCACATTGATTTATTATTTATTTATTTTAAATAATAATTATAATATTTAATTTTATCAGATATTTAAATTTAAATAATAATAATAATTTAATAAAGTTAATTTTTTATTCATTTATTACTTTTGTAAAGTTATTATCTGATAATCTCTCTCTTTAATAGAAAAAATTTTAATATATATATATATATATATATATATATATATATATATATATATATAGTCTGTTTGATCATCAAAATAGAAGAATTAGAAAAGAGAAAAAACTCAATCTGTCATATATGCAGCCTCTCATCTTTCATCAAGAAATATCAATATATCAAGGTACGCTTTTTTTATATTTATTAAAAAAAATTATTTAATGAATTTTATATGTAGTATCAGAGTCTTGATCGAAGAATTTATGATTTTTTATTATGAATCTATCTTTGATTGTTCTTATACATATTCATCTTATTATGATTAAGATGATTAGAATAGTATAACGGTAAAATATTCGTTCTACGATTCGAAGGTTCAAATCATCGTTGCCTTTCTATTTTTCTTTTTTTTTTATATCCCAAATCCGTTTCCTGGTTTTCTTCTATCGTGAGGTTTGTGTGCATGAAGAGGGACGCAACCTCCCAAGAAATGGGATTGGTCCCAGGCAGTAAGGAGCGCGGTGTTCATGCGCTCGCATGGTGAGACAGAGACGAGTACGTGGAGGCTTCACGGAAGCCTTGTGATGTGGGATTCCATCGTGGGATTACATAGCGTGAACATCAGCACGAAAATGATGGAGGAGAAGAGGTGGGATTCCGGTTAAGATTTAAAAAAAAAATTGAAAGAATGGAAGCCCACGGAAGCTCTTCTTTCTCTTCCACACGTTCCATGCAAACATGATTTCTTTGCAATTATATGGGATTCCAATGGAAGAGGTGGATTCATAGAAATGGTAGAGGAGAAGAGTTGGGATTTCAGCTGTCAAATTTAGGTTTTGTTCTCAATACCCTTCTTGTAAGGGTTGCTCACTTTATATAAAGTTGTCGGACTAATTACAAGGCTAAAAATTAGCCATTACATAAGATACACATGATTATGTAAGGTAAGAATAAATGTCTATCAATTCTAAGCATATATATATACTCTACACTTATGGCAATGATGCTGATTTTCTACCTAAACAATTCTTCCCTTGATGTGCCCTTAGTTAGCCAATTTGAATTTCAAAATTTAAATTCAAAACTTCCGCTTAACTGGTCCTTTGGCTCGCCAAATTAGTCATGAAATTTGTC
Organism: Calamus simplicifolius; assembly: GCA_900491605.1. Taxonomy (NCBI): domain Eukaryota; kingdom Viridiplantae; phylum Streptophyta; class Magnoliopsida; order Arecales; family Arecaceae; genus Calamus; species Calamus simplicifolius. The sequence goes on along the minus strand of UESW01003834.1, from coordinate 2,013,008 downwards.
ATTTTTGCATATCAAATCAGCCTTGAAATCTGTCATTTCTGAGCACCAAATCAGCCTTGGAATCTACCATTTCTGCTCCATTAACTAGCTGTTAATTCTACTAATATCCCCCCTCAAATTGATGCTGGGCGATTGAGAAGAATCAATTTGTCAATTAAGAACTGATGTCGGGGACGAGAGAGAGCCTTGGTGAAGACATCAGCAGTTTGGTGTTCAGTAGAAATGTATGGAAGAGTAATCTCCTGACGAGCAAAAGCTTCACGAATGGAATGACAATCCACTTCAATATGTTTGGTACGCTCATGAAAAACAGGATTGGCAGCAATTTGAATAGCACTGGTATTATCAGCATGAAGAGGAGTAGGAGTAAGCTATGGAACACTAAGTTTGCCTAACAACCCTCGAAGCCATATAATTTCAGAACAAGCAGACGACATAGCCCGATATTCAAACTCGGTGGATGACTTCGATACACGAGCCTACTTCTTACTCTTCCAAGAAATGAGGGCGTTGCTCAGAAACATACACCAACCCGTAACAGAACGACGAGTATCTGCACAACCAGCCAAGTCGGCATCACTAAAACCCTTCAACTGTAAAGAATTCTCAGAGGAAAAAAATAAGCCACGACCAAATATCCCTTTGAGATATCGAAGAAGACAACGGACAGCGGCCAAATGTGTCTGGCAAGGAGCCTGCATAAACTGACTGACCTGCTGAACAGCAAACGAAATATCAGGTCGAGTAATGGTCAAATAATTCAAACTGCCCACTAGCTGCCGATACATTGAAGAATCAGATAAGGGATCACCATCCGCCTGACGCAATTTTAAATTGACCTCCATAGGTGTAAGAACTGAATTTGTGTCTTGAAGGACTGCTAAAGAAAGAAGCTCTTGGGTGTACTTATGCTGATGTAAGAGCATGCCATTTGGACAATGGTGAACCTCCAGTCCAAGAAAATACCTCAGTGGACCAAGATTTTCATATGAAATGAAGATTTCAGACACTGTTGGAGTTGCTCAATTAACTGGAGATCAGATCCAGTAATCACAATATCATCGACATACACAAGAAGTATAACAATCCCAAGGCTAGTCTTGCGAAAGAATAGAGAGGAGTCATACTGACTCTGAGAAAAAGTGAAATCCAGTAGAGTAGTACGAAACTTCTCAAACCATGCCTGCGGTGCCTGCTTCAAACCATACAGAGATCGCTTTAAGCGACAAACCTCAACAGAAGAGGAAGGAAACAAGCCAGGAGGAGGAGACATAAATATTTCTTCCTTCAGATCACCATGTAGAAATGCATTCTTCACATCCATCTGGTGAAGCGACCATCCTTTCGAAATAGCAATGGCCATGATAGTGCGGATAGTAGTCATTTTGGCAACGGGAGCGAATGTTTCCTCATAATCAAGCCCATACTCCTGTCTATTCCCGAGTGCTACTAGACGAGCTTTATATCTTTCAATAGATCCATCAACACGTAGCTTGATGGTGTAGACCCATTTAAACCCAATAAGTTTAACTCCAGCAGGACAAGGGACAATGTCCCAAGTGTGATTGTCCTGAAGAGCCTGAATTTCATCCTGCATAGCTTAGCGCCAGCACTCTTGAGTAGAAGCCTGAGAATAAGACTTAGGCACAAAAGTAGTATCAAGAGTAGCCTGAAGAGCCGAAGAAGAAAAACCATACCAATCTGGAGGCCGAGAAATCCCAGTAGATCGTCGTGGCTCATGCAAGACAGGATCAGGTGGCGGTTCAGAGGAAGGAAGAGGCAGTGGGCGACGTCGCTGATACATGATATTGGGCTTAGAAGGAGTATGAGATACATCATCAAATGCAGGAAGTGAAATAGAGGGAGAAATAAGATTAGTACGAGATGGAAAGAAATATTGATTTTCAAAGAAAATCACATTGCGAGAAATACGAAGCTTGTTAGCATCCGCATCATAACACACAAATCCTTTATGAGAGTTACTATAACCAAGAAAAGCACACTAAAGAGATTGGGCAGAAAGCTTGTGACGTTCAATGGAAGGTAAATTAACAAAACAAATGCAACCAAATACATGCAAATAATTATAATTAGGAGAAACACCAAACAAACGAGAATATGAAGAATCAAGATGCAAGGTAGGAGAAGGTAGACGATTAATCAAATATACAGCTGTAGATAATGCTTCTACCCAAAATCTAGAAGGTACAGAAGATTCAAGCATCAATGTACAAACAACATCTAAAAGATGTCTATTCTTACGCTCGGCGATGCCATTTTGTTGAGGGGTGTAAGGACACGAACGTTGAGAAAGAATACCCTTCTGTTGGAGAAAAGATTGAAAATCATGAGACATGTATTTTCCCCCAGAATCTGAACGGAAGATCTTAATACATGTAGAAAATTGAGTTTCTACTAGGCAACAAAAAGTTTTGAAGGTTGAAAACACATCAGCTTTAGAATGAAGAAAATAGACCCACGTGAAACGATTGTAATCATCAATAAATGTCACAAAATATCGGTATTGAGCATGAGAAAGAATAGGACTCATACCCCAAACATCAGAATGAATAATATCAAAGCATGTAGAAGCATGACTACCTTGCAAAGGAAAAGGTAAAGATTTGCTTTTTCCTAGTTTACAAGGAGCACAATCAAAAGGTAAGGAAGAAAACTCATTTGTATTACTTAAATAACCATGTTTCATAAGATGTGTCAAAATTACAGAGTTGGGATGACCCAATTTCTTATGCCAAAGATGGCTATTATTATTAGCAATAGCAGAACAACCAACAAAATTTGAACGAGGAATGAAAAACGACTAAAGAGGAAAAAGACGTCCCACTTTAGGCCCCTTCGCTATCTCCTGTCCCGACGCTTGATCCTGCACACGACAACCAGAACGATCAAAATGAATAGAACAATTATCTTCTACTAATTGTCCACCAGAAATGAGATTGGCAGATAAGTTAGGAGACACAAAAACATCAGTAAAGGAAGACCCCAGATTTCCAATTGCAGTAATGGGAAGAGTACTGCCATCTGCAATCTGAATATGTTGCTGACCATCATACTTACGAACATCTTGTAAAGCTGCCAAACTTCCAATCATGTGATTGGAAGTTGCATAGTCAATTAACCAAGGAGAAGGAAGGAGATGTTTCTTGCCTTGGAGACCAAGAGCAGAAAGGGAAAAAATAATCATTGATTGAACCTGCTCGGGCGTAATGTTGGAAGAAGAACTTGGAACTGTGGGCAGAGTGGAAGACATAGGCACAGAAGTAGACTGAACAGCAGTATGAAAAATAGGAGCAGATTTATTCTGAGGACGTATACGACAATCCTTAAGAATATGACCCTCCTTCTTGCAATAATTGCAGAATTTCTTGCTGCAATATTTTGCAATATGCCCAATTTCCTTGCAACTATAACATTGTGGTGGAGATCTAGATCGTCCTTTGCCTTGAGCAGCGTATGCCATATTAACCATCTCAGAACCACCAGTGTTTTGATCAAGGCCAAGCTGTGAGGCAAGACGTTGTTCTTCACACAAGAGTTCACCCAAGCAATCCTCCAAAGAGGGGACATGTGTGCGATTGATTAACCCAGCTCGTGCACTTTCAAACTCGGGTCTGAGCTTCATCAAGAATTGATCCCGCTGGCTCTCAGAATGAACCGCTTGTAGTGCTGCCAAAGCTTCTTTGGGAACCTGAGAATGCACCAATCCAGAATAATCACTCCATAAATTAATAAAACCAGAATAAAATTGCTCAATAGAAAGATTCCTCTGGCGATAGTTTCCAATGTCTAACTCCAATTGAAACTTTCGGGCATAATTATTTTGATAATAAATTTGCCGAAGGTAATCCCACATTTCCTTAACAGTAGTGAACCTACGAAGATTATTGACCATATGAGGTTTAACAGAGCTGAGTAGCCAGGAAGCAATTTTAGCATCCTTGCTTTCCCATAAACTAAGCTCCTTGGAATTAGTTGAAGCCTTAGAAGACCCATCCAAATGACCCCATAACTCCTTCCCTTTCACAAACATCCTGAACTGGAATTTCCAACTGGTGTAGTTCTTGCCATTAAGGAGAAAATAGAATATTCTCCAGACATAATAAAAAAATTGACAGAGCAGAGAAATCATAACAGTTATTCTTCAGAATCTATCGACAGCTACCAAGCAACAGAAAAAAAAGATCCGATAGTCACCAAGAAACTCTCAAGAAATCAAGAATTCAAACAAGCCAAGAGAAAACCATGAAAATAATTTGTGGTCACCAAGAAACCCTCAAGAAATCAAGAATTCAAACAAGCCAAGAGAAAACCATAAAAATAATTTGTTGCTCTGATACCATGTCAAATTTAGGTTTTGTTCTCAATACCCTTCTTGTGAGGGTTGCTCACTTTATATAAAGTTGTCGGACTAATTACAAGGCTAAAAATCAGCCATTACATAAGATACACATGATTATGTAAGGTAAGATAAATGTCTATCAATTCTATGCATATATACAATATACTCTACACTTATGGCAATGATGCTGATTTTCTGCCTAAACAATTCTCCCCTTGATGCGCCCTTAGTTAGCCAATTTGAATTTTAAAATTTAAATTCAAAACTTCACTTAACTGGTCATTTGACTCGCCAAATTAGTCATGAAATCTATCATTTTTGCATATCAAATCAGCCTTGTGCCATTTTTGAGCACCAAATCAGCCTTGGAATCTACCATTTCTGCTCCCTTGATTAGCTATTAATTCTACTAATATCAGTAAGATAAAAAAAAAAAAAAACTAAAAGAACGGAAGCCCATGGAAGCTCTTCTTCCCCTTCCATACGTTCCATGCAAACGTGATTTCTTTGCAATTATATGGGATTTTAACGGAAGAGGTGGATTCACAAAAGGGGTGTTAGGAGTGGGATTCGAAAGATTGGGATTCCATGGAAATGTAAGTTGCATTCATGTACGTGAGTTTTCATGTGCCGTGGCATGAAAGAAGCCTCTTTTCACAGATGTCGTGGCATTAAAATAAAGGTTGCATGGTTTGAACCTCGAACCATTAGATTTAAGGACAAGCATGTTACATGTTCCATCAATTTAATCTTGACAACAAAAAATGAAAGCCCAGAATATTTCTTTCATAAAGAGATTCTTTTAAAATTTATGTTTTACTTTTTTAATATTTTAAAAAATATTATAGTAAAATTATATGGATACGTTATAAGACCTCAAGTTTTTTTTGTATTTCTGTATGATATTATCATTTAATTAAATTTAATTTCTATATTATGTGTAATTTGTTAGTCACCAAAGTGGTTAAATTTGAAAGTTTATAGATATCAAATTAAATTAAATAAATTCAGTTACTCATAATTATGTGATGCTTATAAATAAATGATATGATTGTTTATTTGTTATGAGTATATTGAAGTTCATTGTTTATAAATATTTAAGAATCGTCTAAAGGTTGACTAGTTATTTATAATCTATGAACATTATGTGGTCAATTAATATCTTGGTTAGGTACGTTTAGCATATCTAAAGATAGCAAACATATCTAATTTGCGTATATATAATTGCCAAGTATGAAAAAATTAAAATTAAGCATCAATTATGTTTATTGTTGTATATTATTGTATCGCCCAAAGGAGAACTTCAATATATACTTATTATTTACTTGATGGAATATGAATATTTATTTAAGTATATTACTCAAAGCATTAATGTGTGAGCACATTCTCTATATTTGCATCAACTGTTTCTGTTTCTCTTCATTCGCATGCTATGTATGTTCAAACTTTTAATGGGCTTAATTTCTCTGAATGGCACAAACAAGTTCAGTTTTACCTTGGTGTTCTGGATCTTGATTTGGCACTCATAAATGAGAAACCCACTACTCTTACTGACTCTAGCAGTGCTGAACAGGGGTCTTTCCATAAGACTTGGGAAAGATCAAATAGATTTAGCTTGATGTTCATGCAAATGACTGTAGCAAACAATATCAAATCCATAATTCCTGCTACTGAATGTGCTAAAGAATTTATAAAGTTTATGGAAGCATGTTTCCAATCTGACTCTGCTAATACGTCACTTGCTGGGACATTGATGAGTACTTTAACCAACATTAAGTTTGATGATTCTCGTACTATGCATGAGCATGTTGTTGAAATGATAAACATTGCAGCAAGACTGAAGACTATGGGATTGAAAGTTAATGAGAATTTTCTTGTGCAATTCATTATTAATTCCTTGCCTCCTGAGAATGGTCTATTTCATATGAGTTATAACACTATGAAGGATAAGTGAAATATGAATGAACTGCAAAGTATGCTCATTTAAGAGGAAGCAAGACTTAAGAAACAAGAAAATCATTCTATTAATCTCATGGGTTAGCAAGGAGCTGGAAAGAAACAAAGAAAGGAAAGAGCAAGCAACGACCACTAAAGATAAATGGATCATTTGCTCAAATCCACAAGAAGAAACAAAAGGATGATAAGTATTACTTTTGCAAAAAGCATGGACACTATCAGAAAGATTGCCTGAAACGTAAGGCATGGTTCAAAAAAGAAAGGTAAGCCTAGGGCTTTTCTATGTTTCGAATCAAACTTAACAGAAGTTTCTTATAATACTTGGTGGATTAATACTAGTTGTACCACTCATATTTTTAATATGATGCAGGGATTCCTAACGATCCAAACCATAAACCCAAATAGAAACTTTGTCTCAATGGAAAACAGAGTCAAAGCTTTAGTTGAAGCCATTGGAACTTATTGTTTGATTCTAGACATTGGACATCATTTATACCTTTTCCAAACACTTTATGTTCCTTTTATTTCTCATAATTTAGTTTCTTTATCCAAATTTGACTCAGTTGAATATTCTTTTAAATTTAAAAATGGATGTTTCAGTTTATTTAAACACAAGGTTTGGTATTCTTTCGGATAGTTTGTACAAATTTAAGCTTAATAGTTTTTTGTTGAGATATTATTGACTTTGCATCATAATGTTGGTACTAAATGTGGTTTAGTGAATGAACAATCAGCTCATTTATGGCATAAACGTTTGGGTCATATATCCAAAGAAAGAATTGAGAGATTAGTAAAGAATGAAATCCTTCCTGATTTAGATTTTACTGATCTTGGGATTTGTGTGAATTGTATTAAGAAAAATACATAAAACACACAATCAAGAAAAGCGCCATAAGTATACAGCTCCTTGAAATTATACACACCGATATATGTAGTCCTTTTGATATTCCATCTTTTGATGAAAAAAAGTATTTTATCACCTTTATTGATGATTTTTTACATTATGGCTATGTCTATTTGTTGCATAAAAAATCTCAATCGGTAAATGCTCTAGAAGTGTTTATCAATGAGGTTGAAAGACAACTAGATAGAAAAGTAAAAATTATTAGGTCTGACAGAGGTGGTGAATATTATGGAAAGTATGATAAATCTGAACAATGCCCTGGTCTACTTGCTAAATTCCTTGAAAAGCATGGCATATGTGCTCAATACATAATGCCTGGAACACCAGAACAAAATGGTATTGCAGAAAGGCATAATCGAACTCTAATGGACATGGTTATGAGTATATTAAGCAAATAATCATTACCCTTATTATTGTGGATGCATGCTTTAAAGACTGCTATATATTTGCTAAATAGGGTTCCTAGTAAGGCAATTCCAAATACTACTTTTGAACTGTGGACAGGAAGAAACCTATTTTGAGACATTTACATGTTTGGGGTTGCCTGGAGGAAGTAAGGATTTACAATCCACATGAAAAAAATTGGACTCAAGAATAATCAATGGTTTTTTCATTGGTTATCCAGAAAGATCAAAATGGTATAAATTTTATTGTCCTAACCATAATACAAGAATTGTTGAATCTGAAAATGCAAAGTTCATTTAGAATAGTGAAGTTAGTGGGAGTTTAAACTATGTAAAGTAAAAATCCAAGAAGTTAAGGTATAAGTTTCTTCACCTATAACTTCTTCTCAAGTTGTTGTTCCTAGAGTTGTTGAACCTTTTAACAACTTTCAAGAATAACAAATCAATGATCAAATACCACATAATGATGATATTACTAATGAACTTGCAATAAATGAACCCAATGAAGTAGCATTAAGAAGGTCTCAGTGACAAAGAAGAACTGTTATTTCTTATGATTATGTAGTTTATCTATAAGAATCAGATTTTGATTTGGGCATTAATGATGATCCATTTTTTTCACAAGCCATGAATAGTGCTAATTCATCCAATGGTTAGATACCATGAAAGATGAGTTAAAATCAATGGATTACAATGAAGTCTGGATCTTGTTGAATTGCCTGAAGGTTATAAAAGTGTTGGGTGTAAATGGGTCTTTAAGACCAAATGTGACTTAAATGGGAATATTAAATGTTGTAAAGCCAGACTTGTTGCCAAAGGTTTTAATAAAAAATATGGCATTGACTATAAAGAAACTTTTTCTTTAGTCTCTAAAAAGGACTCATTTAGAATTATTATGGCACTGGTAGCTCATTATGATTTGGAGTTGCATTAAATGGATGTAAAAACTTCCTTTTTAAATGGGAGTTTGAATGTAGAGGTTTATATGGACCAATCTGAGGGGTTTTTATTTGAAGGAAAGGAGCACATGGTGTATAAACTGATGAAGTCAATATACGGACTTACGTAAGCTTGCTAACAATGGTCTCTTAAATTCAACAATACCATTATATCCTTTGGATTTAAAGAAAACACCGTTGATCCGATGTATATATCTAAAGGTCAATGGGAGCAAAATCATATTTTTAATTCTGTATGTTGATGACATCTTGCTAGCTACTAATGACCTTGGCCTGTTGTATGAGATCAAGAATTTTCTCTTTAAGAACTTTGAAATGAAAGATATGGGTGAGGCATCCTATGTGATTGGAATCAAAATATTTCGTGATAGATCACAGGAATTGTTAGGATTGTCTCAGAAAGCATATATTAATAAAGTTTTTGAGAAATTCATTATGAACAAATGTTCTGCAAGTGTTCTAATTCAGAAGGAAGAAAAATTTAGCCTTATGTAATGTCCAAATAATGAATTGTTCACATTTGGCTATTTGTTCCTTTTAGTTGGAGGAGCAATCTCATGAAAAAATGCGAAGCAGTCTATCATTGCTGCATCCACTATGGAAGCTAAGTTTGTGGCATACTTTGAGGCCACAATTCATAGTTTATAGCAGCAAAACTTTATTTCAGGACTTGGGGTTGTTGACAGTATTGCCAAGCCGCTGAAAATTTATTATGATAACTCCGCAGTAGTCTTCTTTTCTAAAAACGATAAGTATTCAAAGAGTGCTAAACATCTGAAATTGAAATACTTTGCCGTTAAAGAAGAAGTTAAGAAACAAAGAGTGTCAATTGAACATATTAGCACTAGTCTCATGATTGCAGATCCACTGACCAAAGAGGTGCCACCAAAGACATTTAATGAACATGTTGAAAGAATGGGCATTATTGAAAACCATTAATGATATTATGTCTAAAGCTTTAAGTTCCTTATGTATTTGACACTCTGAGCTCAATTAATTGTTGTTTCTGTTTCACTTATGGATCCTGTTTAATTATGCTGGTGTATATATATATATATATAATGAGAATGTTAACATGATTTGTCTTTGATAAAGACATTATTGTTAGACCTTACTGCAATTCCCATTATAGGTCATGTTAAGTATAGAACTAGTAATGTGATACATGGAAGGGAGTACGTCAAAATAATCGCATACAACCGCCATGATCCTTATTAGTTTTTGCTTAATGATGATTTCATGTTTGACCATTGTTATAAGGGATTTTAGCTTCTGTTATGCACATTATGATTGTTATTAGTGTTTTCTTTTATGTGGCCCACGTGGATATATGATTGATTTATTTTTATTTATTCTAAATGATAATTATGATATCTAAATTTATTAGATATTTAAATTTAAGTGATGACGATGGTTTAATAAAGGTAATTTTCTATTCGTTCATTTTTTGAAAGTTGTGATAATCTCTCTTTAATGGAAAGAGAAATTTAATGTATTATCATATTGGTCCACTTTCTCCATATATATATATATATATATATATATATATATAGTATGTTTGACCATCAAGAGAATTAGGAAAGAAACATCAAGAAAATTAAGAAAGAGAAAGAAACCTAATATGTCAATAACGCATGTCTCTTACCAAGAAATATCAATAGTTTAAGGTACGCTTTCTTTTCTTGATTTAAGTTTCATATAACAATTATTTATTCTAAGATATTAATAATTATATTTATTAAAAAAATCCTCTAATAAATTTTATACTCACAAGTACTGTCCGGCCATGTTGGAGCGTTACGTAAGATGTCTGGTCAACAAAAGGAGTTAGATTTTTTTTTTTTTCGCCATGCTTTCGATTATTTTTCTTTTTCGAAATAATGAGGCTGCCATAAATGATACTCGAACGCAACCTGAGACGCTGCATAGTCTATATGATTATTTTTAAAATATGAACCAGATTGGAGATGGTGCGCTAACTGCCTATGGCTTTTGAGATGGATGGTTAGAATATAACACAATACGATGCCTTTTTAACAAAATATATAATATATTTGTGCAAAAGAGGATATGAAAAATATCTTGTTTATCTACTTCAGATCAAATGGCATTATCCTTACCGTGGCTTCGTTTTGTTTTGGCGAAATGGATTTTGCTTCTAAATATCTGAGATTTGTTTCATCCCCACAAAAAAAAAATCCAGGGTGTTCAATGGTTCCAAATTCTGTGGGATGTAGTTGATGATTATGCATAAATATTTTACCTAATTTTAAATGTTATCAATTTTCCTTCCTCTACATAAACACTAATCACAATCAATACATCTGCATTCTTCTTTATACATTGTCTGCATGGATATATTCGAGTCAAGCAAATTATGATTTATTAATTTATTAAATTTTTTAAATATATTTTATATTTATATGACAATCACTTTCATGTTTGGCTGAATGTGTTCATCGGTGGATCGGATACCTTTGGATCTATCTTGGAATGGGGAATGACTGGGCTCATAAGAAACCCAATAATTATGAAGAAAGTTCAAGATGAAATCCGAACACTTCTAGGAAATAAAGAAAAGGTGGAAGAATGTGATCTTCAACAACTTCATTATCTTAAGCTTGTAATAAAAGAAGTTTTTAGGTTGCACCCTCCTGCTCCATTGTTACCCCCTAGAGAATGCATGCAAGATTGCAAGATAAATGGATATGACATCCCTAAAAAGACAAGGACGTATATAAATGTTTGGGCCATCTGCAGAGATCCTCGATATTGGCAAGATCCAAAGGCCTTCATGCCTGAAAGGTTTGAGAACAATGATATTAATTACAAGGGGCAACACTTTGAATACCTACCATTTGGGAGTGGCCGAAGGATATGCCCAGGCATGACATTAGGTCTGGTTATTGCAAAGTTTGCCCTTGTCAATCTTCTCTATAGGTTTAATTGGGACTTGCCTGATGGAATGCACAGAGAAGATATCAATATGGAAGAACAGTTTGGTGTGGTAGTTTGCAGGAAATTGCCTCTTATTCTAGTAGCAACTCCGACATTTATTGTTGCCTAAGTTTCCTTCGTGAATCAAGTGCACTTATCTTCACTAATATAGTTGACTACACCTGCTTATTGGCTGGAATCTATATATCAAAAGTTTAATATATTTTCTTGATATTCTAGAAGTTTAAATTAATTAAAGTGTTATATAATTAAACATTGCAGTCCTTTCCAGATATGCAATTACAGATAGGCTGGTTCACTCGAAAATATTTGTCTAAAAAATTTTATTTCTTCGTACTCATTGCATATGTTTTAAAAGTACTATATTATATGAGTATAATCTGGCAGATACTATGCATAGATTAATGATAACAATATTTGAGGTACAGATAAAATGTAGAAGAGGGTAGAGACGCTTTTAACTCACCCTTAGACGTTGAACTATAGTGGCAAATATCTTTGACTTTTTATGATTCTCTTTATTCTTATCGCTTATGTCTTCCACTTAAAAAAAAAAAAATAAGATTTACTTATATAATTATATACATTGTATGTGATAAATAATTTTTTTCCTAATTAGTAAGAGAGGCAAAAGTTAAATAAGAATATATTTTGTTTTATAGTTTATATTCCATTTATCTATCACTTACTATCTATCCACTTGTCAACCATGTACCATTATATGTATGGAACTAAAACTTCTAAAGGATGATGATATCAATCTTTCCTTTCAATAGATTTACGAAAAATAAATCTTCTAAAGCCTGGCAACTAATCTAGGTATCATTACTTAATTGTCTCTTAAAACACTGTCCATAGTACTGCATCAAGATATTAATGCACAAAACAGGCATCTTTGAAACAAATATGCAAAGTCTTCAATTTAAAAATTAGAAAAAACCTTCATATGCTGTCGTTAATGCAACACTTTCATTTTAAAAAGACCTTTAAGAGAATTAAAAAAATAATCTACATCCATAATTTTTTCTTTTTCCCCTACTTTTATAAATATCTTCATATATTCTTTACTCTGTCCTTGATAACTTAGTACTCTTGGCGAATTATTGGGAAGTTTCCTTTTCAATTCCTTATTAAAGAAAGAGAGTGAAAAAAAATTCAAAAAAAAAAAAAAAAGAGAGAGAGAGAGAGCGAGTGTGCTAAAATAAAAAATAAAAAAACAGAAAGAGCATAAAAAGAACACAGCCCTTCTTCTTCCCCAGCTAGCGGCCACAAGATCCAATCACTACCCAACCCCAGCACCGGCCATCACCGCTTGGATGCAGGCGATGGCCACCTCCCTTGACATCGACTGCCGGTGGCCGCAATCCTTCCACCCGCTTCCGGCAGACAAATCCCGCTTGCAGCCACATCTTCTTTCTTCTTCCCTGATCGGTGCCTGACCTCAAATGTTGGATCACCGGAAGGTCAGCCACTACCTTCGACGACTCCATCCTCCACCACGACAGCATCCTCCGCCACTTCATCTTCTCCGACGACCACCTATCAAGCCCCGGTGGCTCCTTCTTCGACAAGCTAGCGGAAACTTCCCCCGCCCACCCTCTTCCTACCACCGCGTTGCTGCCACATCATCAATCCCGTCGGCCGGCCACCATCAATAGCTGCCAGCGAGCCGGAGATCCCCATCCACGCCCACTGTCTAAGGCTCAGATGAAGAATATCATGAAACAGGGGATCTCCATCCCCTGCCTTCGAGCCGTCACTGCCACCACCTGTGCCAGCAGCCTCTTGGACCACAAGGCTAGTTTCGTCCTCTTCTCCAACTGCCGTGCACAGAGGCGAGTCAGCCAACTCCAACTGCGTTCCTCTCCGGACGTCGTCGTCCTCTTCTCGCACTGGACCTGGATGAATTCGCGATCCATCGCTCAACAACAACGGTCAACAGCTCCGATAAAAGTCCAAGCCCGCCTCAGTGTGAAACGGGAGCGTTGCTGGTCCCCTACCGACGTGCCCATCTTTTTTCCTCCCCGCGGCGGTCCTCACCACCAAACGTTGCCTACCTACCTATTCGCTCCGGCAACACCCTCCAGCTTCCCCCTCCCTCTATTCGCTCCGGCGGCAACCCCTCTCGGGCAATCGACTCCCCTCCCCTACTTTTTCTTGCTCTGGGGGGAGGGGGAGGGGGAGGGGGAGGGTGGGGGCGTCGGAGTGAACGAAAAATTGGGAGAAAGCCAGAGGGGAGGGGGGTGGGGGGTTGCTAGAGCAAGGTTCGTCGGAGCGAATAGGTAAGGGAAGGATGCCACGTGAGGTTGTTGGAGCGAACTAGAAGGAGAAGGTCTGCCGAAGCGAACGGAAAAAGAGAAAAGTCGGTGCCGAAGCGATCCGAAGGGGGACCTGTTGGAGCGGACGGAGAAGGAGGGGGAAGCTAGGGCCTGCTGGAGCGAATGGAAAAGAAGGGGAAGCCGAGGGAAAGAAGGAGGGTTTTAAGGGTAATTTAAGAAATAATTTTTTAAAAAAATTTTAGGAGAATAGGACACTAGTTAGGATTCAAAGAAGGAGAGCTCAACCTAATGTTTATCAATATCTCAGCATATTCTCCAAAGAGCTCAGCCAAGAACCTACGATGATGAAGATACCTATAGAAAAGTTCATCTTGAAGTGTATTATTTCCAAGGCAAGTTGGACCCCAAAGCTTTCATCAATTGACTTTCATCTATTGAAAAATATCTCAACTATTATAAATTAACTAGTCAAGGAAGCATGAAATTTGTTAAAAACAAGCTCAAGGGAGATACTAAAATTTGGTTAAAGGAAGTTAAATATGCTCCTTAAAACCGTGATGAACTTGTTATTCCTTGAGATGCCATGCATATCAAATTGAAAGAGAAATACCTATCTCTTGATTATTGAAAATATCTTATGAGTTATCTAGTTAAGATGATCATTGCTTGTTAGGCTATAAAGCTTATTATTCAATTACATCTTCTCTTTCAGATCCAAAGTAATATATTCATTAGGACACTGATGGGGAGTATTAGTGGAGCGAAAGAAATTTATGCCATGATTTAGGATCAATTTGAATAGACTATGACTATGATCAATAATATATTTTAGACCATTATAAATATATTTTTAATTATAAATATATTTTTTAGACATAATGAATCTTATTAAATTAAATTTTGCTTTTACTACTTAGTCATGATGGATGTCTTGCATACTTGTGAGAACAAATTAAGGTTAACTTTGATAGCTCAATTCATCCTAAAACTTCTGAAGAAGTAATGAGAACAAATTATGAGGCACACATCATCCTTGCTTTAGTATTATCTTTATCAACCTCTTCGATTGCTTTTGCAGAGTTAATAGGGGCCCAATTGGGATTAAAAGTAACTATAAAATTGAATCAAGATTCTAGAATCACTCAAGAAGATTATTCATTCATTGTTGTAGCACGGATTAATGGTTAATCAAAATGTGGACATTCTTTCCTAAGGGACATTCAATTAGTCATTTCTTTAAAGTAAGAAATTAAGTTCTTATATATTTTCGAACAAGCAAGTTAAGCAACTGATTTCATAGCAAACGGAATAGTATATTGAGAAGAGAAAAAGTTGCTGGATAGAATCTCTCAACCATAATTTTAGTAATTTAATTGATTGTAATTCATAAGTTTTATTCAAAAATGTACCGTATTAGGACTTTTACTTTATTTTATCGATCAGTATAAATAGCAATGTAAGGGCTATGTCCATTAATTATCAAGAAATTAATAAAATCTTCTTCTTCTTCTTCTTTTTTGTTACAAGTGGGCGATCACACCAGTCTGGCATGAGTCAAACCCGAGAGATCATAATACAGGATTTGCTACAAAATAAGAGGGCATGGGTCACCTATATGCCATTTCCAAAGGCTAGGATGGCGAGCTACAACATTAGCGATCCAATCAACCGCAGCATTGGCTTTCCTATAAACATGGCGAATCCAATGCTCAGCTATAGTTTAGAGGGAGTTCCAAATATCACGGAGCAAGGGATTGGTGGACTGAAGATCCCCATCTTGGTGAATCCATCGAACAACCATGACTCCTCCCTTCCCGCTTCACCTTCTCCTTGGACAAGAAACCTCTCAGCTCCTACTTCGACCTCCTTCTCTGGGCACAGAAATACATCCACGCGGATGAGGCCGACCTCATTAACTGGGAGTCTGCGAGAGGATCTAGCCGAAAGCCTGCTCGTCTCGAGCCGAGCAGACCCTCTCGCCCCCGGAAGCCTGAGCTGCCTCGCCGATCAGACAATAGGCGTCAAAGTATCACCCCTCTGGAAAGCGAGCTCACGCCTCTCCTTGCCCCTCGCTCTCATATCCTCATGGAGATTGACGACGAGCCCTACCTCCAGCGACCTCCTCCTATGAAAAAAGGCCTTCCCTGCGACAAAAGTCGCTACTGTCGCTTCCACAGAGACTACGGCCATGACACTGATAATTGTTACAGCCTGAAGCGTGCCATCGAGGAACTTATCCAGCGGAACTACCTTGGGAAGTATGTCCAGAAGGTGCCTCCGCCGGTGCCGGCTCTTATGGGACCTCCGCCTGCTCATACTGCTATTGACAACACCCCAACGGAGCGAACAGTGGGAATGGTGTCCTCGGGGCAGCCTTTTCATCCAAGCGGTCAAGGGGGAGAGAAGTGTTAGATAATGTAATTCCCAGGGGGGGTCAACAGTGGTAGAAAATGTAAACAATAAAGGCGTCGTTGTCTCGATGACAATTGCCAAGTATCCTGTAAAGAGGATCTTAGTTGATAGTGGTAGCTCAGCTAACATCCTTACTTACGATGCATTTGTTAGGATGAGCTTATCTATTGATTCTCTCCAGCCCGTAGTGGCTCCTCTAGTTTGATTCACAGGAGACTTGGTAAGAGTGAAAGGCAAAATCTCCTTACCAGTGATGGTCGAAATGCCACCTTGCCAGAGCATAGTTGTCATGAGGTTCCTAGTCGTACGAGTTCCCCTGGCAAACAATGCCATTCTTGGGTGACCAAACCTCAATCTTCTGGATGCGGTCATCTCCACCAGACGACTGCTCGTGCAGTTCCTCACCAGTGATGGGATCGGTGAAATGCAGGGTGAAGTCAGCCCAGTCCTGCCCTGCTACCATGCGGCTTCGAGTCCTTAGAAGGCTGAGCCGGCTTCAGAAGCACCCGATCCCAGGGAGTCCAGGAAGGAAGGAGAGCCGGCCAAGCGGCTCTTGACTTTTCCACTAGGAAATGACCCGTCAAAGATGGTGCGCATCGGCGGACTTCTTCCTCCAGAAGACCGTGATCTCCTTTCGACCTTCCTACGGACCAACTCGGACGCATTTACCTGGTCGGCGTTCGACATGTCCGGCATCCCTCTGGAGGCAATCACCCATAAACTCAACATTGATCCAAAGCATCCTTCGATTCGCCAAAGGAAGAGAAGCTTCGCTCCCGAGCGGTAGAGAGCTATCGATGAAGAGGTCAGCAAGCTGCTCGCTGTCAGCCACATCCAAGAGGCACATTACCCAAGCTGATTAGCCAATGTGGTTATGGTTCGAAAAGCAAATGGGAGCTGAAGGATCTGCATCGACTTCACCGACCTCAATAAGGTATGACCAAAAGACAACTTCCCCCTATCCCAGATTGATCAGTTGGTGGACTCAATCTCCAGCCATGAGCTTCTGAACTTCATGGACACTTTCTTTGGGTACAATCAAATAAAGATGGACCTCGGCGACGAGGAACACACTTCTTTCGTGACTGAGAAGGGCATTTATTGTTACAAAGTAATGCCCTTCGGCCTCAAGAACGTGGGGGCAACCTATCAAAGGTTGATGAACAAAGTCTTCCAAGATCAACTGGGCCAGAACATGAAAGTCTATGTGGATGATATGCTTACAAAGAGTGCCCATGCCTCTGACCACGTCTCTGATTTGGAGGAGACTTTTAACAACCTTTGCCATTTTCAAGTCAAGTTGAACCCGAAGAAATGCGCCTTTGGTGTCACGACGGGTAAGTTCTTGGGTTTCATGGTGACCCAGCGAGGGATTGAGGCGAACCCAAAAAAAATTAGTGCCATCCTCGACATGAGGCCGCCGACCAACAAGAAGAAGGTGCAGCGGTTCACCGGAAGCGTGGCGGCCCTAAGTCATTTTCTTTTCAAATCAGCTGAAAGGTGCCTGCCCTTCTTCAAAGCTCTGCGGAAGGTCAATGGGTTCGAGTGGATAGACGACTATCAAAAATCCTTCGAGGGATTAAAGGCATTCCTATCCTCCCCACTGCTCCTATCGAGGCCGAAGAATAGGGAGAGTCTTTTCCTTTATCTCGTCACCTCCTCAGAAGCCATCAGCTCCATTTTGGTGCATCTCGATGCTGACGGGACCCAGAAGCATGTCTATTATGTAAGCAAAGTGCTCCACGATGCGGAAGTCTGGTACTTCAAGACAGAAAAGATCATTTTTGCCTTGATCGTCTCTGCACATCGTCTTCATCCATATTTTTAGGCTCACCCCATTGTGGTGCTCATAGACCAGCCCCTCCAAGCCATTCTGGCTCGTCCGGACACCTCAGGTCGACTTGCCAAATGGGCTATCAAACTAGGAGAGTTTGACCTCTCTTTCTAAGCAAGGCCGGCTTTGAAGTCCCAGGTCCTAGCCGACTTCCTGGTCGAGTGCACCTGGGTGGAGGAATCAATCAAAGAGATTTTCGCAAAGAAACTTGATGCTGAGCCAGGCGACGGTGAAGCATTTTGGATCCTCCATGTGGACGGTGCCTTGAACTCCCAAAGAGGCGGTGCCAGCCTCATCCTCACAGGCCTAGAAGGAGAAAATGTGGAGTACGCCCTTTGGCTTTTGTTCAAAGCCATGAACAACCAGGCCGAGTACGAAGCTCTATTGGTAGGGTTGAGGCTGGCCCAGGAGTTTGAAGTAAGGCGCCTCAGAGCCTTCACCGATTCACAACTCGTCTTCGGGCAAATCAATGGAGAATATGAGGCGCGGGACCCCACCATGGCCTGGTACTTGGGCAAGGTCCGGTTCTTAGTTTCTCCACTAACCTACTTCAACATCAGCTACATCCCTCAGAGCGAGAATGCCAAAGCTGACACCCTTTTCCGCTTGGCTACCTCAACTGACGGCATCACAAGGGACACCTACATCGAGCACCTGGAGAGGCCCATCATCGAAGACAAAGAGGAAGTCCTCCCGCTCACCCAAGAGCCGACTTGGATGGACGCCTACATCCGTTACCTCACGGACGACACTCTCCCCACTGGCCGCGAGGAAGCTAGGTTGCTCAAATGGAGAGCCTCCAAGTTCACCCTCCTAGACGGGCATCTATACAGAAGGTCGTTCTTCTACCCCCTACTCAAATGTGTAGGACCTGCTGATGCCGACTACATTTTCAGGGAAATCCATGAAGGTATCTGTGAAAATCACCTGGGGGGCAGGTCGCTGGCCTAAAAGGTCCTCCGTTAAGGCTATTTCTGGCTCACCATGAGAGAAGACGCCGCCAAGCTAGTTCAAAAGTGCGATGGCTGCTAGCGCCACGCGTATATCCAGTATCAGCCATCCGCTCCTTTGAGCCCATTCTTGGCCCCATGGCCCTTCGCCCAATGGGGGATGGACATCTTCGGACCATTCCCCTCGGCCTCAGCCAATGGAGATTCCTGCTTGTCACCATCGACTACTTTACCAATTGGGTCGAAGTCGAAGCACTGACCAAAATCACTGAGAGCAAAGTCAATGCCTTCTTCTGAAGTCTATCATATGCCGCTTCGGTCTGCCTCACACCATCATCATTGATAATGGCCAACAGTTCGATAATAGCACATTCAAGACTTTCTGCGCTGAGCTGAGCATCCATCATCGATTTACCTCCGTCGGCCACTTGCAGACTAATGGGGGGCCATGGTCATGAATCGCACCATCTTCAGGAGACTCAGAACTCAGCTAGACAGATCCAAAGGCCGATGGATGGAAGAGCTCCCCAGCGTACTATGGGCATACCATACAACTCCAAGGGCTCCGACAGGTGAGACCCCCTTCAGCCTCGTCTTTGGGTCCAAGGTGGTCAACCCCATCGAAATTGGCCTGCCGAGCCCGTGTGTGGAGTCCTACAGCAAGGAAGGCAACTCCGCCCTAATAAGAGCCAACTCGACTTTATTAATGAGGCGCATGATCGAGCATGACTACGAATGACAACCTTCCATCAGCGGGCGGCCAAGTATTACAATGCCTGGGTGCATCCCAAAGTGTTCCACACCGGAAATCTGGTTCTCAAGAAGGCCGAGGTGTCCAAGCCAATGGAGGGGGGCAAACTATCCCCCAATTGGGAAGGTCCTTACCGTGTTGCCGAGATGCTTCATCAGGGGGCATACCGAATTGAAGAGCTCAACGGTCGACCATCCTGCATACCTGGAATGCAGACAACCTTCACCGATACTATCAATAGTGTATCCCCCACTCGATTGACAATAAAGGATCTTCTTCAACACCGTACTCGTTCTTCCCTATGTTCGAGGACCGGTTCTCAAAAAAGGAGCTCACCGGCATCACGGCTAACGGGACACCACTTGGTCTGGCAAGAAGATGCCCTCGAGTCGGTTTAAGTCCGTAATAGCTCCGTACTCGATCGAGTCGTCCCTCGAATCGGTACACAAACCCCGAGGTGGTTCAAAAGGAGCTCACCGGTATCGCAACTAATGGGACACCACTCGGCCCAGCAAGGAGATGCCCCCGAGTCGGTTCAAGTCCCTAACAGCTTCGTACCCGGTCGAGTCACCCTCGGGCGGCATACAAACCCCCGAGGTGGTTCAAAAGGAGCACACCGGTATCGCGGCTTATGGGACACCACTCGGTCCGGCAAGGAGATTCCTTCGAGTCGGTTCAAGTCCCTAACAGCTCTGTACCCAGTCGAGTCGTCCCTTGGACCGGCACACAAACTCGAGGTGGTTCAAAAGGAGCTCACCGGCATTTTAGACTGTATATATTATTGTGATCAAGATTCGTAATAGATTCTCATACTGTATAACATCCCAAAGTCGATCATTTTAGACCGCGATACCAAATTTCTCAATCACTTTTGGAGGACTTTATGGAAGTGATTTGATACATCTTTGAATTACAGTAGTGCCACTTATCTGTAGATAGATGGTCAGATAGAAGTTGTCAACTGCACATTTGAGAATATTATCCATTACAACTCTGATAAGAAACCTAAGCAGTGGGATTTTGCGCTAGCTTAGGTAGAGTTTGCATTTAATAGCACCGTTAACAGGTCCACAGGAAAGATGTCATTTGAGATAGTCTACTACAACCCACCAAAGCATACCGTAGACTTAGTTCCATTACCAAAACTTCCTGATATATATATGAGCGTTGCAGCAAATAAGAGGGTAGATAGGGTTCAGGCAACACAAGTTTAGTTCGCAAGTGGCTAGAGAAAGCTAATGCTAAGTACAAGGAAGAAGCAGACAAGCGATGGCGAGCAAAAGTATTTCAGGAGGAGGACTTAGTGATGGTGTATCGTTACAACAAGCTGAAGAACAAGAACTATGGGCCACATCAAATTGCTAAGAAGATTAATGATAATGCTTATATCATTGATCTTTTTGAAGATCTAGCTGCTTCACCTACATTCAAAGTTGCTGATTTGTTTATCACCCACTCGATGAGTTGAGTTATCCAGACATCAACCCGAAGATGAGTTCTTTTCAAGTTGAAGGAACTGATGTAAAACAAGTGGCACATGCATATTTGTTTAACTAGGATCATAAGAAATGTCCAGCAACCCATCCATATTTTTTTGAAGCATATGCATATTTAATTAACTTGGATCACAAGAAATCTCTAACAATCTATCTATAATTTTTGGAATGAATTATAGAATAAAACAGGTCTTCTAAAATATCTCAATCATAATATTAGATATTTTAATTAATTTTAATTAATATTTTTTTCAGAAAATGTGTTATATTAGGATTTTTATTTTCTCGCATGGGTTATGCCCATCAGTTATCAAAAAATTAATAAATTTTCTTTTCTTTCAGAATTTCTTTCTAATATTTATCTGAATTCAAAAACCTATCCTAGTAAAATCTAGAATTTACTTAAGGCTAAAGACTTCAGCTTCTCTTCACTTATATATTACGCCAGGAGGGTGTGGGGATTTAAAAAAAAAAAAAAACCTTGCCAGTTTCCTCCTGACATTATTCAAGCACTGTTCTCTCAATTTAAAGTCAAAAAAAAAAAAAAGTAGATTGATAGGCATTGTTTGTCCTTTCTTGAAAGGAAACATAAAAAGAAAAAAAAAAAAAAAAACAAGCGGTGGAGAACTTGTGCCCACGTACTGTTCTATCTCTAAATTTAAAATAAAAAATGCGTCAGCTAAAATGATTGATGGGCATTGCTTGTTCTTTCGTGAAATAAATAAATAAATAAATAAAACAATAAGCGCTGGTAAGCACGTGCCCACGTACTATTTTTTAAATTTAGAATGATTGATTGGCATTTCGTGTTCTAAGAGGTGGAGACTTTTGTTACGGCCCCTTTGGGGCGCATGTTAGTGGAGCTATTTTTAAAATCGATGTTAAATCACAAACGGTTTTACGTGTTTAGTGCGGAACCAAATATTTTGCAGGGCTAAAAACAGCTCCTGTTCGTCCGTGGGTCCGCAAGTTGTTGGGCCGTGGAAGTCTGTGCATCCTAATCCGATAAGCTGGTACGGTTTCTCTGAACTCGCGTAACAAAACAAACATGAAATTGACGCTACTTCGTTGGGTTCTGCCATGCTTCACCAGTGATGATGATGCGATTTCTCCCATGCTTCTCCCTGAACATGGCCGTACCTTCGCTAGGCCTACACCTGTCCCTGGTGGATCCATTCTCATCTCTTCTGCTTGCGCTTGTAGACCCCAGAACCGCTCAAAGGGTCACCATGCATAAATAGACGAAGATAGAGCTCACCTCTCAAAGCAAAACAAGGCAAGAAGCACACAATGGAGCCCTTGCTTGCTCTCTTAGCTTCCTCATGTCTCCTCTTAATCCCGATAGCTGTATTCTTGTATGCCATGGCCACTCGAGCAAGCCTAAGGCTCCCTCCTGGCCCGATGAGGCTCCCTATCATTGGGAATCTTCATCAATTGGGTGAGCATCCACACCGCTCGCTCCGGCTTCTCTCAGAGAAGTATGGCTCCTTGATGAGCCTGGAGCTTGGTTGCACACCAACCATCATCGTATCCTCCTCGGAGATGGCCTCCGAGATTCTAAAGACCAACGATCTCATCTTTTGCACGAGGCCTCCCTCGTCGCCTTCAAGCGATACACTTATGGGGGAATGGACATGGCCTTCTCGCCTTACAGCGAGCAGTGGAGACAACTGAGAAGGATCAGCATGTTAGAAGTCTTTAGTGCAAAAAGGGTGCAAGCGTTTGAGTTCATAAGGCAGGAAGAAGTGAGCACCCTCGTAAAAACTCTCTTAAGGCAATCCTCGAGCGGTCCTGTGAATCTTAGTGAGATGTCTTTCTGCCTCTTTAACAATATAACGACTCGAGAAATCTTCGGCAGGAGGATTTCGAGTGATGGTGAGTGCACGAGAAGCAAATACCATGGACTCTTAAATGAGATGATGGCTTTGCTGGGTGGGTTTATTCTAGGGGACTTCTTTCCCTCGATGGAGTGGTTGGACGTGCTCACCGGCATGAGAGCGAGGCTTGAGAGGAGCTTCCACGGCATGGATGACCTTCTTGAGGAGGAGATCGAAAAGCACTTGCATGGCGGAGGAAGCTGTGATGACTTCATCGGTGTTCTCTTTGGGCTACAGAAGGACCTAAGCCTTGGATTTCCCCTCACCAGGGACCATATTAAGGCCATTGTCATGGTTAGTATCTTTACCTCACTTGTTCCTTCCTAGACCGCAGAGAGTGTTATCTTCCTTCCTTTTGTTTTACAAATCTGAAAGTGCACAGAAATTTTACGATTCCGTTATCATGTTCTTTGAGACATGTTTGCGTGCACACTAACAGATCGATAGATCAACAGTGTTTTGCATGAAAACAAAAAATTACAAAACCAATAACGTTGGCCGGAAAGCAGTTTTCTGAGAACATATGAAACGGGTCCAAGAAAAATATCGGGCACCGAACTTTTTCTTTCTTGATCGATTACTATATGTTATAATAGTTATGGCAACGACAGCAATATTAATCAAGTCATATATTAATTACAATTATAATAAAATAAGCCTCATATATATATTCTTATATATTGCTACAAGCTTTGTTTTTAAAACCAATTAATCGATTATTCCATATCAACTTAGACTGGTTAAATCGTCTCCTCTCACTCTCAGCTCCCCCACCCAAGATACTTTAAAAGTTAAAAACAAAACAAAAAAAATAAAAAAGCTGCCACCTAACGTATGACATTTGTCCATTTTGAAAGGCCTCGCCTTCCCTTCCTCGCTTTAAAATCATCGCAACCCTCCACCACCGTTGGTGGGTGCAACTCCCGAAACCAATTTTAACGGCTAGTTCTCGCACCCCTCGCTCCCGATGTCTCAGCACACGCATTTTGGCTAATTGGCCGGCCGAATCAAAGAATACCACCAAGAAGAAACCAAAGGCTGCGGCTGCTGGAAGAGACTATAATCGAAGCGGGCACGCCCCCACAGCGGCTAAAATTAACCATATAGGATAGCATTTATTTAAAAAAATAATTATTTTTTAAATAATAATTTTATCATCAAAAGATATTTTTAATTATTTTTAAGGTTCCTAAGAAATAAGTTCAAAAGTTAACCTAAAAACATGAATATTTTTTTTGGTTAAATTTTTTTTTAAAATTTTTTTTTATAATTAAAACTATTGTCTATAGTACCTTGAGCGGCCCGACATGTTAAGGGTAGTCTGTCTCCCTCAATTATTGATAGAAGGTGACGGAAGAGATTACTTCAGCAAAATTAGACTGCCTACTTCCTCATATATATATATATATATATATATATATATATGGCCATACTTTCCATTATTTTTCCTTTTGGAATTGGAAGTATTTAGGAGGCTGTTATAAATGGTCCTCGCACGCAAACATGAGATGCTGTCTAATCTACATGGTTATTTTTGAAATATGAGTCAGGTCGGATATGGTCCGCTAACCGTCTATATATGGCTTCTGAACGGTTTGAACGGTTAGAAAAATATATCGTGACCTTTTACAAAATATATAATATATTTATGCATAAGATCGGATATAAAAAATATCTTGATTGTCCGCTTCAGATCAAATGACGTCATCCTTATCTTGGCTTCATTTCGGCGAAATGCTGTCATTTTTCTTTCCTACTTAAACAATAACAACAATCAATACATCTGCATTCTTCCTTAAACATTATCTGCATGGATATATTTGAGTCAAGAAAATTATAATTTATTGATTTATTAAATATTTAAGTATATTTTTATATTTATATAATAACTATTTTTATGCTTGGCAGAATGTATTTATTGGTGGATCGGACACCTCTGCATCTATATTGGAATGGGGGATGACTGAGCTTATAAGAAACTCAATAGTTATGAAGAAAGTCCAGGATGAAATCCGAATAATCGTAGGAAGTAAAGGAAAGGTGGAAGGATGTGATCTTCAAGAACTTCATTATCTCAAGCTTGTAATAAAAGAAATTCTAAGGTTGCACGCTCCTGTTCCATTGTTAATCCCTAGAGAATGCATGCAAGATTGCAAGATAAATGGATATGACATTCCTAAGAAAACAAGGGTATATATAAATGTTTGGGCCATCTGCAGAGATCCTCGATATTGGCAAGATCCAGAGGCCTTCATACCTGAAAGGTTTGAGAACAATGATATTAATTACAAAGGGAAACACTTTGAGTTCGTACCATTTGGGAGCGGCCGAAGGATGTGTCCAGGCATGACATTGGGTGTGGTTGCTGCAGAGCTTGCCCTCGCCAATCTTCTCTATAGGTTTAATTGGAACTTGCCTGATGGATTGCACAAAGAAGATATTAACATGGAAGAGCAATTTGGTCTGGTACTTCGTAGAAAATCACCTCTTATTCTAGTGGCAACCCCAACATCTATTGTTGCCTAAGTTTCTTTCATGAATCAAGAGTACTTATCTTCACTATCATATGATCGACTATAGCTATAGTTAAGGATGGAAATATCTCTCATAGATGACATGATAAGAACATCTATCTTAATGAAGTTCAGGGGGCTTTTGGCCAATCTCTTCCTTTGGAGGAAAAAATGAGAAAAAGAAAAAGAACTCTGTATCAGAAACTAGGTCAATCGATTTCTATAAAAGTTTATTAAATTATTTCCTTTGCTTATTGGCTCGAATCTATATATCAAAAGTTTGATGATGTTTTATTGATATTCCATAAGTCTAAATTAATTAGTGCTATATAAACGTTGCAGTCCTTTTCATATAAGCAATTCTAGATAAGTTGGTTTACTAGAAAACATTCATCTAGAATATTTTATTTCTTCACACTCATGGACTTGAATCATTGCATATGTTTTGAAAGTACTATATTATATTCTTATGAGTATAATCTATTTGATATTATGAATAGATTAATGATAACTAATATTTGAGGTGCAGATAAAATGTAGAGGGTAGATATGCTTGCAACTCATCCTTAGATATTTAAAGTATAGAGAGGTGGTTGCACCATGTATTATCATGGAAGAACCCTTGATTTTAACCATGGTGGAAACTTGAAAGTTGAAATATCAACAATATATGTTATCAAAGTAAAACAAGATCAAGAAAATTTTCATGTTCTAAATATCTCAAATGTCATCTCCATAATAATAATAGGGCACATGCAATGCCCGGGTGCATCCCTCGAATCGGTACACAAACCCCCGAGGTGGTTCAAAAGGAGCTCACCGGTATCGCGACTAATGGAACACCACTCGGCCCAGCAAGGAGATGCCCCCGAGTCGGTTCAAATCCCTAACAACTTCGTATCTGGTCGAGTCACCCCTTGGACCGGCACACAAACCTCCGAGATGGTTCAAAAGGAGCACACCGGCATCGCGGCTTACGGAACACCACTCGGCCCGGAAAGGAGATTCCTCCGAGTCGGTTCAAGTCCCTAACATCTATGTATCCAGTCGAGTCATCCCTCGGACCGGCACACAAACCCTCGAGGTGGTTCAAAAGGAGCTCACCGGCATTTTAGTCTGTATATATTATTGTGATCAAGATTCGTAATAGATTCTCATACTGTATAACATCCCAAAGTCGATCATTTTAGACCGCGATACCAAATTTCTCAATCACTTTTGGAGGACTTTATGGAAGTGATTTGATACATCTTTGAATTACAGTAGTGCCACTTATCTGTAGATAGATGGTCAGATAGAAGTTGTCAACTGCACATTTGAGAATATTATCCATTACAACTCTGATAAGAAACCTAAGCAGTGGGATTTTGCGCTAGCTTAGGTAGAGTTTGCATTAATAGCACCGTTAACAGGTCCACAGGAAAGATGTCATTTGAGATAGTCTACTAGAACCCACCAAAGCATATCGTAGACTTAGTTCCATTACCAAAACTTCCTGATATATATATGAGCGTTGCAGCAAATAAGAGGGTAGATAGGGTTCAGGCAACACAAGTTTAGTTCGCAAGTGGCTAGAGAAAGCTAATGCTAAGTACAAGGAAGAAGCAGACAAGCGATGGCGAGCAAAAGTATTTCAGGAGGAGGACTTAGTGATGGTGTATCGTTGCAAAGAAAGGTTTCCAGTACTGGATACGTACAACAAGCTGAAGAACAAGAACTATGGGCCACATCAAATTGCTAAGAAGATTAATGATAATGCTTATATCATTGATCTTTTTGAAGATCTAGCTGCTTCACCTACATTCAAAGTTGCTGATTTGTTTATCACCCACTCGATGAGTTGAGTTATCCGACATCAACCCGAAGATGAGTTCTTTTCAAATTGAAGGAACTGATGTAAAACAAGTGGCACATGCATATTTGTTTAACTAGGATCATAAGAAATGTCCAGCAACCCATCCATATTTTTTTGAAGCATATGCATATTTAATTAACTTGGATCACAAGAAATCTCTAACAGTCTATCTATAATTTTTGGAATGAATTATAGAATAAAACAGGTCTTCTAAAATATCTCAATCATAATATTAGATATTTTAATTAATTTTAATTAATATTTTATTAGAAAATGTGTTATATTAGGATTTTTATTTTCACGCATGGGTTATGCCCATCAGTTATCAAAAAATTAATAAAATTTTCTTTTTCTTTCAGAATTTCTTTCTAATATTTATCTGAATTCAAAAACCTATCCTAGTAAAATCTAGAATTTACTTAAGGCTAAAGACTTCAGCTTCTCTTCACTTATATATTACGCCAGGAGGGTGTGAGGATTTAAAAAAAAAAAAAAAAAAACCTTGCCAGTTTCCTCCTGACATTATTCAAGCACTGTTCTCTCAATTTAAAATCTAAAAAAAAAATTTGATTGATAGACATTGTTTGTCCTTTCTTGAAAAGAAACATAAAAAATAAAAAATAAAAGCGGTGGAGAGCTTGTGCCGACGCACTGTTCTCTCTCAATTTAAAATTAAAAATGCGTCAGCTAAAATGATTGATGGGCATTGCTTGTTCTTTCGTGAAATAAATAAATAAATAAAACAACAACAAGCGCTGGTAAGCACGTGCCCACGTACTATTTTCTAAATTTAAAATAAAAAATACAGTAGCTAGAATGATTGATTGGCATTTCGTGTTCTAAGAGGTGAGATCATGTGCCCTTGCTTGCGCCTGGTTCGTCGCCGCACGTTACAAGTCTTTTGTTACGGCCCCTTTGGGGCGCATGTTCGTGGGGCTATTTTTAAAATCGATGTTAAATCACAAACGGTTTTACGTGTTTAGGGTGGAACCACATATTTTGCAGGTCTAAAAACAGCTCCGTGGGTCCGCAAGTTGTATGGGCCGTGGAAGTCTGTGCATCCTAATCCGATAAGCTGTTACGGTTCTCCGAACTCGCGCAACAAAACAAACATGAAATTGACGCTACTTCGTTGGGTTCTGCCGTGCTTCACCAGTGATGATGATGCTCCGCAACTTTTGGCACCCGGGAAAATGAGATTTCCCCGTACTCCAACCCTTGCCTCAAGTAAAAACGTGGAAAAATGAACATGGCCGTACCTTTGCTAGGCCTACACCTGTCCCTGTTGAATTCATTCTCATCTCTTCTTCTTGCGCGGGTAGACCCCGAAAAAGTTTAAATAATAATTTTTTTAAAAAAATAGAAGGATCGCCTGTGATCAAGTTTCATTGACGCAACGTTTCAATATTAACGTTGAAAGGCCAACATTGTCCAAATAATTTATTTTGTAAGTTATTTTTAACATAATTTGGGGCTAACGGCTATTAGGCCTTTAAGGCCATTATGGGTCGAGCCGTTTGAGCTTTTATGGGCTGAGCATATAAATAGGCTTAGAGATTCAGATTAAGCGAAGGTATCAATCTAGAATGATTTGGAGTAGCCATATGATTTGTTTTATCTCATTTTATTTTTATATATTTTATTGATCTTTTGGGCATCTGAAGGTAATCATTGGGTTTGCACCTTCACACGATCGTGCTCGCAGTAGAAGGATTGGGTCGAGCCGGGTAGTTGTACCTTGAGGACAGATCGCCAACAACCTGCATGAAGGGGCGAAAATCTGATTCTTAAGGCAGTGTCTAACACGCCTCGGTCCTGGTTTGATCCATCTTATCTTTTGATTTTACATTATTTGTATATTTAAATTTCTAGAACATATTTCTAGCAATTTTAGAAAGGGATTTTTTGTAAAATCAAAAACCATTTTCCAACAGCTAAGGATCAGATTTTTTTCCTTCTTTTCTAGAAATTGCTAGATTTTCATTCCATCTTATTCTGTTTTTGCATTTGCTCAACATATAAAGTTTTCATGCCACCCTGAAATGCCTGTGCATTAATGGTGCAAATGTTGCTATGCTAAATTATGATCATCCATAATTATCTCTTGAAATATTGCTTGCTAATATAATGTTGACAGTATATTTTGTCTATGTCTTGACTCCAAATAATTTTGTCTAATTTTTTATTTGACTTAATGTTTATTCCATTTCTTTTCTGATGTTATACATGCTGCTTGACTAGGAGGGTCACTCCACAAATATATTACCAAGACTGATGATAGTAAATTTACTTGGAATGTTATTAGTTTCTTGTTTATATCATATTTTCTCCAATATGAACGTGGTTTTCCTTATGTAAACTGCTATGAGCCAAAGTTTCCCATCATGATTAATATTTCTCTTCATTGCACCACTACTCCTCAAAACCCTATAGAGATCTTATTGCTAAATGAGATGCTTTTTGCCTTAATGGTAAATTGGAGACTTAGACATGGTAACTGGCACCGCATAACCAACCATATCTTATCTGAAAAACTACTATCAATTTAGAAGGCAGTTTGCACTGCAATGAAAATTGTGACATTATGTGAACTGTGTGGTCCATCTCATCCCTCCACCATTCATGCATCTTACATTCTCAGCCATACATATTATTGGTGTCTTTTCTTCTCATGTACAAGACATCCCTAATG
This sequence comes from Calamus simplicifolius, assembly GCA_900491605.1. NCBI lineage: Eukaryota > Viridiplantae > Streptophyta > Magnoliopsida > Arecales > Arecaceae > Calamus > Calamus simplicifolius. Next base: position 1,982,808 of record UESW01003834.1, on the reverse strand, counting down.
TTAGGGTAGCTACGCATCTGAGATTCATGAGGGGATGTTTGGATGCCCAGGGCCCTTTTATGCTAATTGCCTGCGCATGTACATATCTTTCTTTTCGAGAAGAAGTGAGAAAGAGAGAGTCAGAGGGATGGTGAAGCCTTTTAATCGCCATGTTTTGATTTTCTGGGAATAAGAAAAATCACCTTTTAGATGGGACAACCTGTCACCAAAATATCAGGATTGGTTGCTTGACAGGATTTTCAATCTCTCCAATTTCTTCTTGCCTTCTTAACTGTAAACACTTAGATGGTTCAGTGGATTTGTGGACATGTGAATGGGTCATCCAAACATGTACATTTGAAGTTATAATTTTACTACTAACAGCATGTAGTATTTTTCCAAAAATTTTACTGTCAACAGCTCTACCAAATGGGACCTAAGTTGAAATTATAATTTTTTCTATTTTATATCTATCAGGTTTGATGTTATCTTATTATTTACATAACAATGACAATCTGGTGGTCAATAGGGGTGCATGCTTAGCATGGCCATAGGGTTAATTAATGGACAACTGCATTGTATCCCAATGATGAACCTAATTTCATGCTTATACAAGTCGCTATTTTTCTACTTATTGTTCTGTACCAATAAAATGTGCATATGGGAGGAAATTTTAATGTTACATGACCAAAAATAATGCCATGAGGGCTTTCTTGAGTGTTAATATATTTATATAGGGAGAGGTGCTGAGCCATCTTCTTAATACATAGCATGAGGGCATTCTTGTCCATGAAAATGAGAAAAAAAAATGCCCTTAACCAGGTAATGGTTGGTTAAGTAATGGTTGCATTAATGGTGGGTTAAGCAAGTGCTAATCAGAAAGTGAATTACCTTGTTCACTGGATAGATGGATAAGGGGTGAAGTCATCAAACAGGTGGTTAACCATTCAGCATGAAAACAAAGCCTTGTTGAAAAACACACATACTTGCACTTGTGCACATGATATATGCGTGGATGTATATAGATATATTTTTATATCATCTTATTATTTAACTTTTAAGTGCAGCTACTAGCATATATATTTGCATTCTTACATAAATGCAAAAGTTTTTCTGTTTCAGATAAATGTTTTCTGGTATAGTAATCAATATTTAATATCTCCTTGTTGTGTTGAAGTTGCTAGACAAAAGTGACAACATTGGGAAAATACTTATTGCTTACCTACTATTGTGAATCTTTTATGTTACTAAATGGCAAAGAATGGATGAACTTGGATGCTGTGACAAGGTATATCATATAAATGCTCTATTTTGAGTCTCTTGATATATATTGCCATGAGATTTAATAAAAGTTTTTATAATTTATTAAATAATCTCATGACTGTTGGAATATCCAACTTATTGTTTATCTTGTATTTGGATATTCAATTCTAATATATCTTTGCTTGATTCACTTATTTAATGTCAAATATATATATATATTTGGAATTTATCGAGAAGAATTTGGTAGATCAATTAACCAAGGAGTTATCTAGGAATGGAGTCCTAGATTCATCGAGGGGATGTGGCTTAAGCCCATTATTTGGTCGCCAGCAGTGGATATCCAACCTCTGTGATTGGAGATCCCATGAATGAGGTTCAATATGGTAGAAATGAAGCTGATTGAGTGATCGTATTAGAGCATAAATTTAAAAAAAATTTCATCACATCCCTATGATGAGTGCTCTTGTAAAGTGACAAAGTAAAGTTGTGTAAGGTTGAGTTATACTCTTAATGGATTCGAGGTAGATTATCTACAGGGTATTGTCATAAGTACCCTTGGAGGATTCACCTATATGAGAATCGTCATATTAGGCCGTGACTAAAGGTTTGGGCTAACCTTAAAGAATTCTCATGAAAAATCAAGGTACTAAGCGCAAGGCCTTTAATATGTGCTGACCGCTTAAACCCAATTGATCTGTGTGTGATTAGTAGAAGTCTGAGTCAAAGAACCTAGTTCAAGGTCTAATCCACTATGGTTCCTTCAGATGTATACAATCAACACTAAGTGAGGTTCAAGTCCATAGGACACCTCACCTATTGTGCAGTATAAGATGCCCTAAAATTTTGTTATATTTATTTTTATTTTATTTTTTTATTTTAAACTTTTATGAGAGATTGTTAGAAAAAGTTTAAATAATAAAAAAAAAGAAAGAAAGAACGACCGCTGAGGCTCCCTATCATTGGGAATCTTCATCAATTGGGTGAGCATCCACACCGCTCGCTCCGGCTTCTCTCAGAGAAGTATGGCTCCTTCATGAGCCTGAAGCTTGGTTGCACACCAACCATCATCGTATCCTCCTCGGAGTTGGCCTCCGAGATTCTAAAGACCAACGATCTCATCTTTTGCACGAGGCCTCCCCTCGTCGCCTTCAAGCGATACTCGTATGGGGGAATGGACATGGCCTTCTCGCCTTACAGCGAGCAGTGGAGACAACTGAGAAGGATCAGCATGTTAGAAGTCTTTAGTCCAAAAAGGGTGCAAGCATTTGAGTCCATAAGGCAGGAAGAAGTGAGCACCCTCGTAAAAACTCTCTTAAGGCAATCCTCGGGCGGTCCTGTGAATCTTAGTGAGATGTCTTTCTGCCTCTTTAATAATATAACGACTCGAGAAATCTTCGGCAAGAGGATTTCGAGTGATGGCGAGTGCACGAGAAGCAAATACAATGGTCTCCTAAATGAGATGATGGCTTTGCTGGGTGGGTTTATTCTAGGGGACTTCTTTCCCTCGATGGAGTGGTTGGACGTGCTCACCGGCACGAGAGCGAGGCTTGAGAGGAGCTTCCACGGCATGGATGAACTTCTTGAGGAGGAGATCGAAGAGCACTTGCATGGCGGACGAAGCTGTGATGACTTCATCGGTGTTCTCTTTGGGCTACAGAAGGACCTAAGCCTTGGATTCCCCCTCACCCGGGATCATATTAAAGGCATTGTCATGGTTAGTATCTTTACCTCACTTGTTCCTTCCTAGACCGCAGAGAGTGCTATCCTTTCTCGCTTTTGTTTTACAAACCTGAAAGTGCACAGAAATTTTACGATTCCGTTATCATGTTCTTTGAGACATGCATGTCTGCGTGCACACTAACAGATCGATAGATCAACAGTGTTTTGCATGAAAAAAGAAAAAAAACAAAACCAATAACGTTGGCTGGAAAGCAGCTTTCTGAGAACATAGGAAACGGGTCCAAACGTAGGTGAGGCAGAGACCATGTCCAAGAAAAATATCGGGCACGAACTTTTTCTTTCTTGATTACCATATGTTAATAGTTATCGCAACGACAGCAATATTAATCAAGTCATATATTAATTACAATTATAATGAAATAAGCCTCATAATAATCTTATATATTGCTACAAGCTTTGTTTTTAAAACCAATTAATCGATTATTCCATATCAACTTAGGCTGGTTAAATCGGAAGCTTGCTTCCTGATGGGGCGGTTCNTTGGTATGGAATCTGCTAAACCTCTTGGTACGCCAATGAGTCCCTCATGCAAGCTGGACAAGGATGAAGAAGGTAAGAAAGTAGATCAGAAGCATTACCGAGGTATGATCGGATCACTTCTTTACCTAACTGCAAGTAGGCCAGATATTATGTTTTCTGTTTGCCTATGTGCAAGATATCAATCTAATCCTAAGGAATCACATTTATTGCTGTTAAAAGAATCTTTAGATACTTAAATGGAACTAAAAATGTAGGATTATGGTATTCTAGAGACTCAACCTTAAAATTGATTGCTTATTCTGATTCTGACTATGCTGGTTGTAAATTAGATAGAAAGAGTACAAGTGGGGCATGCCAACTTTTAGGAAGTAACTTAATCTCTTGGTTTAGCAAGAAGCAAAATTCGGTTGCATTATCCACTGCTGAGGCAGAGTATGTTGCAGCTGGAAGTTGCTGTGCTCAAATCCTTTGGATTAAGCGACAACTTGAAGATTATGGTATCACACTTGATAAAATTCCTATTAGATGTGATAACACTAGTGCCATCAATCTAACTAAGAATCCAATCAACACTCTAGAACTAAACACATAGAAATTAGACATCACTTCATTAGAGAACATGTTTCCAACAATGATGTTTATCTTGAATATGTTAATACTAATGATCAATTAGCTGATATTTTTACCAAACCTTTAAGTGAGGAAAGATTTGTTATCTTAGAGGAGAATTAGGAGTTTGTGATCCTTTAGAATGATTTTCTGAAACTCTTAAGGACAACAACTATCTAGACTTCATTAATTTCTTGAAATCCTCTATGTTCAATAAGGAAATTTATCTAGAAATTTGATTCATTGTTTCCCCAATTGATAAGGAACATTTATCTAGAATTTATTGATCAATTTGATTAGTTTCAGATCCTTGAAATTTAAATTTTTTCACTGAAACTATGTGGAGTCGACACCTGCAGTTTGTGGAGTCGACACCTTCATATTTTGATGTTCTGTCTGGGCAATTAGAGCCGACTCCGGCTTCTGTAGAGCCGACTCTAATTCGGGCGCTGACAGATTTTCTAGTCCGGAGCCGACACCTCGCTTTGCGGGAGTCGACTCTAAGTGGAACTAGGTCAAAATAAAAAGGCGGAGTCGACACCCAAACGACCCTATCGTCTCCTAATCCTTTCTAAAGCCGTTCCAAACCGATTCCAACCCCTCCAAACCCCTCAAATCTCTCAATAACTCATTCCAATCAATTCCTATGGCTCCTAAGAAGCGTGCTATCGTTGGTGGATCGCCGTTCCCACGAAGCGTCGCTCGATTCGTAGGCAACCCTCACCGTCTTCATCATCTGCCACCCAAGATGCTTCTCCACCTTCACCATCTTCTCCACGGTAGATCAATTAGCGGGTAAGGCCATTACAACTGGAAGAAAAGTAGATTTCGATTTCTTTGCTTCGGAGGGCTTCGCTATTGGCCGATTATTGAAGGAAATGGGATGGGAGAAAGTTTGTTCTTTGGATGTTCCTACGTACCCTGCCCTTGTGAGAGAATTCTACAATGATTTATGTAGAGGAGAGGGAGGTTTAGTGAGTTTTGTAAGAGGAACCAAAGTGATAATCACGGCCGAGACTCTTGGAAATTTATTGGAGATGCCTACTATTGGACTAGTTGAGTATCAACATGATGATAGAGGAGGTGCCCTATCTAGGATGTTAGGGAGAGAAGTATCTGAGTTTGAAGAAATCATGGCTAATCAACTAAATTTGGAACTCAGGTTACTTCATAATATTTGTGGAAGAATCTTGTTTCCTAAAATTGGAAGGTTTGAGTATGTCTCGGAGAGATATCTTGTTGATGGACTGTATCATTACTGGAAGGCCTGTTAATTTAGCTGGAATGATGATTGGCTATATGGCAGAAGCAGCAACCAAGAAGAGATCAACACTGCCATATGGTATGATTCTGACCTTAGTTTTTAGAAGCCAAGGTGTGCTAATAATGGATAATGAGCCACTAAGGAAATTAAGGCATACTGATTACTACAGTGTCTCTACAATTCACCGCATGGGCTTCAGAAAAGAAATGATATTTGGATAAAAAGAGGACAAGAGACCAGAGCAGAGGAAGTTAGAGTTGAGGAGGCCAGAGCAGAGGATATTCCTGGACCATCTACTGCTGGACCTTCAGAGGCTGGACCGAGCACTCATCCTTCACCTCCACATCAGTCAGCCTTGGTATCTGGAAGATTTTTAGAGGAGCAGCTTGATCAGCTCAGAGCCCTACTGACTGAGCATGATTCGGAAATGAGAAGTGAAATGAAATTGATATCTGCTAAGCTTGACATGATAGTTTCTACTTTGGATAAATCAGTGAATACCATGTCATCTGAGCTTCAAAAGATTTTTGAAAGGCTAGAAGGGATAGCAGATGGATCAAGAGTCTATTTAGATGCTACTGGTCAGTTGAAGAAAGATATTGATATTGCTGTCACTCAAATTGAAGCTTGTCTTGAAAAATTTAAGAAAGACCAAAAAGATGAGATTATGGAAATGATTGGTCATTTGAAGAAAATTGTTTACAAGCATGTTTGATTTTGATACCCTGTCTTATCCTAGTTTGTATCTTAGGATTTCTAGCTTTCTTTACTTTGATAGCTTGTATCTAGGAATTTTGGTTTACTGTGAATATACTTGAATATGTTACTTTACTATGAATGTACTTGAATTGACACATGTAATGAATCTTGCATTGAAATACAATTATCCTTTTATTGCAAATTTGTCTATGAGAACCAATTACCATCTCTATGATTGAATGAACCAACAACCTCGCTCTTATAACCTTCTTTATTTTTAAATTCACCTTATTGCTGATAACAAAAAAGGGGGAGATAAAATTGTATATGCATAAAGGAAGAAATAAGAATGGAAGAATATAAGATTAAAGGAATATAAGATTTAATCAATTGGCATATCTAAAAAGGGGAGAGAAATTTTGAGATTTATAAATTCTAATCAATTTGTATCAAAAATGATCAATCGATTTCAGTTTATTTATAGGGGGAGTTATTCAATGCAGGGGGAGCTTAATAATTTCCTATGTAAAGTTAAATCATCTTGATTGATGTTTATAATAGAACTCAAGTATCTTTTTTTGGTTCATTTTGAAAATTGGCATCAAATTCTCTGTTAGGAAGTTTTAAAGCTTTAACAATGTCTATAACTCTTAATTCAAATGAATTTTTAATGCATATACTCAAAGTTTTTGTCATCATCAAAAAGGGGGAGATTGTTGACCCAATTATTGATTTTGATGATTAACAAAACTATTTGAGTATAACATTTGAAGTTACTAATGATTTTGATTAAGTTTTTCAGTTTATGATATGATTTATTAATCAAAATTATAAGACAAATCAAGTTCTAGTTCGAATCTAATGTCAAGGTAAGATTGCAGACATTAGAGTCGACACATGGAATCGCAGAGTCGACTCCGAAAATCGGCACAGACTTAGAGTCGACTCCTGGACTGTTAGAGCCGACTCTAACAGAAAAGATAGAACGATGGTTTTTCTGGCCACGACTTAGAGTCGACTCCCGGACTGTTAGAGTCGACTCCAAAAGATTTTTGTGTTGACCCCAGAAAAGTCAGAGACGACTCCAGTTCAAGCGATTTGGGGATTTTCGATTTAGAGCCGACTCCAGAAAAGTTAGAGCCGACTCCAGAATGTCAGACGCGACTCTAGGACTGTCAGAACGGCTCTAAACTTTACTTTTATCTTTTTAATCCCAACGGCTATTGCTATTTTTGGTTCTAATCCTTCTTACACTTGTTTCTAACGGATAGTTTTAAACTATTTATGGATTAAACTGATCTATAAGAAGGTGGTTTGCTGCATCCGAAAAAGAAAGAGACAGAAAAAAGACAAGAATAGAGAAAAATCTTAGAAACCCATCAGAAAATCAAAAGAGAAAAGAGGAAAAATTCGAGATGAAAGATTATACTGATTCCCCAAAAGAAAAGAGAGAGATTCCAAGCTTTCATAGCTCCATTTTGAAGAAATCTCAAGAAAAGAAGCAAGCCCTAGTTTTCTGATATTCGGAGCTTCAAGAGCATTCTAAAGGAAGATCCACCCAAGAAAAGAGAAGAAGCAAGCCACCAAGATCTGCAAATCAGGCTTTGATTCCTATCTCTTTATTTGTGTTCTATCATTGTATATTTGCTCATTGGAGGAGCCTTTGTTTTGTAAAAATGATTATTGTTTGCTGGGTCAATCGGAGGATTGATTCCGTTGAGGCTGTTAGCCTTGTGCAAGCAGTTTGCTTGTGGTGTAAGGTTTTGTGCTGGTGAGCCTTGAAAACCAGCTGGGTTCGTTGTGCACTCGGAAAAACAACAAGTTCGAGTTGTTAGCTTGTAAAATAACTCTGCTGTAATCAGATTGATTATAGTGTGGACCCAAGAGATACTTGCGAGTGGACGTATGTGTAGGTACACCGAACCACTATAAAATCTCCTGTGTTTGCCGTGTTTGTCTCATTATCTTTAATTCTCTATTTGTGCATATTTATTTTAATTTGTGCGAATCTAAGTTTTTATTTCCGCTGGGTTTATTTTCAAAAGAGTTTAAATTTTTGAAAAACCCAATTCACCCCCCCCCCCTCTTGGGTTGCTATCTGGACCAACACAATGTTTAGCATAAAAATAATAGATGGAATTAAGACTGAATATTTCTTATATTTAAAACTTTTAATTTTATATATAGTATATATTATTAAGAAACTAATATTTAAACTATTTTGTACTGTTATAATATAAGCTCTCTTATATTGACTTCAACTTATATTCCAACTCCACTTATTTTGATATTTTTCTAATACTAGGAACTCATTGTGCACTCTATTTTCCCTGCATCAAAGATCTCTTGAGTATGATATGGATACTACATCTCTTTTATTAACTATTGATACTCTAATTTCCTTTAATTGTGTAGGAAATTATTAATACTCCGATTAGAAGGATAGATTGTAGAGATGTATTGTCTAAAAGACCTAGTTATAAGTCAACATACCAATGAAAGGGATTTATGGTATTCTAGGAGGTATCGTTGAAAACTTATCCCACTCCGAAGTAATAATGATTTAGAAGTTATAGGTTCATCTGCAAATAATTTTCTTCCCATGAAGATTGTGGTATGGGAGATTACTAGCCTCATCTTTCTTGTTCATAGAATAATTTCTATGTCAAATATATGTAAGAGATGCAATTAGGATGTTGAATCTTGAATCATTTGTTCTTTCATTGTCTTGGCTTTAAGTCTGGTATAGGTCTATAATATTAGCGACCATATTCTCACATTACAAAAAAAATAACTTTTGCTTAGGATTTTTTTTCGTAAGAAAAGGTAGAAAAATCATAGGGAAAGCCTTTCCCTACGATTTTTGATATCGGCAAAGGTTTGATAAAGTCATAGGCAAAGGTGCATTGAAAAAACCTTTGCCTACAACTTTCATAAAATCGTAGGCAAAGAGCAGAACTTTTTCTTACGATTTTTTTATAGATAAGTTTATTTTTCGTAGGAAAAGAGTGACCAAAATTTAAAATTTAAAATTAAAATTTCAAAAATTTTGCCTACGAAATGAAAGGTCATAGGAAAAAGAAAAAAAAGTAAATTTTAAATTACTTTTTCCTACAAAAATAGAAAACTCATAGAAAAAAGTTGACTAAAAATTTTTAATGAAGAAACTCCAAAATTGTAGAAAAAATTTTTTTAATCTACATCTTTCCCTACGAGCATGCTTAAAATCGTAAGAAAAAGTAGTAAGATACATATTTTTAAAAAGTCTTTACCTACAAGAAAAAAATCATAGAAAAAATTGATTAATTTATTATTTTTTAATAATTTTTACCTGCAAGAATAAATTAAGTCATCCAAAAAAATGATAAATAAATATTTTTTCTTATTTTTCCTACGAAATATGTTTAAAATCGTATAGAAAAGTTAGTTATAAATTAAATATTCCGAAGCTTTGCCTAGAAAAATGCAAAAATTATAGGAAAAAGTTTGTTTAGATCTTTTCCTACAAAATAACTCTAAAGTCATAGGAACAGGTTTAAAAATCATTGGAAAAGGTCTTTATTATTTTAATTTTTTTAAATATTTTAAAATTATATTTTATTTTAAATTTTTTACTATTTTGTATATTTTATTTAAATATAATATAATTCATTTGTTTCATATTTTGTTAAATATTAAATTGTATCAATAAATATAATATGATTCTTTACATAAAATATTGGTGCAGACACCAAAGTTCGAAAGAGGGTTCGATCTAATTCAGTATGGCTTTAATTCTTTCATGTCCTATAAATAGAGTAATAATTTTACGTCTTTGAATTTGAGTCATGTAATTAAAGTTGATTTATTTCAATTTGAATTCTTGAGTCCAAGTAGGGTCAAATTGGTTTGTATTTAGTGAGTTTAATAGTTGGATCCAAGAGAGGTATGGAATTGGGTTCAAGGTAAGCAAGTGAGCTTGAAGATTGGATGCATTCAACCACTCTAATAAATCAATTCAAAGTGGATGCCACTTCAGCAAGCATTGTTAGGTGCCATGTCAACCTCTTGGTGTACACCTCATCAAGCCACATCACCACATGCCACGTTACCAAGGAGAATTCAAATTCAAAGGAGCCGCCCACTTTTCTCTTCTTTTTTTAAGCTTAGTTATAAGTTGTTTCAACCTCCCACCCTTATAGCTAGCTTAGGTTGCAACTTCCCATGAAAAGCTTTATGTAATTCAAATTTTAAAAGTTCCTTGGAGACTTATAAATACTACTCCAAGCTCTCTTGTAAAGATAATTTATGATGAATGAAAGTTGAGTTTATTTTTTTTTCATTTGTGCTGGCAAATGTCCTCCGAGAGGGAGTGGGTGAGAGGCCCTTAGCTACTATTTATTTTCTTCCATTTGTATTAGCAAATGTCCTCCGAAAGGGAGTGGGTGAGAGGCCCTTAGCTACTTTAAGAAAGTCATCTCCATGCCACGATCCATTAGTCATTCTTCATTTCGTTCTACTATCCCATCCCATCTTCCAAGGTACAAGAAAACTCGACAAAGAAGGCCGACCAAGCTACCTCAAATCCGCCAAGATCCCCGAGAATTCCAGGTTCCAAAGAAGAAGGTCTTCTGTGATAAGAAACAGATACAAGAAGTCCTGCAACTAGAGAAATCTCCTTGTCATCTAAGAACTTCATCTTGAGTGTAAACCTTTCAATCTCTGATATATTAATGGCCGATACCTCTCTTTCAATATTTTTCGATCTGAAATATTAGAATAACTAAGCCCTAGCATGTGTGGTTTCTTAGCCACAAAGATCCTTTCTCTTTACTATTTTAAAGGATTCTCCTCCAAGTCTAGTTTAACATGCAAATCCCTTCATAAAAATTTTAGCTCTTTTACATGAAAATGTAGCCTAGCTTCACTTCATTTTTTATTTAGTTATTACTATCTCCTCCTATATTGCATCATTCCACTGCATCCCTCATCAAATATCCATTACATATAAAAAAATTTACATGATGGCAACAAAAGATAAATATTAAAATAACTAATAAATGATAGTTAGTAGTCCATATCAATTACAATATTCATAACTAATATAAAATATACTACTATGAAGATGGAGGTGAAGGCAACGGTAGACGTGGAGGAGGAGGCGGTGTTGAATATGGTGATGGCTGCATAGTATTGGCTGAAGCCGATACTGAAGTCGATGGTATATCATGTGACGAAGGAATTGGAACATTAAACCCAATAGCAGCAAGTGTAGCAATTAATCCTTGGATTATTTGTTTTTGTCGCATAACTTGCTCACGTAGAGTATCAACAACCGAAGTCGAATGTGATGCATCCCCACTTAAGATATAGATAAAACACCTTTGTTGATGTCTCTTTGCTTCATTCATTCTAGGAATCGATCTCTAGCCTTTGTGATAGCTAGGATGTGTACCAAGAACGTTATCAACGATGTCACCCTCAGTAATATTTTCACTCTCAGAGCCATCTTTCTGGATGGATAAACTAAAACATATTGTTGTTTCTCATTGAATTCGAATGATTCAATTATCTAAACAAAAAAAAAAAAATTCTAAACAATGATTCAATCATCTAAACAAAAAAGATAGTATATCCAATTGACTAGTAACCAAAAAACAATTATTCAATTTATCATAAGATACCAACAAAAAAATAAAAATAGACTAGTAATAAAAAAACAAAAAAGATACCAACAAACATATGATTTACAAAATAAATTTTTGACTAAAAAATGGTTCAATCATCTAAATAATTATCCAATTTATCATAGTATATCAAAAATTCTAAGTATAATAGTCATCTAAATATAACAATTATTCAATAGGACTTCTAAGTTTAATAGTTTACCTTCAATAACAAATTGACAATAGTCAAATACCACCACTAAATTCTTTAAAGCAATGGAAGTTTTCTAGTCGCACCCACTGAAATGTGATTCAAAACAACAAAACCAATCAAAAATAATTCAAAATATATTAATGGAGTCAATAGTAAAAAAAAATACACAATGAAAAAAGAAAACCTACTCCAATTCTTCAAGTAGATTCAATGGAGTTGTTTTTTCGTAACTAAGGAAATGTGTCTATGAAAATGTTTCACAAGGTAGATGGCATATCTAACAAAAATGTTTCACAAGGTTAGAAGTTTGATTCAAGACAAAAGAGGGTTAACTGAAAAGAAAAATATTTTAAGTAGTCTTACAGCCCAAATGCTAAAGAAGCAATGCAAGCCAGGTTGTTTTCACTATAAGAAGCAATGCAAGCCAGAATGTCTGAAATCATTTTAGCATTCAGCTAAAGTAGGAGAGCATGGCCCTAAGAACATCTGACCAATTCAGCTAAAGTAATTTTGGCAATAAGTGAAAATAACACAATTCAATTTGAACAAAGGGCTGAGCTATTTAATAAGGAAAGTATTACCATACCAAATCTTGATGATTTTTTATCTCAACAATTTGATGTACAGTACAATAGCCTAGGCACACAGAATTGATTCTTAAAAAATGAAAAAAATAACACAATTAATCTCACATACTTAGTTAAGCACAGCTTAATTAACCACAGCTGAAAACATCACAAAAAATTTTCAGTTTCTTACCAGGTTTCTTGCACCAAAATGGATAGCTTCCGACAAGGTGGGGGCGATGGGAGTTGCATGGAATAAGCAAACTACCAACCAACCAGCAACCCTAGATTGATTTCTTCAGGTTTTAAGACTCGAAACTTAGAACCAGGGAATAACCAGAAGGTTGACCGATTCTACAATGAGTTAGGGTTGCAAGCCCTCCTCACACCAGGTATTTCGAGGACCAGAGAACTAGGGAAAATAATTTAAAAATGAATGGGGGTGATAGCAAGACGTAACTTTAGAGAGAGAGGAGCTCAAAGGAAGGAGGAGAAGAGCCCTAGGAATCTAGGTTGATCGACGATTTTAGTAAATCTTGTAGGCAAAGGTCCAAGCTCTTCCTTTTGCCTACGACATTCATCAATTTCATAAGAATCTTTGCCTACGATTTTTATGAAAATCATAGGCAAAAGCTCGCTGAACCTTTGCTATGAAATTAGTCAAAGTAGGCAATGGTTCAACTTCTTGCTTTTGCCTACGATTTTACTGAACCTTTGCTATGAAATTAGACAAAGTAGGCAAAGGTTCAGCTTCTTGCTTTTGCCTACGATTTTCATGAAAATCGTAGGACCTTTGCCTATGAAATTAGTCAAATTCATAAGCAAAGGTTCAGCTGCTGACTTTACTTATGATTTTCATTTAAATCATAGGCAAAAGCAGGAAGCTAAACCTTTGCCTACGAGTTTGACTTATTTCATAGACAAAGGTTCACTGGCCAGCCTTTGCCCATGATTTCCATGAAAATTGTAGGCAAAAGCAGGAAGTTGAACCTTTGCTTATAAGTTTGACTAATTTCGTAGGCAAAAGTTCAGTGAGCCTTTGCTTACAATTTTCATGAAAAACATAGGCAAAGGCTTACTAAATAAATTTCTATGACATTGATCAAATTCGTAGGAAAAATGTTTCCCTGTGACTTAAGAAAATTATGGACAAAACTATTCAATTTAGAGGAAAAAATTGATTGGTGATTTTGCCTCTAAGAATTTTTTGACCTAAAACAAAAAATTTCCTACGCTTTTCACTATTTTTGTAGGCAAAAGTTTTTCACAAGAGGCACCAAAACATTTCCCTGCGATTTTAGATTTTATCATAGGAAAAGGTATTTCCAAAACAATAAAAAAAATATTCTTCTTAGTAGAAATTCTTTCACTACAAAACCTTTGTTGCCCAGATATAGCAACCCAAGAGGGAGGGTCATGAATTGGGTTTCTCAAAAATTAACTAAACTATCTAGCAAGTATGTGCACTTAAATTTTCTTCACAAATAAACTAAGTGTAATGCAGTGAAGATAATATACAAGCAACACAATAAACAGAATAACCAAACATAAGGGATTTATAGTGGTTCGATGCCAACCGCACCTACATCCACTCCCCAAGAACACCTTGGGTATTCCACTATCACCACTAGCCTACTTGGCTAGCAAACTTGTTTATGGGCGTAAGCAATCAAGCCTTAAGGATGGACTAAGTAGTCGCTTAGATCTAGTAAATATGGAAATTTGAAGTGAGCTACAACCAATAGTGGGTGAAAAAAGGACATATTTTCCTGCTCCAAGTTACACACTTTCTAAGGCTAAGAAAATCAAATTTTGCAAAATGTTATCTACATTTAAAGTTCCTGATGGATACTGCTCTAACTTAAGAAATTGTGTTTCTATGAAAGAATTAAAGCTTTATGGCCTAAAATCTCATGACTACCATACTTTGATCCAACAAATTCTTCCATTGGCATTACGAGGATTATTGAATAAGAAAATGAGATCCATAATAACTAGACTAAGTTTGTTCTTCAATGCACTTTGCAACAAAGTTATGGATATTTGCAATCTCAATTTGCTACAAGAAAACTTGTGAAGACTTTATGTCTGATGGAAAAGAATTATCCTTCTTCATTTTTTGACATAATGGTTCATTTAACAGTACACCTTGTACGCGAAGTCCAGATATGCGGATCAGTCTATTTAAGATGGATGTATCCTTTTGAAAGATTTATGAAAATCTTAAAAGGATATGTACGCAATCGCAATAGGCCAAAAGGTTGCATTGCAGAATGTTATATTACTGAAGAAGCTGTAGAATATTGTTCGGAGTACTTATCAAATATGAAAGCTGTTGGGATCCCATCAATGAGAAATGAGTGTGGTGGTCAATACAGTATTGGAAAACCACTTTTTGGTTCTCATGTATTTAGAGCTGATGTGAAAGAGTTAGAGCAAGCACATCTTTATGTGTTGAAAAATATAGTAGAAGTTGCAGCCTATGCAAAGTAAGTCAGACCCATCACATGTTATTTGAGTCTCATTAAATGTTCTTATTTTTAAAGTATGTGGTCATAACTGAATAAGTTCTAACATACAGGTAACACATAGAAGAATTGAAGGTAGCTAATCCAAATAAAATAAGAAGACAAAAGTGGCTTTAGGATGAGCATAATCGAACTTTCATAAATTGGTTGCATGAAAAGGTATATGAGTATGTGGTTGGCATCTTCTAGGAGATCATCTTTTGTTTATACTTAACTATCATTATGTTGCTGAATCTTAAAAATGAATGTAGGTTGCATCTGAGATTAAGGAATCCAGTAACATAATTTTCGATACGCTGAGGTGGATATCTTATGGACCCCAACCCCAAGTGATAAGATATGATGGATATCTTATAAATAGAGTTTGATTTCACACCCAAAAATATGATAGTACCATATGTGTTCAGAATAGTGGTGTCACCTTAGCTGCTAAAACAATGCAAGTATCTAGCTCGAAGGACAAGAACTCGATAATTTCAAATATATCCTTTTATGGGATTCTTCAGGACATATGGGAACTTGATTATATTAAATTTAAGGTGGTAATTTTTAAGTTTCAGTGGATTGAGAGCTTTAGTGGAGTTAAAGAAGACGAAGATGGATGCACATTGGTTGATCTTATCAAAATTGGACATTAGTCAAATTCTTTTATTTTGTCTACTAATGCCCAGCAAGTGTTTTATGTAAAAGATGAAAATGATTCAGCTTGGTCGATTGTAGTTCCAAACTCAAGGCACATATTTAATGGTTATTCAAATGATGATGGGTTAGGTGATACGGTATTAGAACATTGTGTTATCAGATCATTGCCTAATATATAGTCTTTTGATATTATGGATGATTCTCATCTACCTTATATGCGGGATGATAGTGGCGGTACTTGGATTGCCAATAATTAGCATTAAATGGAAATAGCTTTGTTAATCATATATTCACTTGTTTTTATTATTTTATTTATTTATTTTTATATATTATGATTTTTATTAAAATAATGATAATTTACTCTTATTGTACAAGTTGCTGACTATGAATGAAGAACCTACATCAAGCGCAGAAAAGGTCAAAAGAAAAAGGGGTCCAACAACTATGCCTAGAGTAGTAAAAGCTAGGTTTCATGAAGAAGTAAAGGAAGTGACTTACAATAGAAGAGGACAATCTTTAGGGGGGGTTAATATGAAAATGCAAAGTTATCTAGGTGTTATTACCAGAACCACTGTGCCTATTAATTTTGAAAATTAGCTTTCAGTTTCTGAAGAACTAAAAAATAAAATTTGGATTCAAATAAAGATGAGTTTTTTTAAAAAAAAATTAATTAAATTTTGATTTCATTACTATGCTCTTATGTATTTCTATATTTTTGTAAAAGCTTATAATGTGCCAGTTGAAGGAAAGAAACATATTTTGTCATCTGCTTGTACAAAATGGAGACAATTTAAGTTTAAGTTGAGGACAAAATTCTTGAATCCATTGGAAGATAGACGACCCTTATTTGATAACCCTCCTAAGAACTATCCATTCATAAAAAAAGATGCTTGGAATGCCTTTGTCAACAGGTATAGTTCTCCAGAATTTCAAGAATGGAGTAGGTTGCAAAGTGAAACAGCAAAAAGCAATGAGTATCGACATCATTCATCTAGGCATGGATTTGTTAATGTGAAAGAAAAGATAGTAAGTGTTGAATATTTAGTTATACATTATTGAGTAATTATTAGCTAATTTTTTATTAATATATTTGTTGCCTAATAATTATAGAAAAAAGAGATGGGCATCGATGAAGACATTGGACAAGTATTGTATGGAAAGCTGTTTATTCAAAAGGTGATGGTTCTGATAGTGAAGTCATCCAAGAAGTCATACAGAAGATTGTAAGTAAATCTATTATTGTTCATTTAATAGCTAATTATATATTCTTTTATAACTTTCTAATGTATGGTTCGTTTTGTCTACATATCAAGATGAATATACAATGAAGGTGAAAGATGGATCAATACAAGAATCGGATAAAAAGATATACTAGGAATGGCTTTAGGAAATCCCAAAAATGGTGGTCGAGTAAGGGGTGTTGGAGGCATGGTTACCCCTAAAACCTATTTTAATCTTTCAAAAAGAACAAAAACAAGCGAATTCTTACAACATTTGTTAGAAGAACAAAAAATACTAAACCAATAACAAAGAGAAGATGCTAAGGAAAATCATTACTTGATCAGCTGCGTCAACTTCATGAAAAAAATACAAAGTTGAGAGAAATTCCAAAAATTGCTGCAAGTGCTCAATATGTTTCAGACAAAGATAGCTGCTGCTCAGTTAAAAAACTGCATCCAAATAAAACTGTTGCTGACACAAAATAATAAAAGTATAGAATTTGTTGCCATTGGATAAAGAAACATGCAAAAGGTATGTTAATATTTACTTATATTTATAGCATGTTATTTAAATTCATAGTACTTATAGTTTCTAATATTATTCTTTGAAGAAAACCATGCAAATTGGTAGTAGAATCTATTAATAATATAATTGGATATGGTATAGTGATTGAGAATGTAGCACCAAACTCTGTTGTACATGGAGTTCCTTTGGGTATTCATAATTATTGTGTATCTATTGATGTTTGTTTTGACGATGATGCTCTCCTTCCAATAACAATTGGTGATGATCCTGTGAAAGTTAAAGATTTTGTTGGTTCTCACATTGCATGACCTCGATCATTATTTATGATCAAGTCAAGGTATCTGAAACCTTTTAATTTATTTATAAATTTATGATTAATTTATATTGATAAACTATTTGTTATGTAACATATATGAATTGAATTTCATTATTATGAATAGGCTAAGATTGTTCCGCAAAAGTTACAAATAGAAAACAAAGAAAAGGGTCCATGGAGTTTGTCCTATTTAAAGAATCACATTGCAAAAAGTTTGGGAGATACAAATACAATAATTATGGTATTGAATGTTGGTGTCTTTGGTCATGAACGGGTCTGTTATATTATTCGAGAAGATATCGATAACTTTTGCTCAATAAAGAAGATTACTTCTAGTTGTATTGTGCTATATATGAGGTAATAAGATATTTTTATATTTTTTTGTGTTTTATATGTAATTACTATATGTTACAATTTTCTAATAAAAATTATGGGATTGAATAATTTGATTTGTGTAGCTATTTGTACAACCAATTCAAGAAATTAAAGCTACTCAACATGTATGGCTTCATAGATCCTGGATAGATCTTTGTACACTTTGGATCGGCTGGAGCACGATCAGATTTGATTGCTAAAAGATTAGAGTATTGTTATGTTGATCAATTATTTTTAGCTCCTTATAACTCTAGGTAAGTGGTTTTTTTAATGAAAATTGATACTTTTGATGTTAAGATGTTGATTATTGTTATTATGTTTATGAAGGGATCACAAGTCCTTAGTGGTTATTGATCCTCATGGGGACAAAGTGTATTTTTGTGATTCTATTGGATATTTGGGAAAAGAATTGAAATGTGTTATTAATACGTAAGTATTTATTTTTTTTAATTTTGTAGTAATTTGCCTGGATTATATTATTTGAGTCTCAAACTATTATTATACTTTGTTAAATTAGTGCACTCAAAATATACAATGCTAAAGCTGACCGAGTTGCAAGAAAAATACTTACTTGGAAATTAATTAAGGTATATTGAGTTGCATATTCTTTTTAATAATTCATAAATTAGATCTTATTTGTTTGAATCTTATAAAAACTTTTAAATTCATTTTTCAAGTGTCCTAAGCAACCATCAAGTGCTAAATGTGGCTATTATGTCATCATGTATATGAAGGAGGTCATTGAGAATTATATCATTTCAACTGATGAAAAGGTAGGTTATTATTGCGTACGTGATTCATATAAGTACTTTTTATGGTTTTAGATTTTTATGTCATGTGTTATTTAGTGCTCTTTTTCTGAGTAACTTATGTGAAAAGGTATGTTATTATTGCGTACATTATTCATATAAGTAGTATTTTTTATGGTTTTAGATTTTTGTGTCATGTATTATTTAGTGCTCTTTTTGATTAACTTATGTATATATAGTTTGACAAGAAGAAAACTTATAAACAAGAAGAGATCGACATTATGCGCAGAGAATGGGTCGAGTACTTGCAAGATTTCATTTGAATAAATGTTATGGAAACGTTTATTGACACTACTACAGAAATTTAATTAGACTACGTCTAAAAATGTAGTCTTTATATATAGACTACGGTTAAAAGTATTTTAAAAAATGTAGTCTTTTGAAGTGTAGTCAAAAAATATGAGCGTAGTTAAAAGTCTCTGGTTTAGACTACGTTTTTAGACATAGTTAAAAGTAAAAAAAAATGCAGTATTTAAATACATTAGACTACATTTTTATTAGAAATTATAGTTAAAAGTCAAAAAAACGTAGTCTTTAAATACATTTAGACTACATTTTTATCAGAAATTATAGTTAAAAGTCAAAAAAATGTAGTCTTTAAATACATTTAGACTACATTTTTATCAAAAATTGTAGTTAAAGGTCAAAAAATCATAGTCTTTAAATACATTTAGACTACATTTTTATCAGAAACTGTAGTTAAAAGGCAAAAAAAATGAGGTCTTTAAATACATTTAGACTACTTTTTTATCAAAAAATGTAGTCTATTATGTACATTTAGACTACGATTTGATATTGAAAACGTAGTATAATATTCAATCCTATCATACAAACATATACTTTTAATTTCAAAAAAATTCTAAAAATATTGAATTGAAATATCCAATACTGTCATATAAATATTCAATACCGTCATCATACAAACATATTCCAAAAAATCTCAAAACATTGAATTAAAATATCCAATTTTCTTTAATATTTCTTTGATGCTAAATCTCAAATACATTTAGTGCCAATTTTCTTCAAATGAAACCTTGCAAGTACTCGATGCATTCTCCATGCATAATGTCGATCTCTTCTTATTTATAAGTTTTCTTCTCAGCAACTGCATATATACATATAAGTTACTCAAAAAGAGCACTAAATGACACATGACATAAAAATCTAAAATCATAAAAAGTACTACTTATATATATGAATCATGTACGCAATAATAACCTACCTTTTCATCAGTTGAAATGATATGATTCTCAATTATCTCCTTCATATACATGATAACATAATAGCCACATTCAATACCTGATGGTTGCTTAGGACACTTGAAAGATGAATTTAAAAGTTTTTATAAGACTTAAACAAATAAGATCTAATTTTATAAATTATAAAAAAGAATGTGCAAGTCAATATACCTTAATTCACTCCCAAGTAAGTATTTTTCTTGCAACTTGTTTGGCTTTAACGTTGTATATTTTGAGTGCACTGATACAGCAAAGTATAATAATAGTGTGAGACTCAAATGATATAACCCAGACAAATTACTATAAAATTAAAAAAAATAAATGCTTATATATTAATAACACCTTTCAATTCTTTTCCAATTGAACATCCAATAGAATCACAAAAATATACTTTGTCCCTATGAGGGTCAATAACAATCAAGGACCAGTGATCCCTTCATAAACATAATAACAATAATTAACATAATATCAAAAGTATCAATTTTCATTAAAAAACCACTTACCAGAGTTATAAGGAGTTAGAAACAATTGATCCATATTACAATGCTCTAATCTTTTAGCAATAAAATCTGATCGTACTCTAGCCGATCCAGAGTGTATAGACATATGTGCAGGGTCTACGAAGCCGTACATGTTGAGTAGTTTTGATTTCTTGAGTTGGTTGTACAAGTAGCTACACAAATCAAATTATGCAATCCCACAGTTATTATTAGAAACTTGCAACATCTAGTGATTGCATATGAAACGCAAAAATATATAAAAATATCTTATTACCTTATATATATATATATAGCACAATACAACTACAACTAATCTCCTTCATTGAGCAAAAGTTATCGATATCTTCCCGAATAATATAACAGATCCGTTCATGATCAAAGATACCAACATCCAATACCACAATTATTGTATTTGTATCTCCCAAAATTTTTGCAATATGATTCTTTAAATACGACAAACTCCATACCATTTTCTTTGCTTTTTATCTGTAACTTTTGTGGCCGACAATCTTAGCCTGTTAATAATAATGAAATTCAATTCACAAATGCTATATAGCAAATAGTTTATCAATATAAATTAATCACAAATTTATGAATAAGTTAAGAAGTTTTAGATACCTTGACTGGATTATCAATAACTAATGATTGAGGCCATGCAATTTGAGAACCAACAAAATCTTTAACTTTCACGGGATCATCACCAATTGTTATTGGCAGGAGAGCATCATCGTCAAAACAAACATCAATAGATACACATAATTATGAATACCCAAAGGAACTCCATGTACAGCAGAGTTTGGTGCTACATTCTCAATCACTGTACCATATCCAATTATATTATCAATAGATCCTATTGCCAATTTGCATGATTTTCCCTTCAAAGCAATAACATTAGAAAATATAAGTACTATAAATTTAAATAAAATGCTACAAATATAAGCAAATAAATGAATTTAAAGGTTTAGGCTTAACATCAAACTCTTGACAATCATTAAATGCCTTTTTTGCTCTTCTGTATAGATGATTTCTGTGCAAAAATCTCCTATGACCTTGGTACATATTTTTTGACTATATTTCAAGTATACACTCTGTGTATTTTTAGCACAAATTGAGCAAGCCAAATAACCTTTAACACTGCAGCCACTCAAATTTTCATATGCAGGAAAATCATTTATCGTTCATAGTAATACGGCCTTTATGGTGAATACCTCTTGCAAATATGCATCATAAATTTCAACACCGACATCCCATAGCATTTTTAAATCATCAATAAGTGGTTGCAAGAAGATGTCAATATCATTTTCCGGCTGCTTAGGACTTGATACCAACAAGGTTAACATCATGAATTTTCGCTTCATACACAACCATGGTGGGAGATTGTAAGTAATAGGTACGATAGGCCATGTACTATGGTGACTACTTAAGGAGCTACGTGGATTTATCCCATCTGCTGCAAGTGCCAATCGGAGATTTCGTGGCTCACATGCAAAATTAGGCCATTTGTGGTCTATTAATTTCCATGATGCTACATCTGCTGGATATCGAATGTAATTGTCAACTTCTCTTTCACTGGAATGCCATGTCAAATCTTTCGATATTTGATGAGTACCATACATTCTTCTAAACTTGGGTATGGGGGAAAAATACCACAAACTTTTGCCGGCATGCCTACTTTTGGAAGATTGGATCCTTTAGGAATCTTCCATCTTGATTCAGAACAATTTGGACATACATCAACATCCTTGTTTGCATTTCTATACAAAATGCAATCATTTGGACATGCATGTATCTTTTCATATTGCATTCCTAAGGCGCACAATGTCATTTTTGCTTCATATATTGATGTTGGCATCAAATTTTCTTTTGGAAGCACATCACCCCAAAAGCTTAATAGCTCATTGAAACTTGCATCGCTCTACCCATATTTTTTTTAAAGTTGTATAATCGTACCAAAATAGAAAGCTTAGTGAACCCACTACAACCAGTGTATAAAGGGCACTCAGCATCATCCAACAAGTCAACGAATTTCTTTGGATTACATTCAAATAGATCTTTAGCTTTCAACTATTTCCACAGCATCAATATCATTATTGAATTGAAGAAAACATTACATATGTTTTCGCCATGCCATATCCATACGTCATAACTTGAGTCGATACCATTATAAAAAAGATGATCTTTAACTACTGTGATATC
This sequence comes from Calamus simplicifolius, assembly GCA_900491605.1. Taxonomy (NCBI): domain Eukaryota; kingdom Viridiplantae; phylum Streptophyta; class Magnoliopsida; order Arecales; family Arecaceae; genus Calamus; species Calamus simplicifolius. The sequence continues at coordinate 1,959,999 of UESW01003834.1, read as the reverse complement.
ATAAACTTTCATATTCCCATATTTTATGCATGGATAGTGTATGAAACTAAGGTCATCTAAATTTTTTTAACATGATTCAAAAAAACTTCGACACCATCCTCATATCTTTTTGTTCGTTTATCAGCAAAGTACCATGACTTATCTAGTCTGTTTAAATTCAAAAAATACTAGTAACTACTTAATTAAATCAAACTTAATTAAATCAATAAATATAATTAATTTTATCTAACAAACTAATAAATTTAAAAGATGACAAATAAATTAAAAAGATAAATAATAATTTACAGTGGTTCAGCTTTCTTTACTTTGTCATCAATCTCTTTGGACCTACTTTTCATGCCCGATGAATCCACCATCTATGTTCCTAAAATGGAAAAGATATTATGTTCAAAAACAAATAAACTATCTTTATTTTTTTAAAAAAAAATCAACAATCACCTTATTTTCAAAAAAAAAGAAAAGAAAAGAAAAAAAATTGGATTGAATGGGACGGATCAAGCCCAGGCCCAGCCCCAAATTCACGGCATACAACTTTTCACTACTACAAAAATTTAATTAGACTACGTCTAAAAACGTAGCCTTTATATATAGACTACGGTTAAAAGTATTTTAAAAAATGTAGTCTTTTTGAGTATAGTGAAAAAAATATGAGCGTAGTTAAAAGTCACTGGTTTAGACTACGTTTTTAGACGTAGTTAAAAGTAAAAAAAAAAAACATAGTCTTTTAATACGTTTAGACTACATTTTTATCAGAAATTGTAGTTAAAAGTCAAAAAAAACGTAGTCTTTAAATACATTTAGACTACATTTTTATCAGAAATTATAGTTAAAAGTCAAGAAAATGTAGTCTTTAAATACATTTAGACTACATTTTATCAGAAATTATAGTTAAAGGTCAAAAATCGTAGTTTTAAATATATTTAGACTACGTTTTATCAAAAACTGTAGTTAAAAGACAAAAAATGAAGTCTTTAAATTCATTTAGACTACGTTTTTATCAGAAACTGTAGTTAAAAGGAAAAAAAAATGAAGTCTTTAAATACATTTAGACTACTTTTTCATCAGAAAATGTAGTCTATTATGTACATTTAGACTACGTTTTGATATTGAAAACATAGTATAATATCCAATCCTGTCATACAAACATATACTTTCAATTCCAAAAAAATTCTAAAATATTGAATTGAAATATCCAATACTGTCATATAAATACCCAATATTGTCATCATACAAACATATTTCAAAAAATCTCAAATACATTGAATTAAAATATCCAATTTTCTTCAATATTTCTTCGATGCTAAATCTCAAATACATTTAGTGCCAATTTTCTTCAAATGAAACCTTGCAAGTACTTGACCCATTCTCCGCGCATAATATCGATCTCTTCTTGTTTATAAGTTTTCTTCTCAACAAACTGCATATATACACATAAGTTACTCAGAAAAGAGCACTAAATGACATATGACACAAAAATCTAAAATCATAAAAGTACTACTTATATATATGAATCATGTACGCAATAATAACCTACCTTTTTATTAGTTAAAATGATATGATTCTCAATGATCTCCTTCATATACATGATGACATAATAGCCACATTCAACAACACCTGATAGTTGCTTAGGACACTTGAAAGATTAATTTAAAATTTTTTATAAGACTTAAACAAATAAGATCTAATTTTATAAATTATAAAAAAGAATGTGCAACTCAATATACCTTAACTGACTCTCAAGTAAGTGTTTTTCTTGCAACTCGGTCAGCTTTAGCGTTATATTCTTTAAGTGCACTGATATAACAAAGTATAATAATAGTGTGAGACTCAAATGATATAACTCGGGCAAATTATACAAAATTATAAAGAAATAAATACTTACATATTAAAACACCTTTCAATTCTTTTCCCGCTGAACGTCCAATAGAATCACAAAAATACACTTTATCCCCATGAGGGTCAATAACCACCAAGGACCGTGATCCTTTCATAAACATGATAACAATAATTAACAACTTAATATTAAAAGTATCAATTTTCATTAAAAAAGTACTTATCCAGAGTTATAAGGATTTAGAAACAATTGATGCACATAATAACGCTATAATTAAAGCATGTGTGTGATTTTATGAGGCGATCCAATTAAAGCATCACAAAACAGCTAAACCCATCTTGGATTGCTTATGCTCCCTGGCCTTTATAATAAAATGATAGAAAACCATGGGTCACATATATTTATTTCCATAGAAGTTGAAAAGATGATGATGAAGAATCTCTTCATAACTCACTTCACAATTGTAGGTGCATACTAGTGCATGATGATGAGGAATATCTCCATAACTTATTTCACATAGATGGTCTCTTTTGTTCACATGTCAAACTACCCATTCTGAAACATGATAACATAACAAATAATCACAATATGCCAAGAATATTTATCCTCAACAGTCAATACACAAGCAATATAGTCTATATTTACTATCTGCACAAATTAACTAACAAAAAAGTGTACAGTATGTTCATTCAAATGAGATGCAATTGTGTACATATCATTTAATTTTTGCTAAAATATTTTCTTTTTATTTAAAATTCAATTAAGATGAGCTATTTCTCCCAGCCAAAATAGTTTGACTATTTGGTTTGGTGAAACAAAATTCAAAATTAAAACTTAAACCACAAATAAGGTTTTGAACACTCAGCCACATATAATCAGCCTCAACAATCAGTGAGCTATTTTTGTATCATTTTGAAATGAGAGAACCATCCTTTGTCACATAGTTGTCCTAATCATTTTATTAAGGCATTTAAGTGATGTCCACATTATTAGCAGTTTGAAATGCCATACCTTGCAGACAGTCTGTCAATATATGTCTCTCTATCGATAGGTGACCACTTAGAAAATTGATCCAAGACCCAAGAGAATACAAACCAAATCTCACATATGACTGACGTTAGCCATAGACCATAAGCACTGTCAACAGGATTGGTTATTCTATGATGGAAGAAGAGCCCAAGAACTATCAGTCTCATTATAATCACAGCCCTATAAGGTGTGAGTTTATTAGGTGAAATTGGAACGACACTTGAAAGTGGCTGCCAGGCTTCTAAAGATCTGCACAAAGACACAAATTACAGTGATCAATGTGATGCTTTTGAATAAGGAACAACCTTTTAGATAAGAACTAATTTTCTCATAGGCTGAAGACAAGCATGCTTTCTTTAAAACAATTCATTTAATTTTATTTATGTTCATTGTGTCCTTACTCATTCTCTTCCATACGCTGTCCCACTGGAATTTGAGCTTTTCCATCTTTCTTTGAAAATTTCTTCTCTTTCTTCTTCTCCTTCCAACTCTCTACTATGTTCTTCCATATTGGGTTCCCAGATTCACCATTTGTCTCTTTAAATAATGCAACACCAAGATATGTTTTATCAGGACTGTAATTATCATTAAATGATCAAACTAAAAACTTGATATAACAGCCATAGACAAAAATACCTACCGCTTTCAACCATAGAGAGGCTGCTCACAACCATAGAGAGGCTGCTCACATTTTTAGGTGGCACCGCTATTGTGAACACATCTGGTACTATCATGTTTTTGGATGATGCCCGGCTTGCTGGAGGAGATCGCTTGGGAGTGCCTCCTCCGCGGCACGATGCCTTCTCGCTCCGTCTGCAAGCTCTGGAAGCCTGAGGTGGAGTTGCCCCCTTCCATACTATCGAATAGAGCATCGGATGTAGAGTTCAAGAAACAACTTCCATACATTGAGATCAGCGCATTGCACACCACAATATCCAATGTCTGCTGGATTTTAGAAACCAGCCCATGGATCTGGATTCCAAGACTAAAGCGATCGGGACCAGAATCCTGGCATGCTCGAAGAACGCTTCCAAAGGTGAACTGAGTGGGCTCAAAACTATTTGAAATCATCGATCGGAATATATGGCAAGCCTCATTGGGATTCTGGGAAGGCCATGCTGTGTGTGCCCAGCGATCAGGCAAGTCCAGGAAACCACATTCTTTTCCAGCATATCATCTAATATTTGCCGAGCAGACGGCAAACTGCCTGCTTTCGCGTAAAGGTTTATCAGATTGTTGGATAAAAACAAATCCCGACGAATTCTTTCTTGATTAGCTCAAGGTGGAGGCTCTCGGCATCGCGAGGGTTACGAGAACCCTTGTAACGCCACACGATGTCATGGTAAGCTGAATCGAGCTCCTGACTAGATTCTTGAGGGGAGGAGAGTTCCGGGACAGCAATGAGGTTAGGGAATTGGCCGCGAGATCTTCCGTGCTCGGCCTTCTCCGACTGGCTGGCCCAGTCGCGGCGGCCCTCGCAGCGCTCCACAGGCGGCGCAAGGAGGAGACCTCCGAAAGGGTTTGAGAGAGGATTCGAGCCATCAAGAGGAAGGAGAAAGAAAGACAAGAGAGAGAGATAGGGATGAAACGAAAGAGATCGAGAAGTGTTGGAAGAAGGAAATATTGGAATAGATATTCTATTGCATTGTAAACGGAAGGATTACATAATATTTATAGACCCTTAAAGAAACAGAATAATTAAAGCAAATATGGAAACCAGCAACAATAAATAAACATAATTCCCTAGATAACAATTTCCAAAAACTCCAAATCCAAGATGAGCTTGGGATACGAACAGACTCTTTTCAATTTCCAACAGCTTGGGATAAGAAGAGTCTTTTCAATTTCCAACCGCCTCCCTTAGACCGAGGTCATCTTGACCATGCCAATCAGTCTCTTGAGTTTGAGGAAGGAATCTGACTTCAACGGCTTAGTGAACATATCAGCCACTTGATCTTCCGTCTTGCAATACTGTGCACAATCTCCTCATTTCACCAGATCTCGAATGAAGTGGTACTTTATATCAATGTGCTTGCTTCTTCCATGGAAGACTGGATTCTTTGCAAGGGCAATTGCTGACTTGTTATCACAATAAATCATCATCGAATGCTTCTGCTTATGCTGTAACTCAGCAAGCATGAACGCAACCAAACTGCTTGAGTAGCACAATAAGCCGCTGCTATATATTCCGCTTCAGCACTGGACAAAGCAACCACCTGCTGCTTCTTTGAAGACCAGGAAAAAATTCCATTTCCTAGAGAGAAAACATACCCGGAAGTACTCTTTCTTTCTCCAATATCACCTCCCCAATCACTGTCTGTATATCCTACAAGCTGAAAAATATTAGAAGCAGTATAGAATACACCATCATTTATAGTACCTTTAATGTATCGTAGAATTCTTTTTGCCGCCTACAAATGTGATTGTCTAGGAATCTCCATAAATCTGCTTATCATTCCAACACTAAAAATAAGATCTGGCCTAGTAGAAGTCAAATATCTCAGACTCCCGACTAGCCTCTTGAAATAAGTAGGATTGACTTCGGAACCACTTCCGTCTTTTGTCAACTTCAATCTGTCCTCCATGGGAGTGCTAATTGGTTTACAAGTAGCCATCTTAAAACGCTCAAGAATATCCTTGGCATACTTTTGTTGACAAATAAAAATACCATCCTCCGATTGTGTAACTTCAAGGCCGAGAAAATAATACATCAGACCCATGTCCGCCATCTCGAACTCATGAGTCATAGCCTCCCTGAAGTCACAAATCATCTCTTGACAATCTCCAGTAAATATGAGATCATCGACATATAAGCAAACAATGAGCATCTCACCGTTCAAGCCAATCTTTACATATAAAGTATGCTCATAAGGACACCTAGTAAAACCATGATTCAGAAAATAAGAATCAATTCTGGTATACCATGCTCGTGGGGCTTGCTTAAGGCCGTAAAGTGCTTTCTTCAATTTGTAGACAAAGCCCTCTTGTCCTTTCTTGACATAACCCTCAGGTTGATCCACATACACCTCCTCCTCAAGTACGCCATTGAGAAATGCGGACTTGACATCCATTTGATGTATTTTCCAGCATCTTTGAGCAGCTAAAGCAAAAATCATATGAATAGTATCCATCCTCGCAACCGAGCAAATACCTCAAAATAGTCAATCCCGGGTTTTTGTTTGTAACCCTTGACTACAAGCCGAGCCTTCAACCGATCAACATCACCATTAGGCTTGTACTTGATCTTATAGACCCACTTTACGCCGATGGACTTCTTGCCTTCTGGAAGAGAAGTGAGCTCCCATGTATCATTTTTCTCGATTGCATGGATCTCATCGTCCATCGCATGAACCCAATCATCATCTTGGGAAGCCTCCTGAAACTTTGTGGGATGACAATCTGCAAAAAGAGCAAAATTGATAATTTCTTCATCAGAGGGATCATCATCTTTTGACAAAATGTAATCCCTTAAACGAGTTGGCAAAACTCGTTCTCGTCGTGGACGTGAGGAACTTTCAGTAAGATGTTCGACAGGATTTGATGAAGTAACTGCTGTTGTAGTCCCTGCTATCGAACCTGGTTCCATCGAAGCTGCTACTGGTTCAGATTGACTATCTGAATCGGGCTGAACCGTCTTCTCCTCATCTAGGACGAAGCGAAACTGCTTCTTTTCTTCTGAGTTCCAAGTCCACTCTCCTTCCTTGTCGAAGGTAACATCTCGACTGATAATGACCTTTTTTGTTACTGGATTATACAATCGATAACCCTTTGTTCATTGCTGTAACCGAAGAAGATGCACTTCTCGCTCTTCTCATCAAGCTTCTTACGTAGCTCATTTGGCACATGGGCATAAGCAATACACCCAAACACACGAAGATGCAGAACTGAAGGGATTCGACCACTCCATACCTCCGTTGGTGTCTTGAACTCAAGACCTTTAGTGGGACATCTGTTCAACAAATAAATAGCACAAGCAACCGCCTCCGCCCAGAAATGCTTTGGCAAATGTTTAGAATGAAGCATAGTACGTACCATATCGACAATAGTGCAGTTTTTCCTTTCTGCTACTCCGTTCTATTGAGGAGTATACCGTGCTGTCAATTGATGCTTGATGCCGCATTGCTTGAAGAAACCATCACCAACCAAATATTCTGTGCCACGATCAGTTCGGAGAATCCGAATTTTGTGCCCACTTTGGTTTTCAACATAGGCTTTAAACTCTTGAAAGCATCGATGGCGTCGGACTTCTGCTTCAAGAAATAAACCCATGTTTTTCTGCTAAAGTCATCGATGAAGGTAACAAAATACCTGTACCCTCGATTCGATGATTCACCGAGCGGTCCGCGGAGATCGGAGTGAACTAACTCCAATGGCTTCAATGCTCTCCATGATTGTCCTGAAGGGAAGCTTTCTCTAGATTTCTTCCCAATGACGCATGGTTCGCAGATCTCCTTTGGAGAAGAAATTTCGGATATACCTCGCACCATCTTCTTTTGACACAATAGCTTCAAGCTGTCGAAATTCACATGTCTGAACCGCTTGTGCCAAAGCCATGAAGAATCTTGCACCGAGGCACTAAAACATGACGTAGCATAATTAATATACAAAGGAAAAAGACGATTTTGAGCCATTTTTACCTTCGCAATCAATCCTCCTTTGCCATCATGAATCATGCAAACCTCATCCTTGATGATTATGCGATAGCCTCGCTCGGACAACTGTCCTATGCTCAGAGATTCTCTCAAAGGCCAGGAACATAATGGACGTTGGAAATGGTTGAAACCGATCCATCTTTTATCTTGATTTTAATGCTTCCCTTTCCCATGATAGAAATTTTGTATCATTCCCGAACCTCACCTCCGAACGAAAGGTGTCATCGAAATGTGAGAATAACTTCTTTTCACCACACATGTGATTACTGCATCCAGTGTCTAAGTACCAAACATTCTTATGGTTCTCCACCGAAGCATCACACGTGAATAAAAGAGCATTATCATGCTCATCATCAAATCTATCGACAGAACTTGCTACTTTAGCATGAAACTTTTGACCACCAGATCTTTTGCTTCGACACTCAGATTTATAATGCCCATACTTTTTACAATTAAAACATTGAATATGGGACTTATCTTTTTGTTGTCGAGGTTGCTTCTCCTGCCGCCTTTTATCTTTCATTTGAGTAGAAAGATTCTTCTTGTCATCAGGCAACACCAACTGGCTTTGTAGAGCCTCCTCCACCATCTTGGACTTCTCCTTGAGTCGTTGCTCATGCATTTGTAGAGAGCCAACCAACTCATCCACGGTCAAAACAGAGAGGTCACGTGACTCTTCGATGGAAGTTACAATATATTCAAACTGTAACGTTAGCGTCCGAAGGATCTTCTCGACAATAAGTTGATCACCAATAGTCTCACCATTGGCCTTCATTTGATTGACAAGAGTCAAGACCCGTGAGAAATAGTCGGAAATGGACTCCGACTTTTCCATCTGAAGGAGCTCGTATTGTCGACGAAGAGTCTGAAGCCGAACCTTCTGGACCTTCTCAACACCTTTGTAAATTTTGATGAGAGTATCCCATGCTTCCTTTGCCGTCTTCGAATTCGCCACTTTTTCAAATATTGACGAATCTATCGCTTGAAAGATGTAAAAGAGAGCCTTACGATCTTTCTTACGATTTTCTTTTATTGTCTTCTGCTCCTCCGTTGTCGAATCTGCCGTTGCTCCCAGCTCAACGAATCCTTCAATAATCTCGGTCAGCTCCTGAAAACCGAACAACACCTCCATCTAGATCTTCCAATGCTCAAAATTCTTCCATCAAACCTTGGGAGTTGAGGTTGGACATTCCCAGCACTACTCACAGAAGCCATCTTATACGAGAACAACTTAGCCAACCAGCTCTGATACCAGATGTTGGAAGAAGGAAATATTGGAATAGATATTCTATTGCATTGTAAACGGAAGGATTACATAATATTTATAGACCCTTAAAGAAACAAAATAATTAAAGCAAATATGAAACCAGCAACAATAAATAAACATAATTCCTAGATAACAATTTCCAAAAACTCCAAGTCCAAGATGAGCTTGGGATACGAACAGACTCTTTTCAATTTCCAACGAAGACTCTTTTCAATTTCCAACAAGAAGAGAGGGAGAGATAAAGCGGCATTTACAAATTTCAAGTCATTCCCGAGCGTCTTTTCACCTTCTTTCCATGGCGTCTCACTTTCCATGGACTTCCAAGCGTCCGCTTCACGTCCACGCATCGTCCTCTTTCCGTGAAAACTCACGTCTTCGTAGCACGCCAAGGCTTGTTCCTGACAATCCCACGCGGACGAAGACCAATGAAGCCCCTCACACGGTATCTTCCCTAGCCGAGCGAAAGCACCCCGGNATCTTCATCTTCGTTTTCCACACGATTCACACCCTAACATGCAAAGCAACTTCGATCAAAAAAATTACTACTTTTTATTACTTACGATTGAACCTTCCCAAGGAGACAGCAAACTACCATGTTTGGATGACATAGCCTTGTGATGCCACTTTGCCGCGAGGCCGACAGAACATAAGGTCTACATAGCACCAGAACAATGTATCTAATTTGAAAGAAGTAAATTAACGGAGCAGCTACCACATGGACATTGGTCAGTCAAACACGACCTTTCGCACCCTACCAAATTAGCCAACATTTTTGTAATGTATTTCATTGCTAACTCTTTCTTTCTTCATGGTCCCCTCTGGGCCTTGCCTTGATCAAAGGGCATTGCCCGCCCACCAACACGCAGCTCACAAGACACAAATCCCATGCTATCCATTCATTGCCCCTGTCTTCTTCTTCGCTGCAACGAGCTCGGTCGGCATGCTGGGCCTTCGATGGGTTGACCGGCTGGCCCTGGCCATTACGCCATTGCGTCGCCTATATATATATATAGAAGTGAGGCCCTCCGGTCAGATCACCGACCAGTTGCAAAAAAGGATCCTCTCTCAAATCCAGTCCTTCTCTTGTGCTCTTCTCGGCTCCTCGGACATGCCAAAGTTTCAAAGATACAGAGGAGTGAGGCAGAGGCACTGGGGCTCGTGGGTCTCTGAAATCCGCCATCCTCTCCTGTAATCTCTCCCTCATGTTATACTTATAGTGAACTACAGATGTAGTTAGTTTTTATATCGAGAAGTACTGATCTTCATCTGTAGTTCATAGTGTAATCTCTCCCTCATGTTATACTTATAGTTAGTTTTTAAATCTCTCCCTTCTTCTTCTTCTTCTTCTTAACTGCGAATTTGTAGTTCCATCGCGTGTACTCAAAAATTAAAGACACAAGCAACAAATTCTTTAGTATTATTGCGTGTACTCAAAAATAGCAACGTTGATATTAGGTTACAGCTAGGTCCTTGCTCGTATTCTAGTAACACAGAATTTTTCACTATAAATGCGTGTGGACAATAATAATAACAATGTCGGAATGAGGCTAATATTAGGACTAGGATAGATAAAAATGTAGAATTACTCATCAGTATCCAAGCTACATCGCACAACACCAGAACAACTAGGTTGGCTTCTGCTCGTTATGAGAGAAGCATGTACCTTTGTAAAAGATAGCATTGCACCGAATAGGCTCAGCATTAAGCTGCTAATTGGTACTAGGGAGCAATTAATCAAACACTAAGAGCAACAACATCAAATTTGTGCACGGGCTAACACCGAGAAAACTTCGATGCTGGTCCAGCAACTGTATAAAATCGACGACTTCCTTTTGGATTTCGGAGCTACATTTGGAAGACAAAGAAGAAAGACGTCTAGAGTTAGGGTTTATGAAACTACTAATGATAAGTGACAACTTGAGGAACCGATATAGAGTACTAGGGTTTATGGAACTAAACAAACCCGTCTACGATCAGGGCTGACAAAACTAATCATGAATGACAAGTCGCTTTTATTGTCAATAACCAACATAGATTGAATGGCATGAGATGAGAATGGTCTAGGGTTAGGGATTTTTTCTTGTTTTGACGGTATAATCCAAGTAACAGGTAGTCCCTGTTTCTAGGGTTAGGGGATGGAGAATCGGAAAAGGGCATTTACCTGCTTGTTCGTCTGTGAGTAGTCGACCATGTACTCATAGGCGTCGGCCTGGGCGTTAACGCGGGTTTCGGTGCCCTCGACGGGGAGGGCGAAAGCGTCCATGACGACGAAGGTGTCGCCGTCGGTCTTGCCCTGCATAAGGCCCATGACCTCGATGGTGCTGCCTGAGCGGGCGTGGACGACCATCTTCAGGAGGGCCAGGGCGGAGATCTTCACCCACCGGAAGTAATTGGGGTCGTTCTCCCATGGCTTCTCCTGCTGGAACTTGGCCTGAGCCGCCTCGTCGTAGCAGTAAATAGCATCCGCGTCGCCGCCCCCGCCTCCATCTCCACGATGTTGTTCTCCAGCTCCAGCTCCCACGTCTGCCGCGCCATCGCCACCGACATCGAATCCATAGCCGTCTCTCCGACAAGCCTTACTAGGATTTGCTCTCATTTTTTTTTCTCTCTCTTAAGCAATCTGACGCGAAATCAGGGACTCCGAAGGAAGGGAACTCGAAAAAAAAAAAAAAAACAAGAATTTATATTTGCTTAGTGTTTCACTTGAATGAAGTTCGTGGAATCGACGCGTTTAATTGCACCTCCAAGAATTTATATGGCGGTGATATCACCTCATATATGTTGAAACAAAAACTTAACCTTTTTTTTCATATTAATATAATATAATGTTATATAATATAATATAATTATTATCATTCTATAATTTAAATTAATAATATAAAATAATGATAAATTATTATGATACTTATAAAATATATAAGATATATATAATTGTCTTTGAAGATTAATTGAGTTTTACTAATTAAAAATAATATTTATATTTTATGAACTATAATGTAAAATTTTAATGGTTTAACAAACACAGTAATACTAGAACATTAGAGATCTTTAAACATACCGAATTGAAGGATAAAATCACCTCACTGCACGATCACTGATGATCTAAGATTACCTTGAGAGAGAGAGAGAGAGAGAGAGAGCAGAAAGATAATTTTGCTCTTCTGACCTCAGCCTCAGTTTTGGAACACGTTCCTATCCACCAATACATGGAAAATCTAACATCTGGTCCTTTGCTTAGTAAGTGTTTTGAAGGTGCGTTTAACTGGAGGGAAGAATTGTCCTCCGCTCTTCCTCACATCCTTTGTTTAATAAGTTTTTTGAAGTAGCGTTTAATTAGCTGGGGATAATATAAGACCACCACAAAAATGAGATGAAGCTCTGCAATAGGACCAGCAGGGAGACTCTGAGATTCAGCATTCTTTTGCCCCTCTTAGAATGAAGAATTCAGCCCTTTTGAACTTTACAATGGCAAGGTCTCACTACAATATCTTTCATTTTAATTAGCTGGGGATAATATATTGGCAGGAGAAATATGATTTTCCTGGACCAGGTTCTGATCCTGATGGTATAGCGGTACATCAAGCCAATTGGCCATGCAATCATGGACATGCCCACAATGATCATCCTGTTCTACAACAGTAGTACAATATCTTTTAGCGAAATGTTCACACAATGCAACGCAGCTAACAATATAACATTTTGTTCCAACTAACAACAAACCAAAACCAATAGCTGAGCAATCTACAAAATTTGCACCGGTTTCTTAAATTACCAGTTCTGATAATGCACCGAATATGTCAGAAACAAAGTCATTTTAGTTGTGAAAATCAGTAGAAAAGAATGGAGTAGGCAGGAGTCATCGTGCAAAATCTTTGTGCCATCAAGCTTTTATCAGGACTAAGCAGACTTTAGTTGGCATCACTGTCATGATCTAAATGTATTTAGTTGGCAGCACCGTCCATAGTGTTTAGATCAAGCGCATCGCAGATATGAAATATTATTTTTTTAAAGCAGACTACATGGTGTCTCCAAATCCAATATACCACCAGGTAGTGAATAGAATCGGTTTTGGAATAGGTTTAAGTCCGTGCATCAAAATAGTTACAAGATTGTTTTGTTAACAGAGAACATGTTAGAGAGTATAAGATAGACGATGCCTCTCTCTCTCATTTGATTTTAGATAGCTGAGGATGACGAGAGGAGGTAAGCCCATCTCTCTCATTTGATTTTATAAAGATAGATAGCTGAGGATGAGAGGAGGTAAGCCCATCAGACTTGAACCCCCTGTCACGAAGCAGGGGTTGAGAGAACTGGGTGGCTGCTCAATTTAAAGAAACATTCGTAGAGAACCGATATCGTCAAAACAAGCGCCGCTTCTATGCATAAACATATACAGTATCGCACGCGATGGAACTACAAATTCGCAGTTAAGAAGAAGAAGAAGAAGAAGGGAGAGATTTAAAAACTAACTATAAGTATAACATGAGGGAGAGATTACACTATGCTTAGTAGTTTTATATCGAGAAGTACTGATCTTCATCTCTAGTTTTTAGATCTGAGAAGAAGGAGAAGGGATAGTTAGTTTTTATATCTGTACTTTTTGCTCTTCAACTTCACATAGCAGAGTTGTTTGCGCAAAGGCTCAGATGCATAGGATTAAAATTCAGTTACTTGACATATTTTTGTGATCTTTTGATGCAGCGGAAAAACTGGAGCATGCTGAAAATCAATTGGCTCATACACGTTTGGGTTCTTTTCTTTTGCCCTCGCAACGGAAGAAAGAGGTCAGGTCATTTGGTTCTTACAATGGATGCTGGTTCAGTATGTCATGATTGGCTTTGGCTCTATGTTGGCTTGTCTAGGCCAGGATGAAATGAATCAATATTTGAGTATCCTAATAAGCAGTATCTATCACTTGTTATATGCTTATGATATATTCTACTGCAAGCAATTGCTTACTTATTTTCAATTGACTCTGAATTTTTTTTTTTTTTGGGAGGGGGGGAGAGCTGGGAGGGGTGCTAATGTCTTTCCGCATGCCTTCAAAGCAAAGTTTGGTGAATCCTTATTAACCAATTTATCTGCCTATTTTACTAAGGATGCATCAAAGTATGTTATGGAAAATATTTTTGGGAAAGAATTGTGTTCCATATTTTTGTTCCATCAATGTGGTCTCAGAATTGAATAGAATTTTGTGGCATTGTTAATTTTTGCAACCAACAAAATGTGATGGATGAAGCAAAGTGGAGAAGTTTTGTTGGTAGGGATGGTAATACTTATTTTAGTATTAGTCTGGGGATTTTGTTTGAGGGTTCACCTTGAAATCGAAGGATTTAACTTCATTGAATATATTTATCAGGTAAATACAAAGTTGAGCAAGGACGTTCGACTCCTATAACTTTGTTGCATCCTTTTGAATTTGTTACAAACTGGCATCTAATGAAAAAACTTGATTGACATGATAATAGAATGAAAAGAGGAGGCGGCATAATCAGCAGACATTTTTCTTCCAAGTAAAACAAGGAAGCTTTTCTGAACCTGATCCCACTAGCTAAATAATGTACTGAAATGAGGAGTTACCTGGTGAGATGCACCTGAAAGGAACCCTTCTCTATACACAATATCTTGCGTGCCCTTTCTATTGTGATCATTTTTTACTAGTTTTCTTGGTGAGGTTGGGGAGAGTTCATGATCAATGCAATTACAAAGTAATAAGAAAGGACCTGAAGGCTTCTGTACTTTGACAAAAAGACAACATATGTTGTCTTGATATTATGGGGAAATAGGTATACTTTAGGCACAGAAATAGCTATACCCAGACGCAGTAAAAGACCAAAAGTTGCTAAGTCCTTTGTTCCTGATTATGTAACTTATATGTTACAAGATGAACCTCAGACATTCAAAGAGGTAATGTCTAATCCAGAAGCACCCTTTTGGAAAGAAGCTGTCAATAATGAAATTGAGTCCATCATGCATAATCATACCATATGACATCGAATCCTTGAAGCCGCATCGAACTGGTGGTTGCACGTTTTTTCTGGACCTATGTAGGCGATTCTATTATTAGTCTCCTGTCCAGCTGCATCCCGCTGAGTCCTTTGCCCAGCTGCATCCTGCTGAGCTTTTTGGCTTCTTGCCCCTCTGTCAGTCCTCTCCACTTGAATCTTAAATCTTTATGATCTAATAGCAAATGGCATGACTGTATAGGAGGTCATCTGACTAGTGTTGCTGTGTTCCATCTCCTACAGTCTTTGTTGTGCATCTGTACCATCTCTACTTTGGAGGATCGAGCTCTTATCGAAGGTCACATCCCTGCTAATGACAATCTTCTTCTTCAAGGGGTCCTACAGCCAATACCCCTTGATTCTACATGGATAGTCTAGGAACACCATCTTTTTAGACCTGGCGTCCAACTTACTCTGCTTTTCAGCACCAACATGCACATATGCCGTGCATCCAAACTGTGATCTGAAGATCAGCCGATCAGATAAGTCTATCCTTATCCTGATAAGCCTTTTCATCATCGTGATCTGATGATCATGTTATCAGATAGGTGGATGCCTATCACAACCGTACGATCGAACGGACACCTTATCATAACCGTCATGTTGACTGGTCAACCAACCGTCCTGTTGACTGGTCAACCAACCGACCCCTTCATCCGATCGATCAACGATCAATTGATCTCAGCCCCTTATCTTGATCCGATCAATCTCCACCATCGGATCATCTTGATCTATAAAAAATTTAAAGTCCCTCAAGCTCCTCGCGATGATGCGCACGTGCGAAGTGCAAAGTGCGCCTACAAAGCGCCCATTGCGCCTTTCACACACGCGCACGCGCATGCGCGTGCGCGTGCACGAGGGTGATGCTACACATCACCCTCAAGCTCTCCACTTATGGTGAGCCTAAGGAACTTAAGCTTCAAGAAAGTGGTTTCCATATAAGTGAACCTTCCTTTCTTGATTTTTCCGATATGGGACTAAATGTCCCCGCAATTTCTCATTCACACACATAAGGCGGTAATGGGCTTTCAAGGCCCATTAGGGTATTTAGGGTCTATTTTGGCCCATTACCCAACAATCCCCCACATGAATGGAAATTGGACTTAGATCAAAGATCATCAGAGATCAGCAAAGGCAAACCCTCACATAAAAGGATTTTAATGCAAATGAATATGCAGACACACTAAAGAGAGTATAATGGGATGAAGTTGTATCGGGATAGGTAGCTTGTGGCTTTGAACCTTCCTTAGTGAGTTGTTATCGAGTTTACTTGCTAAAAGGTGTACACGATGTCTTGAACCTTTCAGCGTTTTATGTAAACTAAGACAATAACAATCACACAACTTTTTCCCGAGCATTCTTTTGGTTCTCATGGTTGTGTTCATTTTGGCCCCAAACAACTCCTGGTCTCATGAGTGCTTTAGAGAATTAAACCTTAAAATTCTCATAGAATTGGCCCAGTTCACACTCACATAGGTGATTCTTATTAAGAGTATCCTGTTATACCCCACATGATTTCATGTCATAAGAATCATTAAAAGCAATGCTTATCCTAGTACCTTTAGCAGGTAGCACCAATTATCATAGGAATGAGTAGGATTGTACATCCTTAGTGCTATCAAGTCTCTTCATAATTTAGTTGTCCCTTTTGAACCTAGATCTTGGGATCTCCAGTCAGCTAGGTTGGGTATCCACTATGAAGATTTTTTAGTTATAGGTTTTAAACCCATTCCCCTCGATAAACAGTTTACTTGATCTCTTGGTAACCCCTTTGTTAATGGATCCTCTAGGTTTTTCTTTGACTGAACATAGTCAATAGAAATTACACCAATTTCAAGTAACTACTTAATGGTATTATGTCTACGACGTATATGTCTAGACTTACCATTATACATCTTATTCTGCTTTGCATATTGCCGATTGACTATCACAATGTATGCATATTGCAGACATAGGCTTTGGCCAACATGGAATATCTTCTAAAAGGTTTCGAAGCCATTCTGCTTCTTCAACTGCCTTTTCTAAGGCAATAAACTCAGATTCCATAGTGGATCGAGCTATACAAGTTTGTTTAGAAGATTTCCATGACACAGCACCTCCTCCTAAGGTGAATACATATCCACTTGTGGATTTTGTATCTTCTACGTTAGATATCCAATTTACATCACTGTATCCTTCTAATACAGCTGGATATCTTGAATAATGTAATCCATAACTTAGGGTATATCGCAGATATCTTAATATCCTTATTAGAGCTGTCCAATGATTTGGACCTGGATTACTTGTAAATCTACTCAACTTATTGACAGCATATGCTATGTCAGGACGAGTATAATTCATGACATACATTAAACTGCCAATTATACGTGAGTATTCCAATTGAGATATGGGTTCTCCAGTATACTTAGCCAAATGTAGATTAACATCTACAGGTGTTTTCACCGGGCTAGTATCATACTTTTTATACTTATTTAATATTTTCTCAATATAATGAGATTGAGATAATATTATTTCCTCAGATGTTCTAGTGATTCGAATTCCTAGTATAACATCTGCAACACCCATATTTTTATATCAAAATGTTTGATCAACATTTTCTTAGTCTGTTTAATCATTTCAGTATTACTACCAATGATTAACAGGTCATCT
This sequence comes from Calamus simplicifolius, assembly GCA_900491605.1. Lineage (NCBI taxonomy): Eukaryota > Viridiplantae > Streptophyta > Magnoliopsida > Arecales > Arecaceae > Calamus > Calamus simplicifolius. The sequence goes on along the minus strand of UESW01003834.1, from coordinate 1,942,563 downwards.
ACATATAAGCAGATTATCACATACCCTTCAGATAGGATTTGGCATATATGCATTTGTCACATTCATTTATTTGAATCCATTTGATAACATTACATTATCAAATATTATATGCCATTGCTTAGGTGCTTGCTTTAATCCATATAAGGATTTAACAAGTCTACACACCTTCTTTTCTTGTCCTAGAACAATAAATCCCTCAGGTTGTTCCATGTATATTTCTTCATCTAATTCACCATTCAGAAAAGCAGTTTTAACATCCATTTGATGAATTTCAAGATTGTTAATGGCTGTAAAAGCTATTAACATTCTTATAGATGTTATTCTACTTACTGGTGAATAGGTATCAAAGAAGTCTATACCTTCTTTTTGTTTGAAGCCCTTAGCCACTAATCTGGCTTTATACTTGTCAATTGATCCATCAGCTTTTAGCTTTTTCTTAAATATCCACTTGCACCCTAATGGTTTCTGCAGAGTTGCTGCCTTCTGATGTCACAACTTTTGCTTTCAGATAAGGGATTGCCTGAATTGAAAGATTATTCTATATTAATAAATAAAAGTAACTAATACTTGGTATCATGGTACCTAATTTTTGAAAAACTTCAAAATCCAATATTAGTACAGAATAAGAAATTACCACTGTGCTCCGCTGATTTGGAAACCAAAATAAGAGATTCATGGGAAACATCAACACCACCATCCTGAACCTCATTGTGTGAAAGTTCTGTCCGATGTTCCTGACATAAAAGATGAACCATTCCAATATTAATATTGTGAAAAATGATTGCCCTTACTGAATAAGATAAATTAAAAAGAAACACAAGTTTTTTCCAAAACAATACAGCCCAGTAGAGCCAATGTTGCAGACTTAGCTCACCTTATTTTTTCTAAAATCAGGAAATCACAATTAGAAGACTCAGGTCCACCCTCTATAGAATTAACAGACCTCAACAAATTAGTATCTGGTAATGAACTTTTGTTCGTCAGTTGCACTGCATTAGGAGCTTCTTCAGGCTCTGAAATTTTATTGATTGAAGTCACATTGCCTGTTTCCGAGAGAGGGTTTACTTCTGCAGACTTTTGACCAGTTAATTCAAGGGCTTCATTTGAACAAAGATTTTCAGCATTCAACTCTGCAGACAGTTTTGGAGATGCACTGGAAACCTCTGTAGGTTCTAAAGAATTTGAGTAATGACCAACTCCTAGAGCTGTGCGATCCCTCTCAACATCTCCTAATGAGATCTTAGAGGTTTCCTTTTCAAACAATCTTGAAGATGAATCAAGTTGTTTTAACTTAGGAATTTCCATTATATCATCTGTTAACTTCAAACGAACTCTGCAAGTTTTATCAATTGTGTCCCACAATCCAGCAGAAAGAGAGCTCCTTTTTAAAACCTGCATACATGTTTGAGGCAGTTTGGAGCATGACAAAACGTGTTAAAGCCTTATATAAAACCAAGGTTTTAAGCCCTGCCTGTTTTTTTAGTGCTGCCAAACAGTTGCATGGTTTTTTTTTGTCCTCTTTAAACCACTTCAAGTCTTGTTATTAATAAAAAAAGCAAAGTAACATATAGTATTTTTATAGACATTAATCATGACATCTAGGTGTGCTAACCACTATTTGTTATGCAGCATATAATTTAAAAATGATATGACATGCATCACCATCTTATTAAGGTTAAATACACTTAGGATATTATGTAATCACTATTAGACAAGTATCATAGCAATGAACCATCCCACAAATTAACCATGTAATCCTTAATTATTAATGTTATGGGTAAACAATACTCGTAATATTACACCAAAAGAAGTAATTACAATATACTGATATAGAAGATCCTCTACCTGACAGTAAATGTTAAGTAGGCTCATACATGCTTACATTAGCTACCAGGTTCACTTTCTAGGTATTATGTATGTGTTGCTTCTATTGAGGGAAATCCATGCATTGATTGCATCGCTGCTAGTATTGCTGCATGTACTCTTTGTACTGCATGGGATCTGATGCGCATGGACTTTGCATGACGTTCGTAGCTTAGAATGTTAGGTTAGGAACCCTTGGAAAGCACTAAGTAATGGCTAAAAGAAATAGTGTCTTACCCACTTGGTAGATCCGCTTCTCTGTTTGCCTCCTGTTTTGAAGTATGCCTGAAGTTTTGTATCATTGCATTTTGTGCACTGTGTTATTGTCCTTGAAAAATGGTTTATCTTCTCTTACAGATACTTCATCTTGTGGAGCAACTTTGTCTAGCTTTAAATGATGAATTTAGATCACATCTACCAAACATTCTTCCGTGTTGTATACAAGTTCTAACTGATGCCGAACGGTACAATGATTATAACCATGTTCCTGATATTTTACACACTCTTGAAGTGTTCGGTGCTAGGTATCCTTAATTCTCTCTTCATATGTTGCTTTTTTTGGGTTTACCTATTAATATACTATGCCTCTGATGTACAGTAAATGTTTTGCAGGGACCTTGGATGATCACATGCACTTACTGCTTCCTGCACTTATTCATTTGTTTAAGGTGGATGCCTCAGTTGATATAAAGCGTTGAGCTATTCATACTCTGACCAAGCTCATACCTCGTGTACAGGTTATCATCTGAATCTCTTTTCAGTCTATATGACTTGGGCTAAAGCATCCAGATTTATTTGGAAATCTTTGATTTTTGTTGAGTCTTGTACAAGTGTACAGCAACATAAGGATATTTTACAATTTCACATGGATTTTGAAATTCAAGTTTATGATTTTGTATAACGGAGTATTTGGTTGTGTAGTGGAAATTGTTTAAGATGTACCTTAAGTGGAAAATTTTAATTCATTTTCTCTCCTTATCACTCAATCTGATCATGAGCACATATTTTTATTTCTTGGATTCAGGTTGCCGGTCATGTTTCAGCTCTAGTGCATCATTTGATTATTGTCTTAGATGGGTAAGATATTAACATTTGCACTGCTCTTTGCAATTTGATGTTGTACTAGCAGATATGATGTCATAAACCTAATTTTTGTTTTTACATATGTTAAGTCAGCTTAAACTATATGTTGATAAAATATTTTGTTCGTCTATATTACTGAAAATTAACTCAGTCTCTTTTTCTCTGCCTGGTGTATCTGACTTTTCTTTGTTACAGTTTGTATTGAATTTTTCTTTATGCAAGCTCTAATGCGGGCAACGTGCCGTGCAATGATGGGAGGTTCAAATTTACATTGGTTGAAAGAGGATAGATTTGACAGGGAAGAAATTAGCTTGGATTGGGGAAAAACGGATAACAGAGCTAAATTTTATCACATAATCTGTTAAGAACTTGAGAAACCCTTCCACAATAAAGGTAGCTGTCATGTTCTATCACCTGAGACATGGTTGACTTGTTCTATGTAAGGATTAGACCAAACTCTTGTGAGATACACTGTGCATGATAACAGTAATACATCTTCAGAAAAGTGATGTAAAATTTATGAATCAATATATATTTTTGTAAGGGAAAATGGAAATCATTTGTGCTCATCCAAACCTTTCCCATCAATTATGGGGTCGGAAGAAGACATGGTGGATTATTTTACATTTATCTGCAAAATGTGATATCACTTTCTATGAGGGAATTGGTTGCTGTGCACAATTGTCCATAATTCTAATAGGGTATAAAATGATTGTCTAAAAAATAATGATCATTCCAGTTAAACTTTCAATTTCAAAATTTTATTACACATGGCACATTGCTAAGGGAGTGGAACTCATATTTTGCAGCTGTTGGATTGTGGGAATTGATTTAGGTTTTGATAGAGAGGCCTAAGAGAGTTCGTTTACATGTCAAATTGGTTAATTATGTTTCTATCCTCAAACTTATTTTCTTAAACTGCAACATGCCCTGGTGTTAGTTTTAATTTTCTTGGTTTTGTGCCATACTATTTACTATTTTCTTACTGCAATAAAGAACTCATTTTTGCAAAATAAGCCACCATGTTACTGAAGATGTGCTCAATGAAATCTGCCTTTATTGTGTTGAGTTGTGAAGTAACATGCTGAAGAAACTTGTTTGGTTTGTAATCTGGCATCCCATGCTCGAGCACTAACTTGAGATATTGTTGTGTATAGTCATTGTATTTGGAATCGCCCTATGCTTATCAATTGTTTGGTGGATGCCCTTTTAATATCTATCTCCCCAATGCTCAACTCAACTCAACTCATCCAAGCCTTTTCCCAACTACATGGGGTCGGCTACATGAATCTGCTTCCTCCACTCTGCTCTATTCCAGACCAAGTCGACATTTAAATTATAAATAGTTATATCCTTTTTAATTATTTCTGTCCATGTTAGTTTAGTCTACTATCTCTACCTCTATCTTTACCATTAATTGTTAAAAGAAAAATCATTAATAAAAAAGGAAGAAAAATCAATGAAATATACACCTTAAATTTGAAATAATAATGATAAGAATACATACACTAGTAACTTTTTTGCATTAGTATGTTCCAGCAGTTTCCCAGGAATTTCTTGAGATGTCATGAAGTTTAAAAATCATTTCAGAATCTAGGAAGTAGTCAGATTGCATGAATTTAATTTGTTGACTTGACCATGACTGGTATGGCTCAATATAGTAATATATTTTACTTGGAATGAAGTATGCCTCCTTTTTATCTATGCGTAACCTATCTTCCATTTTATATTGAATTTTTTCATCCCTTAGGAACAATGATGATCTAAGAAGGGATGCTGCAGATGCTCTTTGCTGCCTTGCACATGCTCTGGGGGAAGATTTCACCATTTTTATACCATCAATCCACAAGCTGCTTTTGAAACACCATTTGAAGGTGGTCTTTTGTTTCTTGCTTTGAATTGATGAAGCTGTTCTTGACAATTAGTAATGATTTTCTCTCATATTTCAGCATAGAGAGTTTAATGAGATTGAAAGCCGCCTAAGAAGGCGTGAGCCACTTATTTTAGAGAGTTTATCTGTGCAAAAAGTTACTCGGCGTCTTCCTGTTGAGGTCATCAGTGTCCCTCTTGACGATGTCGACACTGACCCGTACGAGGAGGAGACTGAGATGCACAGGCAGTTGAGAAGCCATCAAGTAATCTTTTTATTGTTTCCTCTGTTATGCTTTTCAGAACAAATGTCAGACATTAGTCTGGGAGCATCTTTCATATGCATTTCTTATTAAAAAAACTGTCTAGTCCCTAGCTACTTTTTACTGTCTGCTAATCTCTTGATTTGACACCCTTAATGGAATACAGGAATTGTATCTGCTAAATTGTTTGATATATATTGTAACACCTTTTGTTAAGTTTTTCTGTTTGTTGCTTTTTCAACTCATGATCTTGGCATATGACTTGCAAAAGGGGAATCTGCTATCATGATTTATTTTGTTCCTTAATATACTTGAACTTCTATTCAAACTCTTTGGTCAGAAATATCATGATTTGTTTTAATAAGATAACAAGTTTTGATGTGGAATGTTTGACACTGCTACTGCAAGCACTGGTAACAGAACTTTAATTGCTTCTGTTAATTGAATTGTCTCAAGTGTGTTATAAATTGGCTGCTAATTGCGGTTAAGTGTGCCATTTTTGATACTTAGGTTCCTTTTGTGCTGGCTTTAAACCATAAGTTCATGATTAACTATTACAGCCTTTCAGTGCAATTTGCCTACTTCTGTGCTTGCCCATTTCTTTTAACTGCTATCTGGTGTTCGTTTCATTTTTCACGTTGTTCTTTATTGGAACAACTGTTACTTCATTTATGTAATGTCTATATTTAATTACCTATTTATACATTTACCCGTGCACATCCACACATACATCTCTCTCTCTCTCTCTCTCTCTCTCTATCTATCTATCTCTACACACTAATGTATGCATGTATTTATTTATTTGCATCTACTGTTTTATTTGAGGTTGGAACTAAGTTTTTGTAAAACTCTCTATAGATTGTCATTATTTTTTTTCATTGAAAAAGAACTTTAATATGTGCTTTTGTATGTGGAGTGGAACAAATGTTTTTGACTTTTACAGCTATATAACATGCATAGGGAAATGAATCAGCAATCCTTTTTAATTTGTTTTCTTGTGAGGGCAGTTGATTAAAATATATTTTCTCATTGTTCAACAGAGAGTTGCATAACTAGTAGTTGATCAGTTACAGGTCAATGATGTTCAATTAAGAACTGCTGGTGAGGCTTCTCAGAGGAGCACTAAGGAAGACCGGGCTGAGTGGATGAGGCATTTTAGCATCGAACTGCTCAAAGAATCACCATCCCCAGCTTTACGTACCTGTGCACGGCTTGCACAGCTGCAGGTGCGGCAATCATTTGACCTGGTTTATTCCATTTAGCATCTCTTCTTCTGACAGAGAAAATATACAGCCTTCTATTGGGCGAGAATTATTTGCTGCTGGTTTTGCAAGCTGCTGGGCACATATGAATGAAACTTCTCAGGAACAGTTAGTCAGAAATCTTAAGACAGCCTTCTCATCCCAAAACATTCCTCCTGAAATTCTTGCTATTCTACTAAACTTGGTAATCCTTTTTCCTTTATGGATCATATTCCTTAAACCAAACTTGTCATCAAGTCTGGCACAGGAACCGACTATTGTTACTACTGCTCAGGCAGAGTTTATGGAACATGATGAGAAACCTCTTCCAATTGATACCAGATTGCTTGGTGCTCTTGCTGAGAAGGTTTGCATTATATCTTTATATAGTTGTATTGAAATTCTGCAAAACATTTGTTCTTGAATGCCATGTCTTGTGGATGTATTTTTGTTCCAGTGCCGAGCATTTGCAAAGGCCCTTCACTACAAAGAAATGGAGTTTGAAGCTACACGTTCCAAGAAGATGGGTGCAAATCCTGTTATTGTGGTTGAGTCTCTTATTCATATTAATAATCAGTTGCACCAACATGAGGTTTGTCTTTGATTTTAGATGAAACATGCTATGTCATTTCATTTCCATCTCTTATTATAACATTATGGTCTTAAGGCCCCATATATCATTTTCTATTAGCAGTGTGGTCAAAGTTTCCTTTGTCCTTTGCTCTATGTATGTCTTTTATGAACATTTTCTTTGACAGGCTGCTGTTGGAATACTGACATATGCCCAGCAACAACTGGATGTTCAACTAAAGGAATCATGGTATACTCTAGATATTATATTGATGGTTTCAAAGATATTATTTCTTTAAATTTTATGGTTGATTTGCCCTCTCCCCCTTTGCTTTCTCAGTAATAGCAACTTTATCCAAATAATTTTTGTTTCTCTATTGACATTGTGGTTTACAATGGGTTTGTTTAAGGTATGAAAAGTTGCAGCGATGGGATGATGCATTGAAGGCATACACCATGAACTTTTTGGAAGTTTTTTGGTGAGTCCTAGTCCTAGAATATGCTGCTGACTTTTACCGTGCAAATGGTGCCAAGACGAATGCGATGCCTTGCTGCCTTAGCTAGGTCGGAAGAGCTTAGTGCCTTATGCAGAGAACAGTGGACTGCTGCAGAACCTTCAGCTCGATTGGAAATGGCTCCAATGGTTTGTTATCAGATTTAATAAATCTTAGCTGTTTTAGCTGTACATTTCTCTCTAGCTTTTCTATTCAACACCTCCAGCTCATTTCCAAATTTGATATTATTGTCTTAGGCTGCTAGTGCAGCTTGGAATATGGGAGAATGGGATCAGATGACCGAATATGTTTCTCGATTGGATGATGGGGATGAAAGCAAGCTTCGGATCTTAGGTATCACCACTGCCAGTGGCGATGGAAGCAGCAATGGTGCTTTCTTTAGGGCTGTTCTTGCAGTTCGTCGTGAAAAGGTGCCCGTTTGTTATTTTTTTCTTCTTTCTCTTCTTCTCACTCCATGACATTCTAAAGCTGCTGTTCTATTTTTTCTAGTACGATGAAGCCCATGAGTACGTGGAGAGAGAGAGCAAGGAAGTGTTTGGCAACAGAACTGGCAGCATTGGTAAGCCTTTTGCCATCAGATCAACTTGTTTGCCTTCTCCTTTTTCGTTCTTGTTAACTTATGGGAAGCAATTTCTATTTTTTTTTTTCAAGCTTTCTCATTTTGTTGCGAGTCTCTTTTATTGGATCTAGATAAGGTTGTAAAAGAGGGCATCTAAATTGCAAACTGACGCAGTGCAGGATAGAATTGGCAAGTATTATGATCAGTTGGACCATGCCAAACCTCGTAGGAGCCAATGGGCTGCTGACAAGTAGCATCATGATCAGTTGCTCAAAAATCATATGGATTTTCCATTAGAGTTGGCATTAGATTTAGCCCAATTTTCATATTTTGTGGTTAAAATGTCTTAAGGACATGTACTTTAGAGTACCATCGCAATAGTACTTTCATATCCATACAGAAACAAGCGAATAGAGGAGGAAATTCTTTAGTAGTTCGCAATACCAGGGGACACCTTTGTGAGTTTTGAAGAGATAAAATCTAAGCATTTTTTTCATTCATCCTTTTGAATTACAGACTCCAAAATTTTTATATAAGTGGTTGACTTACCAGCCCACTGAAATAGAAAGAAATCCCTCAAAAAAGGCATTTCTCTAAACTAGGAAACTAATTAGTTATTGCAAAATCATTCACCAGATTTCATTTATTTAGGAAATAAAAAAATAAGAAATAAATCTAGCCTAAATAAAGAATAAACAAACTTTTTTAAACTGGCTCACAATATTCGATTATATTCTACACTCCCCTCAAGCTGGGTTGTGTATATTATACAATCCCAGCTTGGAACTAAATTCTTCAAAGTTCGTTCAAGGGAGAGCTTTCGTGAGGATGTCTGCAATCTATGACTTTATAGGAATATAGCTAAATTTAACTATTCCATTGTTAACCTTCTTCAAGATGAAATATCTGTAGATTTTTACATGCTTTGTCCTGCCATGATGGACCGGGTTCTTGGATAAACTGATAGTAGCCTAACTATCGCTGAACATCCTTATAGTCTTCATGGTAGTAACTTCAGTTCACTCAGCAACCTCTGAAGCCACATTCCCTCACATTCTGAGAGCAACAATACGATATTCGACTCAGCGCTGCTTTTGGATACTACAGCTTGCTTCTTACTTTGTCACTAAATTCCCAAATACATATGAACAATAATCAATCATGGATCTTCTCTCGGTTAATTCTCCAGCCTAACTAGCATCGGTGTAGATTTTTACATCTTGATTGTCACTCTTTGTGAAGAGCAACCAATGCCTATCATCTTCAACTACCTTAAAATTTTGTTCACAGCTTCTACATGGTCTTCATTTGGACTATTCATATGTTGGCTTACCACACTCATTGAAAATGCGATGTCTGATCTAGTATGCGAGAGATAAATTAACTTTCCCACCAGCCTTTGATATCTTCCTTTATCCACTAGAGCACTCTCTTCATTTCTCTGTCTTTCTATTTGGATCCATTGGTGTGTCGGCAGGTTTACATTCTAGCATATCGGTTTCATTTAGGAGGTCTAATATGTACTTTCTTTGTGAAATAAAAATTTCTTTTTTGATTGGGCAACCTCCATTCCTAGAAAATATCTGAGGGCACCAAGATCATTGATTTCAAACTCATGGCGAGTAATTTCTTTAGTTTGGCAATTTCTTCATCATTCCCTGCTAGAATTATATCATCAACATATACAATCAAAATAGCAATTTTTCTCTTGGATGAAAACTTCACAAATGTATGATCAGCCTGACATTGAGTATATCCATGAGTAACTATTGTTTTGGCAAACATGTTAAACTATGCTCGGGATGATTGTTTCAAACCATATAAGGCCTTCTTGAGTTTACATACCATTCACCATTAGAAGAATTTTTACGACTTAGAGGAACTTCCATATACACTTCTTCTTCAAGGTCTCCATTCATAAACGCATTTTTGACATCAAGTTGGTGTAAGGGCCAATTTGATTCATTACAAGAAAGAGTAGAACCCGAACCGTATTAAGCTTTGCAACCGGAGCAAAGGTTTCCTGGTAATCAATTCCGTACGATCGAGTGAAACCTTTTGCAACAAGCCTGCTTTAAATCTTTCGATGCTCCCATCTGCCTTGTATTTAACTGTGAATATCCATTTGCATCCTACCGGCTTCTTTTCATAAGGAAGTTTTGTTAAAACTCATGTTCTATTGCTTTCTAGAGCTTGGATCTCCTCTTTGATTGCTGCCTTCATTCTGAAACTTTTAGTGCTTTCCTGAACCGAGTTAGGAATCTGAACACTATCAAGAGTAGACACAAAAGCTTTATACAGAGGCAACAATTTATCATATGCAACATAGTTTTCAATGGGATATTTCATGCATGCTTGAACACCTTTTCTTAGAGCAATAGGCAAGTCAGAATCATTAACAATTGGATCGGATAACTCATGAGTGAGTGAATCCGTACCAATGCAAACTTTTGAGACAAGACGAATCGGTTCAAGTTCTTAACTTTGCCCGATCTGTGTAGCATTCTTTAGACCCTTTGTAGTTTTCCTTCTCCTAGTATAGACACAAAGTTCCTGATTATTTGTGAGGACTGGACTCGGATAAATCTGTTTGATGAGTTTGAGGAAGTGGTTCTGACTATCTTTAAGGAAGTAGTTCTGATTGTCTAGTGAGAGGTTCAGGTTGACCATTAGGTTGGTTAGACTCAGGTAGATCAGGTGGATTAGACTTATCAGGTTGGTTAGACTCGGGTAGAGATGAAAATTGTGGCTGTGATGGAAGTGAGGGCATGAAAACTGATTGAGAATCTTAAAGAATGTCCCAAAACTGATTTTCTTTTGAGTTCTCCCCCTGAATTTTAGGTTTGAAAAAGTAAGATTGATGTTCAAAAAATGTGACATCCATGGATATGTATGCTTTCATAGTGATAGGTGAGTAGCATATGTACCCTTTTTGATTGGACGAGTATCCCATGAAGATGCATTTGAGTGATTTTGGTGGGCCAAGTTTTGTTCGGTTTTGCTGGTGTATATGAACAAATGCAGAGCAACCGAAGACTTTTAGAGGAAGTCAGAAGAGAATGATCTTATATGTGGGAATGCTTCCATGAGAACATGTTGGGGTCTCTGAAATTTAAGAATTCGACTAGGCATTCTATTTATGAGATAGGATTGTAAGTATGGCTTTCCCCCCGTAAGTGTTTTGGAACATGATTGGTAAACATGAGTGATCTTGCTATTTCCAGTAGATGCCTATTTTTTCTCTCTATTATCCCATTTTGTTATGGGGTATCAACACATGAACTTGTGTGTATAATACCCTGTTCTTTGAGGTAAGGGCCGAGAATAGAGTTAAAATATTCCTTGGCATTATCAGTTTTGAGAACCTGAATTTTGCTTTTGAACTGGATATTGATCATGGAATGAAAGGATTTGAAGATATCCCTAGTTTCAGATTTTTTTTTCATAAGAAATGTTCAGGTTGTTTGAATATGATCATATATGAAAGTTATAAATCAGCGAGTTTCTGTGAGGTTTTTGACCCGTGAGGGTCCCCATATGTCACCGTGAATCATTGAAAATGAGTATGAGGGTGTATATTGACACTAGGGTACACATGCCGAGTATATTTAGCAAGTTGACAAATTTCACAATGGAAAGAATTGGGACTTTTATTGATGAATAGTTGTGGAAACAACTTCTCAAGGTACATAAAATTGGATGACCAAGACGACAATGCCATAACATAACTTGAATTTCATTTGAAATAGATACTAAATTGAAAATAGACTGAAAAACACAACTTGTGAGTGAAACTTGTCTATGTAATGGAGTACTTTCTTTGAGAAGATAGAGTCCGCCAAATAGTTCAACTTTGCCAATCACCTTCCCCGAATCCGCTACCTGAAATTCACACAAGTTTGAGAGAGTGGTAAAAGAATCTGCAAGAGAGTCAAAAGAGGCTTCTTGAGGGGCAACGTTCCATCAACGATAGAGAGGAAAGGGAAAATGAAACTGATAGAGTTCTTAAGAAAAAGAATAAGAGCTTGAAGAAGTACAAAAAATGATTGAGGTTGCTAGGGATTCGCTAAAAGAGAAAGAAGATGACATTAGTAATAGACAAAAAGCTTTAGCTTCCAAAGAGAAGGTTGGCTTCTTTAAACTAGCTATGTTTTTTCATTTGCTTCTTTTTATTATTATTTTTTATATTTTTGATTTCAGAAAGCAACTATTAAGATCGAGAATCTAGAGAAGAAGGAAAAGGAGTTGCTTGCAATAGAAGAAAAGCTAATGCTAGAGAAAGAGTAAGTGTTTATCTTTAAAGGTTTAGAACTCCTAATAATTGAACTTTTTGATGACCTGACAGATGTTGGGTTCTGTATCTTAGTTTGCATCATATCGAATATTGGGATATGCATTTTTGATTATTATGACTTAAGAAAGAGGTCAGTGAATAGGTATCTGAGAAACATAGAAGAAAACAATAAAGCAAGGGGAATTGTTGACATGTATTGTATGAATATGAAATCAGATGGTTCAGAATAAGTTTTAGTACATTAGGTGAAAATTTTGGTGTAGGGTTTTACTAACCTTATTATATTTAATGCAATATCCATCAAACCTTTTTAATTTCTTAGTGCCCTTTAAATCTTAAAATGCAGAGTAGAAAAGATAAAAGGTAAAAAAGGGAGAGATCTGGTCTAGTCTAAATCTCCTGACTACTATTTCCTTTGAATTGCAGACTTTCCTTTGTCATGTGTTTTGAGGATTTTTCATTCATTTGTATTTGTTTGGTCTTGAGCCTTAAGTTTTTTCCCTTAACTCTGCCATTTTCTATGTAATTGTGATGTTCCTCTTTATTAGACTTGATAACCTGATGTTATCATTTGTCCTATTGAAGGTGGAGATGCAAAAGCTTCTTGATGATCACAATGAGGCTTTAAATTCTAAGAAACAGGAGTTTGAATTGGAATTGGAGCAGAGGAGAAAGTGCTTGATGATGAGATGAAGGGCAAACTTGATCCTGTGGATAAGAAGAAAATTGAAATTGACTATAAAGAGGAACAAGTTCTTGAAAGAGATCAGTATATGGAGAATAAGATGCAAATTTTGAAGTAGAAAGAGAAAGACCTTGATGCAAAATCAAAAGCTTTAAAGAATTGGGAGGAATCTACTAAAATTGATGAGAAGAAGTTGGAGGAAGAAAAGCAGCAGCTAGGCAGAGAGAAGCAAGATCTCATTAAGTCTATAAATGAACTAGAGAATTTGAAGGCAATAGTAGAAGAAGCAAAGCAGCCGATGATCAAGGAGGAGGAAATTCTTAAAGTTACCAAAGAAGAGAGGGAACACCATCTCTTGTTGCAATCAAAACTGAAGCAAGAGATTGAGGATTGTAGAATAACCAAAGAGTCACTTCTCAAGGAAAGAGAGGATTTGGGAGAACTAAGGGAGAATTTCGAGAAGGAGTAGGATATATTGGATGAGAAGAAAGTTGAGTTGGAAGCAGAGGTAAAGAAAGTCAATGATGAAAGGGAAAAGTTGGAGAAATGGCGATGCAATGAAGAGGAAAGGTTAAATAATGAGGTATTGGTAGCAAAAGCTAATATTCAGAGGGAGTTAGAAGACCTTAGCCTAAAGAAAGAAACTTTTGAGAGTGCAATGAAGCTTGAGAAGTCAAATGCTTCTGAGGAGCTTGAGCGAGGTCGTGCTGATATTGCTTGGGAGCTTGAGCTTCATAAGCATGAGCTTGAGATGGATATGCAGAAAAAATAGGAGAATATGGAGAAGCAGCTGCGGAGAAAGAGAGCCAGTTTAATAGGTGGAGAGATCAAGAACTAAACCAAATTAATTCTGTAAAAAATCTAAATGAGTCTAAACTTTGGAAGTTGAAGGTGGAACAAGATCAGTTAGAGAGGAAAAAGAAGAGCTCTCCAAACACACAAAAAAATGAAATCTAACCAACTTAAGATTCAAAAAAGATATTGACACTACGTATGCTTAGCAGGAATATGAAGGATCAAAGAGAACAATTTATCAAGGAAAAAAATGCTTCCTAGCTTTAGCTGAGTAGTGCAGGGTCTGCAAAAATTGTGGGGTTACAGTGAATGATTTTGAGCTTCTCCTAATGGAGACCGAGGATGCAGATTTTCAGTCACCAAATGAGCTTGCACCATCCTACAGAGTTGGTAATGATTCTTTTGATGCCTAGAGGGTGCAATTGGATTAGTGGAGTCAGGGAAAATAAAGAATCAGAAAGATTGGTTAAAGCTGGTGATGATCCAGAGTTGTCTTTCGGAATAGCAGATAATTCCACTAATATCCAGTTAGAAGGTAAGCGGATCATTCCCTTTGTCAATAAACAGAATGAAAGTGAGAGATCTTTCATGCCTCCTGAAAATGATTCCTAGCCTGAACCATCAAAACAAAGACGACCAACCTAGTAGGAAAAGTAGGCCTAAAGGCATCAGGAGAACGTGCTATGTTAAGGCAGTTGTTGGAGATGTCAAAGCTGTACTTGGAGAAGCTTCTGAAAAGAAGAACGATGGTCCTTCAAATGGTGTGACAAATGATTCTCTAAACATCCAAAAGAAAAGCCAAGGAAATTCTGTTAATGCTGATATGGTGGGTGTAACAAATTATTCTCTAAACATCCAAGAGGAAAGCCAAGGAGATTCTGTTCATGCTGATATGGTGGGTGTGACAAATGATTCTCTAAACATCTATGAGGAAAGCCAAGGAGATTTTGTTCATGCTGATATGGTGGCAACAAGTTTGAGATGAAAAAGATGGCTCATTTTCACATCTGACGACATGTTAACTGGGAGCTGGATGCAGAGGATGGTGAAACGCATTTAAAGAGTATTTCAATTGGTGGGCGTCGAAAGAGCATCAATGCTCCTGGAACTCGGACTCTTGTAGAGAAGAGCTACAATTTCAAGCGCTCTACAAGGTAAGCTGCATATCCATAGAAAACTGTTATGCTGTTCAAGATGTACTTATTATTATTTTTTTGTAAGAATATTTTATGATTTTAAGCTTTTTTTTAATTTTTTAGGGATGCGGTTTGATGGTTGTAATCCTAACATTATCATGATAATAAATATTTTAAATTTGTTAGAATAATTTGTTATAACAAATATCCTAAATTTGTTAGGATAATTTGTTATCAATTTGATATGGTTGAATGGTTAGATGGTTGAAACAAAATCCCCTTTTTTTATGGAACCACACAACCTCCTTTTTATGTATAAAAGGAAGAGAGACACCTCCTTCGAAAGACATGCCTAACTCCTCCTTTTTCTCTCTTGGATGCCTAACACCCACTTTCTCTTTCTAAAACATTCTTTCTCTCTCTAGGATGTCCCTTTCTCTCTCTTGATTAATCAAGATTTGATCTTGATCAAGAAATTTTTTTAATTTGGAAAATCAATTGAAGAAGAAAAGAGGCGTTAGCATCCCTCGCAAGAAGGTTATCATCCACTCCTGAGAGGACATCATCCAAAGATCGGCTTCATCAAGCTTCATCCCAATAAAGAATATAGGTATGATCTATTATTTAATCATATGTTATTTCTTGTTAACTGAATCTGTTTCCTGAGGATCTTGAGCTTTGAAAATTAAATTTGTATTTATTTTTATCTTCCGTTGTGTGATATATAAATTTAATTCATATATAATATAATTTCTATTAGTGGTATCAGAGCCACCTCAGGCTTCAAATTCAGTTAATTTGATAGATTACCTAAGTTCTAGTTTTTATATATATATCTAAATTTACATGTGATGTGAAATATAAATCTTGCCATATGATGAATATTAAATATTTAATAAGTTTATTATATAATAATAAATATTATTTAGATTTGATTATGTTAAAAATTAAAAATTATAATTTATGTATGGCATAATCATAAAGGCTGAAAATTAACATATTATGTTTAGAATTTAATTTTGACATGATAAATAATGTGATTAAAATCTAAAATAATTATATTAATAAATATTAAATATTTAATAAATTTATTATATGATAATAAACATGAATTATTTAGATTTGATCATGTTAAAAAAAAAATTATGATTTATGTATGACATAATCATAAATGCTAAAATTTAACATATCATGTTTAGAATTTAATTTTGACATGATAAATAACATGATTAAATATAAAATAATTATATTGATGAATATTAAATATTTAATAAGTTTATTATATGATAATAAACATGAATAATTTAGATTTGATTATGTTAAAAATTAAAAATTATGATTTATGTGACATAATCATAAAGGCTAAAATTTAACATATCATGTTTATAATTTAATTTTAATATGATAAATAACATGATTAAAATCTAAAATAATTATATTGATGAAGATTAAATATTTAATAATTTTTATAATAATAAATATAAATTATTTATTTGATCATGTTAAAAATTAAAATTATGATTTATGTGTGACATAATCATAAAGGCTGAAATTTAACATATCATGTTTAGAATTTAATTTTGACATGGTAAATAACGTGATTAAAATCTAAAATAATTATATCATAAACATGATAATCAAGATTAAAATTAAAATTTTAAATTTTGATATGTTACAATGATTATAGATGTTAGGGATGTTATAATAAAGACCAATTAGGATTTTATGTGATGAAAATAAATTTATCATAACAGATAATGATAAGATAAATATTTAAAATAAATATTATAAAATATTAAAAACTTATCATAAATCCCTAAAGATCACTATCTTATCTTATTATAATGTGTAGTAGATGATAAGGTTTAAAAAAAATAGACTTAACCATATCATTGTTTGATCCTATGATCCCATAATTGGTCTAATCAATTGGGCTTAACTACATTGGTGTCTAGAAAAGTGCGATCATGATTTTTAATCGCTTCGTTCACTGTCTGAAAAAGCTCATTCAATGGGATCGAAGGGTATGCTAAATAGGACCCCATTGATCAGTTGATCTGACTATTGTTAAGGAAAGCTCTTAATTGATTAGATCAATAGGGCTAATTAGGATGGTAGCAATTGATTTGGTCACATGATTAGGGTTCCTAAATTAGATAGTGATCAGAATCCTAATTTGATTAGGAGTCCTAATTAAAAGATTGGATCTTATGAAATTTAGGTTAAATGAAATTAATTTAAAATTCACATATAGAATATATAACCTAGCATGATACAAATGTTGTACATGCATAATGGGACCTAGATGCGCTAAATTTCTCCACGAATATTAAGTCATTAGCCTTCCATTGTTCATAGTACAAAATCATTAGGGCATGAGATTTGTTGTGCCACAGCCAAGATCGAGTGAACTATGAGGAGTTGATTGGGGAACAATGGGTTGACTTAACTAGGTTAGCTGGCATAATTGGCTATAGTCAGGGTCAATCTAATCTAGAGGCAATGTTTAGGGTGATCACATCAGATGTGATCTAGGAGTCACATTTGATGTGATTGATAAAAATCTACCTAATTTGGCTTACTAAGATTTGTTGTGCTATAGCCAAGGTCAAGGTAAGTCAATTTAAGGATCCTAGCCCACTATAAAATTATTTGATAATTTTTGAGATTAATAGAGAAGGCTATTGAGCTTGATAAAATAGTTGAAGAAATTGATTTAATTAAAAATTTAAAATTATCATATTAAATCGATGATTTACATTCATAATAATTGACTCGTTCTATTTTCTTTTCAATTATTAGAGACATCATGAGTGTGAACATTAACCTTAGAGGTAACCTAGAGTCCAACAAGCTAATCGGACCCAATTTCCTTGATTGGCTAAGGAATGTAGTCAAAAAAAAAAGCCACTTCTATGGTAAGAATGTGCACTGGAAGTGTAACTACATGGCTTATCGGGTCAGCTTGAAAGATAAAAAGCATACGGATGCTTCTACATCATGTGCGTACATAATTAAGATGCTTTTTTCTATTAGTTCTTATTCCACTTAGGTATTGGATACTGGTTGTGGGTCTCAATTTATATTAATATGGAAACGATAAGAAATAGTAGAAGATTACGGAAAGATGAAGTGATCCTACGCATGGGGAATGGGGCAAAGGTTGCTGCATTAGCCATAGGAATTTATTCTTTATCTTTGCCCACAGGGCTTGTAATTGAACTTAGTAATTGTTACAATGTTTTGAATATAACAAAGAATATTATATCTGTTTCATGTTTATAATGGATGGGTATTCTTTTGAAATTAAAATAAAGGTATTTCTATTTTTAAAACAAAATGTTCTTTGGTTCTGCTGAATTGTTCAACGGAATTTATGTTCTTAATCTTCAAGCCCCTATTCTCAATATTGAATCAAAAAGATTAAAATCAAATAATTCTAGGGATTCGTACCTATGGCATTGTCGTTTAGGCCATGTAAATGAAACTCGTTTAACCAAGTTACATAAAGATGGATACTTGGGCTTATTCGATTGGGAATCATTTAAGGAATGCGAGTCATGTTTACTTGGCAAGATGACCAAGTCACCTTTTACCAGAAAAGCAAGCGAGCAACTGAATGTTTAGGTTTAGTACATTCGGATGTATGTGGACCCATCAACATTCAGGCCATAGGAGGTTTTTCTTATTTCATCATGTTCATAGATGACCATAGTAGATATGATTATGTATATCTGATGAAGCACAAATCTGAAGCCTTTGAAAAGTTCAAAGAATTTAGATGTGAAGTAGAAAAACAAACTGACAAGAGTATTAAGATACTTCGACCAGATCAAGGTAGTGAATACTTGAGCCATGAGTTCATAGATTATTTGAAGGAGAATGATTTTTTCTCAATAGACTCCTCCTGGTACACCGCAGCATAATGGTGTGCAGAAAGGAGAAATCGCACACTGTTAGACATGGTATATTCCATGATGAGCCTTGCAGATCTTCCAAAAATGTTTTGAGGTTATACGCTTGACACTGCCGAATATACCCTAAATCAAGTTCCATCTAAATCGGTCAACTCCACTCCCTATGAGATATGGTATGGAAAAAACCATCTCTTAATCATTTAAGGGTTTGGGCTTTTACGCTTATGTGAAGCGTAATGAATCAGATAAGCTTAAAGCTAGATATGATAAATACAATTTTGTGGGTATCCAAAACAAACAAAAGATATTACTTCTACCATTCACTTGGAAAAAGGTATTTATCTTAAAACATGCCACATTTCTAGAGAATGAGATTCTCACAATAGGTAGTGGAGTAAGATTGAACTTAGTGAAGCTTAAGAACCACAAATTTATAAAGACCAATTAAATGAAATGAAGCATATGCCGAATATGTGGGAGTTGAGCTGGAGACTCAACCCACATTCAGGCAGTCGTTCAAGTACACACCAGCTATGTAGATCTAGTAGGGCAATTCACATCCCTAAAAGATATGTGTTTCTCATAGAGGATGATGAGCCTACCAACTATGAAGAGGCAATGTCTAGCATTGACTCTGAGATATGGCTTAAGGCCATGAAATCTGAAATGGACTCCATGTATGACAATCAGGTATAGACCTTGGTTGATCCACCTGAATGGATAAAACCCATTGGGTGCAAATGGTTTTCAAAAAGAAAATCGACATGGATGGCAATATGATTACCTATAAGGCAAGGCTAGTTGCAAAAGGTTACAAGCAAAGACAAGGTGTTGACTTTGATGAAACCTTTTCACTTGTAGCCATGCATAAATCCATAAGGATTTTGCTTGCAATAGCAGCATATTTTGACTATGAGATCCGGCATATGGATGTCCAACCGCCTTCCTAAATGAAAATTTAGAGGATGTGTATATGACACAAAAGAGGGTTTGAATCCATAGATCCTAAGAAAGTGTGCAAACTACAAAGGTCTATTTATGGACTTAAGCAAGTCTTTAGAAGTTGAAACATCCGATTTGATGTAACAATCAAAGAGTTTGATTTCATAAAAAATGAAGATAATCCATGTGTGTACAAGAAGGTTAATGGGAGTGATATTGTTTTCTTGATATTATATGTGGATGATATATTATTAATAGGAAATAATGTATCCTTCCTTAAAGAAGTGAAAGATTGGTTGTCAAGTAAATTCTCCATGAAGGATTTGGGAGAAGCATCTATATACTAGGTATAAAGATCTATAGAGATATATCTAGAAGGTTGCTTGGATTGATCCAATCCATGTACATAGATAAGATGCTAAAGCGGTATAGCATGGAGGAATCCAAGAAGGGATTCCTATCAATGTTGCATGGGGTATATCTCTCCAAAGACATGAGTCCTAAGAACCAAGAAGATAGAGAGTACATGGATAGAATACCATATGCATCAGCAATTGGATCCATTATGTATGTGATGCTATGTACGAGGCCTGATGTTTCTTATGCCTTGAGTATCATGAATAGATATCAAGCAAACCCTGGTGAGAAACATTGGATGCAGTCAAGAATATCCTTAAGTACTTGTGAAGAACTAAAGATATGTTCTTGGTTTATGGAGGACCCAACTTATAGTTCGAGGTTACACGGATTCTAGTTTTTAGTCTGATAGAGATGATTATAAATCACAATCAGGCTATGTGTTCACACTCAATGATGGTGCAGTCAGCTGAAAGAGTTCCAAGCAGGAGACGACCGTCGACTCTACGATTGAAGTCGAGTACATTGCAGCATCAGATGCAGCTAAAGAAGCAATTTGGATCAAAAAGTTTATCCCTGAACTTGGAGTGGTTCCAAGCATTTTTAATCCAGTATTCTTGTATTATGATAACAATGGAGCTATTGCGCAAGCCAAGGAGCCAAGGTCTCATCAGAGGTCCAAACATGTACTCAGAAGATATCATGTAATTAGAGAAATCATTGGATGAAATGATATAAAAATAGAACGAGTCCCCACAGACAATAATATTGCTGATCTGTTCACTAAAGTTCTACCACAGCAGAAGCAGGATAGTCATGCTGAGTCACTTGGTATTAGATACATGGGTGATTAGCTTTAGTGCAAGTGGGAGATTGTTAGTGTGTGCCCTAAATCCAATCAGATTAGATGCTAGTTTGTACACATTTCTTTATGAATGCAAATCAAATTTATTGGTTTCTTTATCTATTCGGGTATAATATATATATATATATATATTAGATATATTTTACCTGTGAGATAAAGTCCAAAAGAATGTAAATTGTGCATATGAAATTTGTAATAGAGATTACAAATTGTGAGATCCAAAATTGCATATTATGGTTTGATTCTTTAAATTTTTCTAGTCGATGCGTAGATAGGACTAGACACTATCGAACGTTGATGAGACTAGCACACATTACATATCTTCACCCTTGTGATGAGCAGCTAATCTCGCAAGCTGAAGTATGGAGATACTTGGATAGGTGTGTGGATGCTCGTTATTATAACGGTGCATTGGATGATCCGTACAGAGACCCCATATGGATATTCTATATAGTGTTGATGGTTGATCTCTGATGATGGTGCGAGTGATCCTTTGACTTGAGATCTTCATTGCACCTCATGTGTGCAATGTCATACTTTAACGACATACAAACGTCGCTCTAGCCACAGATGGCAAATATGGTGTCAGTTGGGTATAACATGAAGCACATGAAGGTGGTATTTGATCAAGATAGGATTCGTCTCTTCTGATAGAAAGGGTTAAATCCCACGGTCACTTGATGGATTAAATTGACTGTTAAATCCTTGCAAGGTTAAGTTGAAATTCGAAATGGTTTCGAAGTTCTAATTCATGTGAGTCAATTTTTCTGAGATCAAGGAAATAAAGATCAATTATATGGTTGACATATTCCATACCACTGATTGATCTGAGATATGTGACGAAGGGATTGAATTGTACGGTAATCGTTCCTGTACAGGTGTTGATGACCACGTCAATAAAACCCTTAATACTTGGATGGTCATGATGCTTTGCTAGAGGCTGCTCATGATCTATAATCATGGATTCTTTGACTTAATCAAAGAGTTGATTTGGTTAAAGAATTGATTTGGACAAGGTGTTGATCAAGTTATTCCTAGGGTCAATATTAGGGACATTATTATTGCCAACATGTGAGGGACCTAATGGGTCACACACATTAAGGAGATTTTGGATGAAGTTAAAATGGAAATTAAGTTGGACTTAATTCAGATTAGATGACCAATTAATTATGATTGGGTTTGACTCAATCTTAATGAGAGAACATGAAATTGATGAATAGGATTCATCATAAGGAAAAATTTTATGTTCAAGGGAGAGACCTTTTGTACATATGATGTACATATAAAATTTATTAATTGGATACTCAATTAGGCTTGATCCATGTGATGGATGGCTTAGATTAATTGAGATTAATAATGTGGTATTTAATTGGGTCCATATGATGGCATATTTGATTCATGGAAACCCAATTGAACCGAGGGCTGAGATCGAGCTACATGGAAGATGGATCCATGCCCATGTGATGGACATGACACATCTCCATGTCATGGAGAAGGAAACGCCCATGATTTGAGGCGTCATCATGAAGCCAAATCCAAGGTTGGACGTTGGTTTCATGGACAACCAATTTCCTACTTTTTAGGGATGTGATTTGATGGTTGTAATCCTAACATTATCATGATAACAAATATCCTAAATTTGTTAGGATAATTTGTTATCAATTTGATATGGTTGAATGGTTAGATGGTTGAAACAAAATCCCCTTTTTATGGAACCACACAACCTCCTTTTTATGTATAAAAGAAAGAGAAACACCCTTTCGAGAGACACGCCTAACTCCTCCTTTCTCTCTCTTGGATGACTAACACCCACTTTCTCTCTCTAAAATATTTTCTCTCTCTAGCACATCCCTCTCTATTGATCAATTTGAAGAAGAAAAAATGCTAGCACCCCTCATAAGAAGGTTATCATCCAATCCTGACAGGATATCATCCAAAAATCTTCGCATAGATCACCATTAGAGACCGAACGCATGAATGGCTAATGGTAAATCATTTACCGGCTTCATCAAGCTTCATCCCAATAAAGAATATGTATGATCTATTATTTAATCATATATTATTTTTTTTAACTGAATCAAGAATTTTAGGCTTTGGAAATTAAATTCGTATTTATTTTTATCTTCCGCTGTATGATATATGAATTTGATTCATATATAATATACGTAATTCCCATCATGCACTAACAATATCTTCTGCAGATTATAGTTTGTCAATGCTATTATTTCCTTATGAAACCATTCTTTGTCTTTTCAGCAGTCACTGCAACATGAATCAAGATGACAGATTTTAACATGTAAAT
Source organism: Calamus simplicifolius (assembly GCA_900491605.1). Taxonomy (NCBI): domain Eukaryota; kingdom Viridiplantae; phylum Streptophyta; class Magnoliopsida; order Arecales; family Arecaceae; genus Calamus; species Calamus simplicifolius. The sequence goes on along the minus strand of UESW01003834.1, from coordinate 1,919,307 downwards.
AACATCAACGATGGTACACAATCCAAATGAAGAAATGCGGCATCTATCTGATCTTAATTCGTTAGAATTTCATCATGTTTCTATGTCAAACACTTGGGAAAATGTTTATGATTTGAGATGTAAATAATCTTGAATTTTTGCTGTATTTTCATTGCAGTGAATCTATTTGCAAAACGATGTCACAGAGCTTGTTTGTTATCTTGGTATCATGCGCTATACCAAATGTTGCAGGGTGACAGGAAATTATGAATAAAAAATATATAGTTTTTATGAATGCTTATATGCAAGGAAATTATATTTGAGTCCTCAGTGATTACGAATTACAAAGTTCAATATTGTTTTCTTCTCATTTAATTTAATTTTGTAGCCTAATTTTCTCTATTTGCAAATTGGAAGTCCTTGGAAAATGCGAGATCCACGCACTACATCATATGTCATTCTTAGTGAGAGATTTTAGTTATTGTCATCCATGATGGATGAGCTTGTCAAGGTGATTAAAGCGGTGACTAGATGCTTCAGGTCAAATGCATCTCTTAGAGTCAATCAAACAAGCTGTGGAAGATCACCAACTATGAGTTTCTAATTTTCTTTCTCCCCTGCTATGTGCCTGATTTCTCACAAGCCTATGCAGTAGATCTTTAAAGTTTTCAGTGCTAAATTTTTAACTCATCCAATGATGATTGAAACTGATATGTAAGAACTAGCAAGTTATATCAGATTTTACAGTGCACGCAGGTGATGCTTTTGGTTCTTTACTTTTGTGGAGGAAGGAATCGCTAGAATAGCATAGGATGACTCATGTCCCTTTTGCATGGATTGGACCTATGATGCAGCAAGTGCCTCAAAATGCATGCTAGTGACCGTGAAAAATTCAGAATGGTATCTTAAGATTTTCCATATCTATAGTCTGATCTTTAGACCAATCAGGATGGTAGCCTTTGACTCTGAAAGCTAAGTTTTATCAACAAGGGAATACTATGTCTTTCAGAAGTGTTACATAATGTTCATGAATAGTAAAATTATTCTCATCCCCTCCTTTATATGCAATAATTGCATCATATCTTATCGAACTGATTCAAACCACAGATCCTTTATCAACTAAGCATACATTTTCTGCCAGATTCTCAGCCTTTTTCAACACGGTAACGCCAACGAAGGTCTACCAAGATGGTAAGACCGAAGAATTCTTCTTGTTCGGGCTTCTGGAAATTTAGGCGTCCTAAAAAGATCTTCCTACCCCCTCCCTTTAGAGGATAAAAATATTAGAAGATCAGCGCCTTGCCCCTTGTTCCAAGATTCCGTTGCACTGCTAGTTCTTGTGGACCACGCAAAATGGATTCAATTCTACTCCTTTACAAACTATGACTGTAGTTGACTGCTTCCAGAAGCAAGCTAATTGATCTTTGTAGTGAGGGGTTTAGATAGTTGAAACCATGGAGTGTATTGGCCACCTCCTTTCCCTTCTACTGTTATTGCAGTTATTGTATAGATAAGATATGTTGAATCTTTCTAAATTGATGGTCTAGACAAATTCCATACAGATAGATTGATGTGAAGACAATGCTTGGGCACCTCCAACTTGTAGGGAAGGACCACTTGACTGAAAAATGATATCAGCCTGTGGAGATAGAAAGGAGGGGAATCCAGAGCCATTGCTTTACTGGAGATGGACATGAGATGATAAGGATTCTAAATATCAGCAGTAATGTGTCTTAAGGACGGCTTCCTGGCTCTGTTTCACTGGGTCCCTTTCATTGGAGGGGCCGTATTACCAGCCAATGCTCTCCTAATCAACTTGTTTGGCGGGATCAGCTCTTTTCCTTGGATCCAAATCTGCCACACCTTTGGAAAGGGGAGCACCTTTAGTATCATTATGATGAGCATCTAAGGTTGTCAGTGAAGAAGGATTATGTAAATCAATAATGATAGCTTGAGTAGGCCAACCCCCTGAAGTACCTGAGGGAGTGTGCTGTCTCTTTTTCCTCTTTGAATGTTGGTTATCTACACTGTATTATATATATATATTATATATATATGTTTTCAGTTTTTTTATGATAATTATGTGACCCTAGACATATAAAGTTCATTTTCAGCAGAGAGTATGCATCAATAGCTTGTTCTTAGATTTGTGGAGTGCAATTTAAACCAATGACATTGCAACGAATGCTAATATATGGTTTATTTGCAGTTGTTCTACACTATGGTACCATATGAAGTCCCCAACTGATATTTAAGAGACAGTACAGCAATTCTAGATTATTCAGCTGCAATCCCTCTGGCTTGCCCTTTTGCCTCCAACTTCAGAGGAGATTCTCTCTTTGATCCTTTGGAGCGGGAATATGATAAAGGTTCAGCAATTTGGAGAGGACCAAGACCAGCATGGTTCCAAGGATTAAGGTTCCTCCAATCAATATGGTGAAAAAAAGATTGAGATCTCAAAATTTGGTCAAAACTAAACTAAACTATCAGCCAATTCTACGAAGATCTCATGCAAGATTCTGTGCTGATATTTTCAACATTCCAAACCTTATTTATGCACTGTATTTGTTAGCATTGGCTGTTTTAGAAGCTAACAAGCAGACATAATTTCTGATTATTTATGCATTGATATCCGAGTTATGAACAGTAATTTAGACCATTTCTTTGCTTTTGGGCATTCATATTCTATTTTTTCCTCCAGTTTGTGAGATACTATAGGAGGCTAGATAAAATTTGGCTTGAATCAACAAGATGAGATTAGGAGGTCATTTTCATCCCATGGTGAATTAGGATCCATGAGTTGTAAGCCATATGAATTCCTAGCCAGCTAACCTATGCGGTTGGGTTAGTACATAAGGACAAGATGAGAATTTTTGTCCAACAGACCTTTTCTTTGAAATTTCTGAGCTTTTTTTATGGGTGACATGACTTGGATGCTGCTCTGATCAATCCAGTCACTAGTTGAGCCATCTTAAGAGCGAATAATAGACCTACCTTAGAATCATATCATAAAATGTTTGTTCCTATCTTAAAAGTTGAAGCAATTGGACTAGGTAATTAGGATGTGGTGGCCACAAAAGCAGGTGGAATATGCCAGCCCAGGTGAGCATAAACCTTAATGAAGGCATCTTATTGCTAGCTAAAAGAGGTTAGGTCCGGCTGGGTAGCATTATCCATTGACGTGATGGCTTATTATTCCCAAAGTCCTCCCTTATGATATTTACACCCAAACTCCTAGTAGATGCTATGGGAATCATGCATATTATGAATTGTAATGTGGCTTAGTTTCACAACATGTTGGGTAGGACTAAGAATGTGGCTTAGTTTCACAACATGTTGTCATGGTTAGTCAAATAAGATGGAGACTTCAACACCATCACCAACTTTCTGGTAACCTGAATAATATTTCTAGTAAGCATAGGAACAATATTTTTTAAAATTATTTAAAAAAGTAATGTCATATTAGTCATGACATTTTCCTCAAATGATTCCCTTTGAAGTATGTGAATGATCAGAGTTATTAATTGGTTCATCAGTTGTTAATAACTTATGGAAAAAACACTCATAGATCACAAATTGATGATGATATCTATTCTTGTTAGTGATGTTAGCGTTCAGTATCATTTAGTCGTCCTTGACTCTCTGATGCCTTCTTTTACACTAATTAATGGGCAGATATATTAGCAAACTTACAGTATTACTTCTGTTAAACTTTTCTAAATGAAAAATACTTGAATTCTTTTCAAACTTTCCCTTTTTTTGAAAAAAAATAAAAATAAAAATAAAAGACAACCATTCCTTGTCCACCATCCTATACCCACTCTGCCCCGCCCAAGCTTAGGTCCAGGCCTTGAGAAATTAACCTACCACTCACAAACTCAGAGTTTAACATAATGAGAGGTTGAAGTGAAAGCCTGTACCTCCTTGTGTAAAGTAGCAAGATATTGTACCATCTAAAGTGAGATTCGGTTGTAAACCTTTTTGATGAACTTCTGTACTTTTTTTTTTATTTCAAAGCTTGTCTCTAGTCAGATCATCTATGGATGAAGACCCTGTGACCATGTGAGGGAACCCCATCTTACCTAATACAACAAATAACCACATCAGCAATATGTTGCAAGATATTTTACCCCATTAAGAGCAAAACAAGACAAAAAAAAAAAAAAAATGTTCCATATATTGATCTCAACTATCTATCTACTTGTTGAACTTTAAGTGGAGACAGAGAAGCCAATGCTAGTTGGATCACATGTGTTGAGATCCAATCCAAAGTAAAAGACTAGCTACGAACGATTTGGAACATAGCATCTACTAGGGTGCATTAGGAGCCTCCCTTATCCTTTCGGGCTTATATAAGAAAGCAGCTGAAGAGAACCCATTCCCAAAGCTGAAAGCCCCCAAACTTGAACATGTAAGCAGACAGCTCTTGCTGGGTCAGTACTTCATTTTAGAAGGCCGAAAAGGACATCATGTTGTCGTATGGCATTAACATTAACCTAACCTCATGGGTCATGTCCATTTCATGTCATAGGACTGTTGAAGAAAAAGAGTTTTTGGAAATTTTTATCTGATTAATTTAAGCAATAAGAGAGAGGACAGAAGAGGGAGCAGACCAAATCTCCTTCTGAATCCGAATCCGAATCCCCATTCCTGTTTACAGGAGATGGTGTACAAAAAGCTGAGACTTTTCTCCAGAAAGGGATGGGACCAGGTAGGTTTTGTTCTCTTTATGAGGGGCCTTCAGGTTTATTCGGGTTAAGTGGCATCTTCTTGCCTAACAATGGTCATCAAAAAGATAAGAAATGCTTTGTGGGCTGTTTAGATGTTGGAAAACTTTATCCCGGCAACAAGGTCCAATTGCCTGAAACTTTCTGTTCTAAAGAGACAGGAAACAATAAAAAAAAAAAAAAAAAGTAAGGGAAATCTAATAGAAGCCATTGATTGGATTGTTCTTACCCATCCTGAATTTTAGAAATAAAATACTTCTTGTCCTAAGATGATTTGTTTTATCCCTAAAAAATGGAGATTACTTACTTATTGGGCTGCTATTTGTGAACAAAAATTACTGACAAGTTCTTATCAAGAGGCAAGATGTCTCGGCATCCAAAGATCCTCTACATGTCGTGCACGTCACAAATCTTTACTTTCCTTCTTTTGGAGTAGACCCTATGTTGACCGTGAAGAGACTTGGCATGCAAATAAAAGAAGTTGTGGTTTATAGCACATGTAGATGTCTAATGAACAATGATAGAGACATGAAATTAGTTATTTCACTGTTATATTTGGGGGAATAAAATTATCATTGCATGAAAAAAAGTGGTGAGCTTTGTGAGCTAAATTGCTACTTACTTTTAAAGACTTGATCAAGATCATTTATCTTATCACTTAGATACGGATGGATATTAGTTATTTAGAATCCAGATTTCAAATTTCATGAAATGGAGCAAATTAAAGATGGGCATCATTCATCATAATTTTTGTTGACTTAAAAGTGAGTGATATTTAGTGGAGAAGACATCATGTAATAACTCGTTATGAAGTCGCATCCATATAGCCATTCCAAATTGATGGGATAAAGTTTCTTTTTGAAGTCTTTAATGAATAGAAATCATTCATTATGGAGATAGTGAGAAGAATGATTAAAAAAGAATAAAGTAAAAGGGAAATTTTTCTATAAAGGATTTGAAAAGGAAGGTGATTCCCCACTAGATGGGAGACAAAAGGAGATGAAAGGTTCCCCCAAACCATCCCTAATACAAATACAATAAACCGACATGATTCCCCAAAGTCATTTTGATTCTTGCCCACCCCTTCACACACGAGACTTGTATGCCTCATCTTGTGGCTCTCAATCAAACTAGTCACACCACCTTATTCTAACTTCCTTTTCCAAGAATTATTCGCCAACTGGCTCCATCCCATCACCTCTTTGCTTATAAGGAGAACCCCTGGCTGCTACTTCCCCACAGCACCTCAGGCATTTTAGTCCAGTCAAACTAACTAAGCCTCCATCCATCATATCTTCTCCCTCTCCCTCTCCCTCTCCCTCTCCTTCCCCCTTGGGACTGACTGACAAAGCTATATCTCCCTCTTAACACTCTTCTCAACTCTTAACAGATATGGCTTCAGGATCGCTCTCGCGCAGCTCGGGCTCCTCCTCATGGACCCCGAGGCAGAACAAGCTCTTCGAGCGAGCGCTGGCAGTGTACGACACGGACACGCCCGACCGCTGGCAAAACGTTGCGCGTGCCGTCGGGGGGAAGTCGGCCGAGGAGGTGAAGCGGCACTACGAGCTGCTCGTTGAGGACCTCAAGCACATTGAGTCGGGCCAGGTGCCATTCCCCAACTACACTAACAGGCCCTCCGATGCGGAGCAGAGGTACGTAGTCAATTTGGGTAGTAGTGGGTTGTGCATTCCTCTCACTCCTTGCATTACTTTTTCTCTCTCTCTCTCACCATCATATTCCTTCCTTCCTCTAGTTGATTCTCTCATCCTTTTTTATTTGTTTTATAGAAGAAGACTGGAGAGTTGAGATAATTAGAAAGCACTTTCCAAATTAATGGTGCTGTTCAGTAAGACCAAACCGATGACCCAACGTGGAAATTCAATACTCTGCTTTGTTGTTTATAAAGTCTAAAAGGGACCGTGTCCACGCTTTCTTCCATCTAACTCTTCCTCCATTATCGTTCCATCAGGCATTGCAGCATCCCACTCGTCATCTTACATCATGTTGGCCAACTTATCCTTTCCCTTAGCTCTAAAGAATGAGTACTACTTTGAGATGGAATGGTTGTCACAGGGCCAAAAGATTCAGCTCTCAAAAGTCGAGTCACGATTATAAAGAATCTACCTACATTCTCTTCCTAATGGATGAACAGTTGCTAACAGTTGAGCAAAGGCTAACTAATTACCCAAGATGAGATGCTAGTTATGTTCCACACTAATTAAAAGCTGTCTGCAATTCACTGTTCCATTCGGTCTTCCTTTCTATGTGGGACATGGTGGACCCATCACCTTTTTCTCAGCTCTCCTCCTTCCCCAACTTCTTTTAAGTTTGCTGCTGCTGCTACCTTTTCTTTTATTATAAAATAATTAGACTTGACTCTGAACAGTAGCCGTCAGTTGGGTAAAAGGCCAGCCTGAAATCCCAAGTTGGGATTCTTGTTTTTATGTGATAACAGTGAGACTCTATCCTCATTCATTCATCGCTCAGCTAAAATTCCTTATCCTTGTCCCCACCAAGTTCACATGACATCTAATCCTAACACACCGTATCTCCATGTGCCACTATAGAGTCCATCCCTTTAAATTTTCAGGATATATATATATATATATCTGTTGGTTCCCAGGCTTACGACTAAACCAAGCTCTTTGAATATTCTTTTCCATTTCATGCTCTCTTGTTGTAGGATTGTAGCCCTTCATTTGCTTCATGCTCTCCTGCTGTCTTGCTGGAAAGGTTTTCTATCATATTATAACTCTTATTTTTGCACCTCCAGTTGGTGACAAAACATGGTATAGTTTGACCATTTGTTAATATATGAATGTTGATTGGTATTTTTCTCACTCTTTTGCAGGCTAAGGTACCTCAAGCTCAATTAAAACAAGGACTAGAAGGAAGTACCCAAGTGTGTATTATGTAGTAATTAAGGCCATTGTTCCTCTGATGAAAACAGATCAGAGCAAAGAACCATGATGCATATAGCTGATAGCTAGCTTTTCCTTTAGTCTTGTTTCTATCTATATGCATGGTTCTTCTCTTCAACTATGTGTATATTTATGCAAAGGCTGCCCCCAAATGGTAGATTGGGCTGGGCCTTCTTATCAGGTGTCCTTACTTCTCAATGGAAGTTCGTTTACATGTAAGTCTATCTACTCTTTCATGGCATGGAAAACCTACATGGGTTATCTTCTTTTTTTTTTTTTTAATTGAGGGGAAAGGAGGCAACAAGAGCCCACCACAGGGATTATCTTCATTTTCTCTTGTTATCTCTTCCATGACTAAGACTACTTAATTGATCAGAAGGGAGAGTATCATGTGGATTCTGCACAACAGCATCAACTCCTTGCTATAGAAGTCCAATCAGCACCTAACAAGAGACGGGAAGCCAATCTACACCAAACAATTTAAGGCACTACAGAACAAACAAGCCACCTATAAAAATAGGGTGGTATTGCTGAGTGCCCCGGGGCACTCGTTAACGATCATTTGATGGGCAATTAGTGGCTCTATTAACGAGTCCCAACAAAGCTTGAATATTGTCATTGGATGTGTTGGACGGTAGTATTATAGCTTTGTCTAATATTAAATCAGGAAATAAATTTTTTTATGATTTTATTTATAAATTATAGAAACATAATTTTTTTTATATCCCCTAAAAGACCTCATTAAGAGGCTTCACTGCAGACTGAGTTAAATATGATTGATGATGGCTATTTTAGATATTTGACTAATTGACTTAATGATAGAAGCCAAGAATCCTCTCATGATTGGTTGAAGATCTACAAAAAGTGTTGTAACCTCCTACAATAGAAAGAAAAGGGGAATGTTGGTTAAAAACTTCTAAGAGAATGCTTCGGATCATGAGTTGAAACCATGGTTATCTGAGTCAACTGTTGGTAAAGACTTATAAAACTGTTCATTAACTTGCGTAGATCCTTTAAAACTGGACAATCACATCAGTTAAATTCATGTAGTCAGAATGCAAAATCAGTGAGGGAGTTTCTTGCACAAGCTCCAATAATGAACTGTTTCACTAAAGTTGAGTGTCTAATTTCAGGCACGCCAGTTAATCTACAATCCCTATTGAGGTAAGACGACCTCACTTCAATTACAGCTCCTAATTTGCAGCATGGCAAGGAGTTATGAGCAATAACTAATGAATAGAACCACAAGAATGAGGTGAAGAAGGTAGTGCAGGCAAAATTTCTGATAAGTAATGTGGCCAAGAAGACCTCTGCTTGAAGGACCAAGTAAATGAACTAGGGAGTAAACATATCATGCCGCCATTATTGCAAAGGACTCTGACAGGAGAAAACTAACACATTAATCTGCATTTCAAGAGGCTAAATAGCTAATTCATTTTTTTCTCCTTTTCTTTAACACAATAATTGAGCCGAGAGATTCCAAATCTGCCAGCAGAAATGGAGAAACGATTTAAAGAACAAAATCCTTATTGGTGACAACAATCAATAAGATTTCAAGTGGCATTAAAGAAGGATTCCTACCTTCCAGTACAATGCACGGGGGGGGGGGGGGGGGGTCAGATAGCTGTGCCAGTGTCTAAGCTCGGCAATTTATTATAGAAGAGGCCAGAACAATACAAGGTGGTTAGATTGGTTCATTATTCTGAAAGGCCTTAAAAAATTAACTTTAGCCTGGAAGACTCATTTTCCTTCATTGTATAGGCTTAATTCATTGCCCAGTAGGTTAAAGCTAGGAAGATTCAAAACAATGTTAGGATGGCAGATCTGGAGAAAAATTAATTTCTTCATGCATCAGTAGCAGAGATCAAACACTGGGAGGTAGTCCATCAGCCCTTACCAAATCAGCAACGCAAACTCAAGTGGAGCGCAAACCTCTGCTCCTATTAGATTTAGAAAGTTTGAGAACTCTTTGTTCAATTGTCATAACCGGATTCCATTCATCAATGTTCCCTGGTAGGCTCTAGGGTACAAGCATTCAAGTCACCGGCCAAAGCTGCAAAGCAGCGAAAGCTACAAACAGTCATACAAAGCTGATCTGAATTTGTTAATCATTGATGCAACATTACACTAACAAAATAGTCAAGCAAAGATAAGAAACAGTGCTCCGATGTAGCTGCATGTGTGTTTATATTTTTCTGCATCTCTCCTATGACAAATGAAGAACCTCAAGCATTATAATTTAACAAATCTTATAATGTAACAAAATGAATAAATAAATAAAACCTTTTGAACCCCTTGATCCTGTTCACGTTGCACATATATCCCGTGTCCTCTAAAATGTTTTATTTAGATCCATCAAATTACCTTTTATCAACAATTTGCCACTTCGGTCCATCTCTGTTAGCAATGTTTTATTTAGATCCATCACTGTTAACAAGACCTTAGTAAAGGACTGATGTGACTAGCACATGAGGCTTGCCTTGGAATCTCAATTGAAGAGGGAAATGGGAAGCAGAAGCCTCCACCTCCCACCTTCCTGTCTCAACTGCCTCCAGACCCTCCTCGCTAGGACTGGAATCAGGCTGCACAGCATTGGGTTCTAGCCCGGGCCTGGCCTGAAAAATTATAGGCTTTGAGCCAAGCCATGGCCCCAAATATTTTTCAAACTTCAGATACAAGCCACCAAGGGCTGAGGGTTAGTGCCACAATTTTGAATCAAATCTGGTTCAAGGGATGTTTCTGACTCTCCACAGATGCGGAAAGCATCGAAATCTAATTTAGGATATCTCTTTTGCATTAAGGTGACAAGTTCTTCTCATCTTTAAGGGAAATAGGAGTTGAATACAGCTTGAATGATTCTATATTGTATTATTGAGTCATCCACATTCCTCGGCTTGTGCAATGACTTTGGTGCAAAAGTTCTTATAAAACATGTCCACAATTTTCTCCCACTTACTCAGAAGGTTGGTTGTGTTCTGCTTCATTTTTTGTTTACATCAAAATGTAAGGACTATATGTGGAACATACACCAACTTGATTTTATAAAGCTTGCCGCACCTCATCCTCTTATGGCCCAAAATAGGTCCTCACCTATGGATTCCTAGTTCAGGAGTCTGCCATCGACTTCCACCGTGCATCAGTAATGTGCATCAATAATATTATCAGTAGCTGCCTTATATTTCTTTGATATGGTCCTAATTACACTGTTGCTTATGTGGCCACCAACGACACAATGGGACATATGCTTGCAGTAAAGCCAGTAGCCTTGTTCTTTCTTATTCACTATGGTATGATAAAATTTATCAGCCTACATCAATCACATGTTATGCTCTGCATCTATTGTGATTGACTGGAAGTTATGATGATGAACATGAGATGGTTTGACATATAAATCATTTTCATTTGTGGGAGAGACAACAAGGACAGGTAAGGGTTTGCAAGAAAACCGATTAAACTGTAAAACCAACCTAAATTGTGATTTTGGTTCGGTTTGAAGTGGTCTTTTTGGTCTTTTAGTTTGGTTTCAGTTTAAAATTTCTGAAATAAAAAATTCGGTTCGGTTTTAGTTTGGATTTTTAAAAAATCGTTATAAACCAAATCGAACCTGTGTATGTGTGTTGGACTTTTATTTGTACTATGATTAAAATTGAGATACTACAAGCATGCATAAATACATGGATTGTATAAGAGCTATGATTTTTTCTATTGTGAATAACTGGACTACAATTTGATCATAAAAGTTTACGATAAAAACCAATCTCATGGTCATCTAAAACAGGTAAAACGATAAACCAAACCAAATTTCTTGGTTTGGTTTGATTTATTGGAACAGTTAGTTCGGTTTCAGTTTTGATTTCAGTTCTAGCTTTAAGAAACTGATTCAAATTGGTTTAATTTCAAATATATCTCTAATAGGGATAGCAACTGCTCAGGAATGGCCCAGGACGGCCTCTACCGGTCCTCGTCCCCATTGGAGAAACCTCCCCATTCTCCATCCCGTTAAACCATTATAGTTAACGGGACAGGAATAAGGATACCCGGTCGAGCAAACGGGTTACCACTGGCCGTTTATATTAAAAAAATAAAATTATTTCATTAAACTTATAATTTACTGAAAGTTTAAAAAAATACTAATAAAAAGTTCTGGCTTTAATGTTCAGTGCGGTTGCATGAAAGAAGAGAATAGACAGAAAATTCAAACATGTTTTACTAAGTTTTTTAGTATATATATATTATTTATTTTAAATTTTAAATATTTAGTATATTAATATATATATCAACTCAACTCAACTCAACTCAACTCATCTAAGCCTTTTTCCAACTACATGGGGTCGGCTACATGAATCTGCTTTCTCCACTCTGCTCTATTCAAGACCAAGTCGACATTCATATTACAAATAGTTATATCTTTTTTAATTATTTCTGTCCATGTTAGTTTAGGTCTACCTCTCCCTCTATCCTTACCATGGATTGTTAAAAGATCACTCTTTCTAACTGAAGCATCTAAAGGTATACGTTGTATATGTCTAAACCATCGCAATCGATTTTCTCTCATTTTATCTTCAATTGAGGCTACTATCATTTTTCTTATAAATTTATTTTTAACTCTATCTTTTAAAGTTTTACCACATATCCATCTTAACATACGCATTTCTATTACACTTAATTTATTCGCATGTTTCAATATTACCAACACTTTGTTCCATATAGCATAACTGACCTAATAGCGGTTTTATAGAATTGTTCTTTTAATTTTAATGGAATACGCCGATCATATAATACTCCCGAAGCACTCCTCCACTTAATCCATCTTGCTTTAACTCTATGATTCACATCTTCACCTATTTCATCTTCTTGCTGGATAATTAATCCCAAATACCTAAATTTTTCACTCCTTGATATCTCTTGGCTTGCAATCTCCACCGTTTCTTCATTTATTTTTTACTCCCACTAAAATTATATTTTATGCATTCAATTTTAGTTTTACTAATCTTAAAACCTATAAATTCTAAAGCTTGTCTCCAAATCTCTAGATTAGTATATACTCCAGATTTAGTTTCATCAATTAATACTATATCATTTGCAAATAACATACACCATGGGATATCATTTTGAATATGTTTGGTTAATTTATCCATAACTAATACAAAAAGATACGGCCTTAAAGCAGATTCTTGATGTAAACCTATAGTAATTAAAAACTTACTAGTTTCTCCTATTGTTGTTTTAACAATAGTTATTGCTCTATCATACATATCGTTTATCAATTCTATGTACCTTTTGGTAACTTCTTCTTTCTCTAAAACCCACCATATTATTTCTCTAAGTACTCTATCACATGCTTTCTCTAAATCAATAAAGACCATATGAAGGTCTTTTTTCTTTTCCCTATATCTCTCTATCAATCTTTTTAATAAATAAATAGCTTCCATAGTCGATCTTTCAGGCATAAATCTAAATTAATTATTTGATACCAAAGTTTCAGTTCTTATTCAATTTTCTATTACTCTCTTCCATAATTTCATTGTATGACTCATTAGCTTAATCTCTCTATAATTTGCATAATTTTGACTATCTCCTTTATTTTTGTATATGGATATTAAATATACCTTTTTCTTCAATCATTCGATATTCTTTTAGTTACTACAATCCTGTTAAATAATTGGTTAACCACATGACTCCAATTTCTTTCAAGCATTTTCAAACCTTAATAGGATCGCATCTGGTCCTAATGTCTTTGCATTTTTCATTTTACTCAAAGTCTTTTAACCTTAAACATGCTAAATTGACGAAAAAATTTATGTTCATTTGTTACTCCTATATTATCGCATCCTTCTACCCTTAAATTTACTAAATTATTTTTATTTAATAATTTTTTAAAATAACTTTTTCATTGTTCTTTTATTTCTTCTTCTTTACTAAGACTCTTTCATCTTCATCATTAATATATTTAATATAGTCAAGATCTTTTATTTTTTTTTCTCTTAGTTTTGCTAGTTTATATATAGTCTTTCACCTTCTTTCGTGTGTAGTCTATTATATAAATCATCATAGGCTTTAAGTTTGGCATTACTTACTGCTTTTTTTAGCTTCTTTCTTTGGATCCATATACTTTTTAAAACTTTCTTCATCCTTAGCCTCTTGCCAAATTTTATAGTTTGTCCTTTTAAACTTGATGGCAGCTCAAATTTCCTCGTTCTACCACCAAGTTATCTTTCCTACTAGTCCTATTCCTTTTGATTTTCCTAAAACTTCTTTTTCTATGTTTTTTATGCATTTAGTTACTTTTTTTCCACATTAAATTGGAATCACTATTTATATTAGTCATTTCTCTTACTAACTTTTCTTTAAATAATTCTAGTTTTTCTCCTTTCAAATTTCACCATTTAATTTTTGGATTAATAGTTTTACGTTTTACTCTAGATTTAATTTTTATCCATAAATCTTCTACCATTATCCTATATTGTGAAGTTAAACTTTCTTTTGAAATAAATAAATAAATAATATATATATATATATATATATATATATATATATATAATTTAAATATATTATATTAAAGCAAACGGGAATAGGGATGGATAAATAGGAACGAAGCGAAGGATACTATCCCTGGTCATTTACTCGTTTAGCCATTAACGGCCATTTGCCCGTTTACCCGTTAAGCCGTTTAGACAAAGATTTTTCAATCCATTAGAAACGGTATCGGCCGGGTAAACGGCCAAACTGAAAAAATTGCCATCCTTAATCTCTAAACTAAGCTGACCCGATGCATGCACAACCTTAAGGATAGGTTTCCTTGCAGCGGTTAAGTAAATTAACAAATATTTTGATGGCTGATTGAAGGACAATGTGTAGGCAATACTATTTGAGGTACGCACAAGCCAAAAGGATGCATAAATTGAAAGGGAGACTGTGGTTGAAGAAGCATTGGAAAAAGTTTTCATAGACTATGTTAGACACCTCCACCTCTGCCAATATTAAGACAAGAGGAGAAAGGCGAAGGACTTTGAAGGAAGAAGATGCTAGAAACACCGAGCTGCCAATCATTGGTAATGGTGGCTGCATAAGAGGGGTTAAAATGCGTGTTTCCCTACTGTGTCATCAACGACTTTGAGGTAGAGAGCCAGCAGCAGTAGTGGTGGACAAAAAAACTGAAGCAAAGATGACAGTTATTGGGAAGTGTTAACAACAATTTCATTGACTTAATGGAAAAAGATAGAGAGGTTGGTCGAGGTACGGGACCTTGATGTTGGCAGCAACAAGGATGAGGATGAAGTGGATAGCAAGCAGGGAGAAGTGAGGTGAGAAAGACGCATGGTGGAGCTCAAAAAAAAAAACAAACACTGATGAAAGGGTATTTTCATTATTCAAGAATAATTGTCAAGGACGATCATAAGAAGGATAGACCCAAGGGGAAAATTGCAACAAAAAGTAACCTTACAGTTAAATCTTGAAGTTATCTGTGCAATGGTACAAAATCCAGAGGTCAAAAGGTAATTTTTCCAACAAATAACGGAAAAAAACTACAGAAGATAATTCATTCCATCTCTCCTGTTACAATCGAACCTATTCCAGTGATATCATTATGCAAAGCTGCTAAATAGCATGGACTAAAGACAGAGATCATTGCCCTATTCAGTCCTACTTGTATTTGTCTTTATCATGCATCTCCCCCACCTGATAATCTAATAAAATCATTTGGGTAAAGGCGAGAAGCAATGCATTTTATACTCCGACTAGTGTCATGGAATCATGAAAAATGACTTGCCATAATAGAAGAAGTCATACATAGAACAAAAGATTATGAATGAATTGATCTAATGCTTGCTAGTAGAGTTTCTTCAATAGATATGACAAAACTATGGACGGGAGGACAAAAAAAAAAAAAAAAGAGAGTACCTCTTTTCCCTTTCTCCATCCATTGATTGAAGAACACCATTCAAAAGTCCTCTTTTTTTCATCCTAAAAGTTTCAAAGGTTTCATCTCATCGGCCATCACCTTCAGAAGAAACAGAGAACCAAAACAGAGTAATCAGAGCACACGGAGAACGTCATCGAACCCGGTCGCAGAGTCACCAGCGCCGCCGTCGTGTTGGTTATAAGGGAAGAGAGCCCTCACCATTCCATTCACCGCCACCATAACGTAGCCCTCGGACCGGACACCGAAGCCCTCCACCCCTCCCCTAAAGTCGAGCGCCATGCCAAGCGCCCTCGCCATCTCGGCGTCCGGGTCCGACAGCATCATCACACCGCACTCCGACGCCCCCAGATGCGCTCCCCAAGCCCGCATCACGTACACATCGTTCGCCGCCACGCATGCCACCAGCACGGCCCCGGCGGCACTGCCCCCCTTCGCCCTCATCTCCCCCGCCCTCTTCACTAGCCTCTCCGGCGACAGACCGAGGGCAGCCGCGCTTCCGCTGCCGCCGCCGCACCACCACCGGGGGCGCGGCGAAGGAGCGAAGGCGCCGGGGACGGCCATGATGACAGCCTTCCGGAAGCGAGTGACCTCCGCAAGGGAGACGGTGCGGACAGCGCCGTCGTGGTCGACGTAGGAAAGGGTGGCATCCGGAAGGCGGTCGCCGACGGAAACAGTGTGCGGAGAAGGGAGGGCGACGGCGGCGCGTGGAGGTCGGAAGAGGGGGTGGGGTCGGGGACCGGGGAGGCCGTAGAGTCCGAGGAGAGAGGAGCAGTAGGAGCGGGGGAGGGAGTAGTGCGGATTCCAGGAGGCGGAGATGGGGCGGGCGGGAGCTGTGGAAGGAGACGCGGAGAACGCCGCCGTGGACGGCGGCGCTGGTAACGATGATGACGACGACGACGACGACGGTGGTGGCGAGGAGGAGGATGGAGAAGGGAAGCCGCGGGCGGCCGCAAAGGTGGCGGCGATGTTGTTGACGGAGGCTGCCATCGTCTCACCCTCTCCCTCTCTGGCTCCTTCCGCAGGCTCCGCTTCGGTCCGTCATTTTTTAAGGAGTAGGGTTTCAGGGTTTCGATACAAATAACATTACAGCATGCGTCATTTACTGCAAATGGTTTATTACCACGTAAAACAATAAGGTGGACCCCACAGAATTCGAAAAGGTCGGACCGGTGGATGGACTGGAGGGAACCCGAGGGAACATTGTCGGATATCCACGACGCTCTGCCGGCGAATACGATTGCGTCAAAGAGCTGTAAATTAGAAACACGCAACAGCTATACCAACCAACAGAAAATGGAGACGTACCTATAACGGAAAAAATTGTCGCCATCTCGCGATGGAGTAGAGCACGTGTTGGACTCTGAGTTGATATAAATCTCTGCTCTGAGATACAGGTTGAATTTTGACGTATGATTCCCGAAAGATCTCCTCAGTTATTTTTTATATTTTTCTTGGTTAACATAAGGAAGGAGTTATTGTGAAGAACAGCTGTTTTGTTACTTCAATCTTTTCCTTAATTATTCAATAATTAAAGTTGACGAAGTCTTTCAGAGATGTGAACTGAACCGGGTTCGACTCCAATCGACCCATACTTTTGGGTTAACGTTGGGCAATGCAATGAAATCTAACTATGATCTGCCATAACCAAGAAGTCTTCATGGTGGAAGGAACCAAGTGGGATAAGATTGGTTCCATATAAGGTGGAATTAATATTAATATTCCTAAGGAGAAACTAAACTATTTTTGAGGATATACTTAGGCATTGTTTGATACATGGGATAAGAGGGGATATTCCTCTTATATCCCCTCTTATCCCCAAAAGCTATAGTTGCAAGGGTTATCTTTGAAAAAGTTTAACCAGAGGGATAACCCATGTTTCGGTTATCCCCTGGGCTTATTCCCTAGGGAACCCAGGAATAACTAAAGTTATCCCTTAATGGCAGAGTGGTAATTTTAAAAAGGTACTTATCCCCTCAGCTATCCTCTGGATAAATGTTATCCTGTATATTTATTCAGGGATAACCAAAAAGCTATCAAATACTACCTAATTTATTTATGAGCCATTAATTAGCCAACATGCAGAACTTATAGGTTGGCTAGCATAGCACCTCAAGTGGAGTCACCTGGAGACATGGCGTGTGGTGCAAGGTGGCTTCCTCAATCATCATATTTACCACCAGAAGTTGCTGGCTCACAAATTAAAGTTGTTCAGAGGGAAGAAGAGAATAGCCTGCCTTTGTTTTCTTTCATCCATACGAGATCATGGGATTTCTGCTGAGCTTAATTAGAGAATGCGATTTCTGCGGTCTTGTTGCATGCCAACCCCTAAGAGATTATGGAACATCGATCCGGGGGTATATGCTGGGACTTCAATTGAGCACTAGAGCTTGCTTATGGTATGCATTTACTGTAGGTGGCCAACCTTGGTTTGTGTTGTCTCGTCATAAGCATCTCATGCGATGGCGATCTAGAAAATAATCATAAAAATATTAAATAAAACGATTCAGAAAAGGTATAGCTCTAAATTTATAGACAGAAAAAAAATGTTTATGATTATACTCCCGGGTTTCGTCCACCATGGGAGCCGCATGTTACGTAGGACATCGCTCCAGTTCTCAGGTTATAACACTGCAGTTGAACTCAGTGGCGACCAAGAAGTATTCGTAAAACCATAAATTGCTATTTAAAATGTATACATGTCTTCATATGCTAATTAAAAGCCAAGCAACTCACTCCACTTTCTCAGTTCCTCCAAAACATGACCTGTGAAAAGGGTCATTCCCAACTAAGTATATGATATATATATATATATATATATCACCAAAAATTCAATCAAAAAGACGTTTATTCACCAGCAAAGTTAGAAATCATGTCTAGTATCTGGAAGTTGATCTGCGTGACATAATAATCTCATGACCATGGAGTATATATTGCTTTGTTGAGAATTTATAACACACTGACTTGATTTTTGTTAGCAGTTTGCTAAATTTAATCAATAGCACTAAAACAACATCCATCCTCTTTCTAGTTTGGTACCTATGACTATAAAGGCTTCAAAACCATTAACTCCAGTTCAGACTCTCTCTCTCTCTCTCTCTCTAGATGTTGGAGATGGGAAAATTGACCAACCTATTCGCTACTTTCATCAGTATCCACACCGACTTTTTTTGTTTTGTTTTGTTTTTCCTGTTTACAATTTAGATGATGACAAATTGAAGCATTTAAAACCACTTTTTCCTAG
Organism: Calamus simplicifolius; assembly: GCA_900491605.1. Taxonomy (NCBI): domain Eukaryota; kingdom Viridiplantae; phylum Streptophyta; class Magnoliopsida; order Arecales; family Arecaceae; genus Calamus; species Calamus simplicifolius. The sequence continues at coordinate 1,900,515 of UESW01003834.1, read as the reverse complement.
GAAAATAAAGGTCAAGTAATTCTCAACACAAAGGCATATTTTAGAGCTATATGAGGTATAAGGAGGCCATGTATTGGGTATTGAAAATGGATGAAGCAATTCTGTTAAAATCTATATTCCAGCTTTAATTTTTAAAACAAAATTAAAAGATTTCCATTAAAAAAAATTCTTCTGCCGAGCTATGCTGTCAGCAGGTAAGACGATTCTAACCTCCTGTGATCCTGCCCTCATCACACACATGAAACTGTGATCACGTTTTGAACCAAATTTCCTTCATTCACTGTGTTAAAAGGCCATGCACAACTTGGGTTTAGACCATTACATAAAATATAGTACCAAAAGCCTGCAGCATTCTCCAGCTATGGATCACTACAACATCCACGTGCCTAATGATCATGGTTAAAACAAAATTCCAGGAAAAGTTCAGCTTGATTACATTAAAGGAATAAAAAGTTTATCATGTCACAAGACATATAGAGGAGAAATTAAACAAGTCGTCTGCATGTTTAAATTAAGAATTAAGTTGGTATATTAATTGACAAGTCGTCTGCTACGTAAACAGGTTTAAAGCATTAATTAGCAAATAGAACATGTTAATGAGCAAGTGATGGATTAGATTAGGTATTGAATGCATTGCTCAGGTAAAAAAGGTTAGGTATTGAATGAAGCCATATGAGGAAGATGTTGCGATCTCCCATCTCAATTCAAATTAATTAGAAGCAAGTGATGGAGGAGAACAAAAATCAGGCTAGTCACAAGGGACAAAAAGAAGAGGTATTATCACAAAGATCTCCAGATGTTATGAATTATTTCCAGTAAACTGTTGTGATCATACAAACATTTATTTCCTCGCTCTTGTTATTTGTTATTTCTAATATTTAACACTTCTCATAACTTCCCTTTCTTTTGTTACTTTCCCCCTTGACGCGGGCTATACCCTAAAGTCTGCAAGGACTCTGACAGTAGAGGAACAACACTGGAGGCAATGCCACATCGATCCACACCTCTCCTCTCTCTCTCATAGATGACACCATGACCTACTAAAAAAGAAAAAAAACTTCAAGCAAGATCAAAACAGTGGGACACTGCGGGGCTTGTAAAGCAAGAAGAAGATTTAGGAGGAAAGGATTTGATCCCTTTCATGAGCTACTTAGTAGTACTTACTGTACATAATAGTACAGAGAAAGCATTTCACCAACTCCAAGGCAAGGCCTCGAAGCACTGAACCAATCTCAGGAAAAAAGCAAAGGAACAGGTGCAAATACCCATCAAAATTAAAGCTGCTCAGTGGATAATATTGCGTACAACGTCGCAGGCCACAAAACTAAGTAAGTCCAAAGTTTATCAGTGCCAAGGGCACCACACAGCCATGTTATCAAACTGATATCTAGAGGATGGATCTTCCATTCTATGCTCGGCCGCAAAAATTTTAGCTGCAGAAGTTGGAGATGAAAGGAAGGAAAAACCAACAACAGGGACAAACTGGGGGAGGTGGCACCGTTCGAGTAGGCAGACATGGAGGCATGGACTAACTAAACAAGGGACAAGATATTATGTTCGCAATTAGGACAAATGGGTGGTTTAGTAAGAGGAGGACAAGAAGATCGATGATGGGATTTGTTTTGTTTGTCATCAAACTACAAGAGGAATTAATAGAACAAAGATTACACATCATAACAAGTAAACAAAATATACTGAATCTAATTCCTAGTGTAAGTCAAATCTCGATCGAGAAGCAACGTAGTAATTAGCTCGAATCAGTTACCCTTAGCGATCTTCTCAGATATCTTGATGCTCAGCTGGTTGCTGTTCCTGCTGCTGCTGCTGCTTCCTGACGGAGTGCTTGTTGTTGTGCATCCAAACCTTGAGGACCTGCCTGCTGACTCCTACCTCGGCGCAGAACTCCTCCACCATTGCCTCATCCTGCTTCTGGATCCGCCATCCCAGCCGCTCGGCAAAGTCTAGCATCCTCTCCTTCTGCTCCACCGTGAACTTGGTCCTAAACCTCTTCTTCGACGCACTATACGGGCGCTGCGGTGGCCCAGACCCGCCGGCGTTGAGGTCCTCGCTCGAAGACTCCGTGGCCGTGCTGCTGCCGTGAAAGATGAATTGCTTTTGGTGGTGGTGATGATAGGAAAGCGGAGGAGGATGGGGATGGAGTGGGGGAAGCAAGAGGGGGACTCTAGCGTCGTGGATGCGGTAGAGAGAGCTGGGGTTGGAATGGGAAGTGGGAGGAGGAGGAGGAGGAGGTTCGGCGGTGTCGATGCGGTGGAAACTCCGGTGGCAGCAGCAAGCGGCGCACTTGAAGGCGTCGTCGCTGCTCGACATGAATTCGCAGCAACCGTCGAGGACATGACCACCGAGGCTGGCGGCGTGGTTGCGGAGGCACTCCCGGTACCGAATCGGGGCGTCAGCCTCGGCGGTGGCATCTCCAGCCGTTGCTGATGAGACGGTGGCCGGATCGGGACCGTTCCTGGCCCCTCCTCCTCTGGAGGAGAGAAGGGAGGAGGAGGGGGAGAGCATCGGCCTGCCGAAGGCCGGTTCTCTGATGGTGGGAGGAGGGGGAGGGGTGTCGCAGTCGTCGTCGTCGTCTTCCTCATCCTGCTGCCTTCTGAAATCCATGGAATCCAACTCTCTCTCTCTCTCTCTATCTTTGTAATCCTCCTACCCTTCACTTTCTACGCAACCATCATCGAATCCAAACCCCTGACAACCACCACACATGGAATATATATAGAAGAGAAAAGAACCTAATAATAATTAATAAGCGAGTGATTCTGGAAAGGCTTCATCGACCCCATGCGCGCCTCTGAACGATCAGAGGAAAGGGGACTTCGATAGCGCATGGGTTTAGACAAGACGTTAAAGATTAATAATATATGGGACTTGGAAAATAGCCTTAGAGATGGCGCTTAGAGGAGAGATCATACTTTGGAACAAGGCAGGGAGGGGTGGGGGTCCAAACAGGGCTTTAAAAGTATTCTAAATGGAGGGGGGGAGAGAGAGAGAGAGAGAGGTGGGAGATGGAGAGACAGTGAGAGGGACTTAATTAACGTGCGAGTTGAGTACCAGGAGAAGGGGAAAGAGAGAGAGAGAGGTAGGAAGGAAGGGATTGTGATAAGAGGAGATGAAAGATTTATTTATTTATTTATTTGGGGTGGGAGGAGGTAGTCCAAAACAACCGACAAGGGCATGTTTCACCCCTCCGATGCCCTGCAAGCAGGGCCCAGCATTATTATTATTATTGCTGCTGCTGCTGCTGCTGCCCGCTTCCCAGTTTTACTTGTTTTTATTATATTGTTATTTGTGCGTGCGACTTGTCTACTCCGTCCTTGGTCTTTGTCATAAATCCCAAGTCATTCCCAATGGGCGCGTGCACCACCCTTTTTCCCTTGGGCGCAAGCAAAGGCCAGCAGGGATGGTTAATTAGCCGGAAGAAGAAGAAGAAGAAGAAGGAGAGTAGAGCAGGCGTGGGAATTGAAAAGATGGGGCCGGGGCCTCCCTCCACACCTCATGCACCACTACTGTTGGTCTGTCGAGCTCTCCCACTTGAGGGGAGGTCCCACCACGTTCAAGCACTCCTCATCCCCTCTCCTTCGTCTTCTTCGCTATCCCTCCCATTTTTCTATTTTTATTCTTTTGTTGATGTTAAAAAGAGAAAGTTAAAAAAAAAAAAAAAAGCTCAACTTGCACTAAATTTACCATGTTACGGTATCCAATGATGGGCTCCTCTGGAAACGAGTTTCCAATCAAATTGGATCATGTATATATATATTTTTTATCCAATCTAATGCCATATTAACAAAATTAAAATGAATTGAATTTATATATTAAAAAAAGTTTAAATCTAATACATTATTTAGACCGATTTAGAGTTAATTAAGCATGATTCAGTTGACTTAAAATATTCAAATTCCAATTGAAAGAATGCAATACCTATATATCATCTAAAATTTAAATAAGGATTAATTTTAAAATTTAATCTAATTTATGAGTCTTTGCATGCACATATATAAATCATGTCTGAATCTAGTTGAGTTAAAATCACCTCACTCATTTGTAACCTTACTTATGACCAAATTGAGAAGCATGACATTAAAATAAACATAATGCATGAGTTTCTCTAAGCTACTTTTTAACATTTAATTAATCATTTTATTATACTTATAATATATCCAAAGAAATCCAATGAATCTTAAGTTTTTTTTGGATAAAAAATTGTACAGCTGTATCAATATGTGAAAGTTTATAATTATTTTTTATTAATCTTCTACTAGCATACTTCTGGTTGTATGCAAGTGGTGCCATAAATTATGAAAAGTTCAAAAACATAAGGGCATGTGGTAAAGGTATGAAAGGATTGAATGGTAACTTTGAATTGATAGAATTGAACCCTAATTTTTTTAAAAAAAATATTAAACAGATAAGCAGCTAAACTCTTTTTATCATGATTCAGACCATATGCTTCTCCAATGATAGATATATATAACTTTTTTTGATATAATATCTAATATTGGCTTCAAAAGTTAAAATCAACTATTGTTTCATAATTTTTTTTTCTTCGTTTAGTCTCACAAATGTATTCACTATCAGCTTCTATATCAAGCCTCTAAAAAACTTTAACTCTTTTCCTACTTTTTTGGCTCTTATAAATACATACACATACAAAATAAAAAAAAAAAAAAAATATATTGCCATTAGCTTTGCCTACACCATTTTTCTATTTAGATTAAACATCAAGTAAGTAACTACCTTAGCGTAGTCAATTATTGGGCATAGTAGCAATAAAAGAAAGGAATACCACCCATAGCATATTTTCTCTATTTCTATTGTTAATCAGATGGCTATTTATTATCCAATGAGTCATCTCCTATTGAGAAAGGATAATTGTTTGCACTGATTTTAATTGTTACAACATGAATCTCGATTTGAAATAAGATTTAAATTGTCATATATCCCTATCACAACTCTTAAAAGATATACATAGAGGTTGGTAATAAATACAATACACTCAACTTATTTTTAAAAAATCAGTTTAATCTCTATTTATTCATTGCAAAATGAAAAATATAAGATAAGAAAGAATTTCTATAAATAATAATAATTAGCAAGATCACAATGAACTTAATGCTATCCACCTTCTCCTCTCAATCAAGCATAGCTGATCACTGTAAATAGATAATATATATATAGAGAGAGAGAGAGAGAAAAGAAGATTAAAAAAAATTAATGTGATTTCATCTGATGGCCTACGTTAACAAAGATAATGTGCATGAATTTAGCTTACGAATCTCATGTGAGATTGTAAGCCATAAGCTAACTGTAGATGGAGACAAAGTCTGAAGTCTCCTGATATCATTCAAAATAAAATCGTTCAAGCTGGTGGTGGTGGTGGTGGTGGTGGTGGGTTTGCTGTGTGCAATACGGAAATCACTGTTGAATTTGACCATTAATTCTTTCATGGATGCACTTTTGTCTCATGGCCATCACCTGGCCCAACGAGCTTGCTGGCGATCACATGGAAGACAAAAATCTTATCCTTCTTTTTTCTTAAAAAAAAAAAAAAAAAAAAAAAAAAAGGAGGAGGAGGAGAAGAAGAGGGAGAAGAAGCCACCTAAACTTACACCCCTTATCTGTAACGACGGAGGGCACGTGAAGGCCTGGGACCCTGATCCAAATGAAGAAGGGGTGTGAAATTGGATGGGATCGAGAGGTGTGTGTTTTTATGTGCGTGCAAGCTTTTCTTTAATCATGATGGGATTTGGCATTTTCTTTGGAGAATAATTCTAAGCAGTTTCCGAGTGCTACGTTTCCCTTCCCTTCTCTCCCCGTTCCCCGGCAAGCGGATCAGATGACATTAATTAATCGTACGTTCACTGAGACAAATAATGCAATTAATTAGTGGCCACTGGATTGCATCGATCAATTATTAGATAATGAAAGTTACTCTCCGGCCTTTTAACGGCGGGGCACCACGACATTTACTGACACGTGTCGCATATTTTGTCGTCTATTGCTTCGGTCCCTCAAAGTACGTGCCCGAGACGTCGCTGCTCGGCGAGCGGCACAATGTTCCAACCCCCACTCTCTCTCTCTCTCTCTTTCTTACTCTGCTCGGAATTAAAATCATCATAAATTTTGCTAGCAAGCATGCTGCATGTGTTCCATTTTTATGGGATTTGAATTATTGATCCTATAATTTTAATGATTTTAATGTTTGAAATGGAACAAAGCTATAGAATTAAATTTTTAAAAATTTAAAGATTTAAACATTTTATAAAAAAATAATTACATTTATAATGAGCTGAATTAAAATTTATAAAATATATAATAAAATATTTTACATTCACCATAGTATCTATCACATCAAAATAGTCCAAACACTTTGATTGTATTTGCTTCTCTTATCTCTCTCAAGCTATCAATCTCAAGCTCATTCAATGCCATAGTTGACTTCTCATTCAATGTTCACTAGTATTATTACTCTTATTTTGTCCCTTGTAATTCATAAAATCATTTTTTAATTAGTTTTATTTTATTTTTGGTATAAGAAAATGATCTTATTATCTTATATGATCATGGTATATGTTTACTGTTATATAAGTTTATTATTTTGAACTAACAAAATCTAAATTCTTTATCTAACAAAATGTTTAACTTTTAAAATTATTATTTTCTTATATATTAAGAGTATTATAGAAAATTTATTTTATGAATTTCATTTCCTTCCTAATTCCAAACAAAAGTATTGAGATTCAATTCTATAATTATGTTTTTTATTTCAGATATATGAAATAAAATTCAATTCTGATGGAAATAATTAAAATATGAAATCCTTATTTCATTTATGGTTAAAATTTGATACAACCTTGTATTGGTTTATACCAAAGCTACTCTACATGTAATAAAATATTATTTTATATCTTTTATCAAAATAAGTTATTCTTTGTATATATTGTATATAAAGGTCTAATATACCAATTTTTGTATTTACATAGAGTAATTTTTACAGCTTCATTTAATTACATTCGAGTGGATCTTCATGCACATCCAAACATGCATGTTTAAATTATGTAACATAAATTTACGCCAATAATTCAAGATGTCATCTATTATATTTAAACATGAAATATTATGTAATATAGAGATCCCTATTCAGAACATATATTGCTTTATGTTATTTGAATTGTTCAATTTTTGAACAAATAATATGTGAACCAAAGATTTTTAATTAAATCACATGATTTTATTACTTAAGCATTTTAAAGGCAGTATATTATATTTAATAGCTTGAAACATTTGTATGGGTTCTTCATCATCCAATAGACTGAATATAAGCAGAGAAAAGCCGGGTATAGCCAAGTTAAACTTTTGCGATAAAAACTTCTTATTAAACATTTATATGAGATCTTCATCATCCAATTAACCAAATCTAAGTGAAGAAAAATTGTGTATTGCTAAATTAAGCTTTTGTGATAAAAACTTCTTATTTAGTGAGCAATGATGTACGGTAATCATAAGAAACTACCAAAATGAATTATTGATATCAATGACCTTAGTGCAATAATTACGAGATCAAAGGGTTTGATGATTTAAAGATGGATGATGGAGTTTTCATCCAATATGGGATTATCTTTGGAGCGTTACATGTTGATTAAGAAAGTCACCTAAGTGGAAGTTGGCGATGGAACCATGAACTAGTTACAAGGATGTGGCATGAAAATAACAAGCATGATCCTTTGAAAAATTAAGCCGAGTTCAAGTAAGAAGTTGTGTTCAAAGAAATTCCCTAAATAAGATTGTTAGAAAATATTTTTTATCTTTACAAAATTTCTTTCCTAGAAATTGCTAGAAATATAATAGAAATTTAAATGCATAAATAAAGTAAAAAATAAAAGATGATATGAATCAAGCCTAGATCGAGGCGTGTTAGACACTGCCCTAAGGATCAAATTTTCGCCCCTTTGTGCAGGTTGTTGGCGATCTATCCCTAAGATACAACGATCCAACTTGATCCGAACCGGCTTGATCCGAATCTTCTACCACGAACACGATCGCGTAGAGGTGCAACCTAATGATTCCTTCGGATGCCCAAAAGAAGATCAATTATAACAATAAAAATAATATAATAAAAGATAAAGAATTCTTTAATTGATTCATTTCTCAATCTGAATCCTTGAGTCTATTTATAGGCTTAGCCCATAAAAGCTCCAACGGCTCAGCCCATAATGGCCTTAAAGGCTTGATAGCCGTTAGCCTCAAATAATGTCAGAAACGGCTTATAAAATGAATTGTTTGGGCCATTTCTGAACATTGATGAACGTTGGCCCAGCGTTTCACTCGCGTTGATGAATGTTGGCCCAATAAAAGTTTTAAATAAAAAAATAAAATTAATATAACATAAATTTTAGGACATCTTATACTGCGCAATAGATAAGGTATCATGTGGATTTGAACCTCACTTAGTATTGATTGTCTACATCTAAAGGAACCATAGTGGATTAAACCTTGAATTAGATCCTTGACTCAGACTTCTACTAATCACACACACAATATGGATCAATTAGGTTTAAGCGGTCAACGCATATTAAAGGCCTACCTTGATTTTTTATGAGAATTCTTTAAGGTTAGCCCAAACCTTTAGTCATGCCTAATATGATGATTCTCACATAGGTAAATCCTTCAAGGGTATTTGTGACAATACCCTGCAGATAACCTTCCTCGGATCCATTAAACGTATGACTCAATCTTACATAAATTTACTTTGTCACTTTATAAGAGCACTCATCATAGGGATGGGATGAAAAATTTTCAAATTTTATGCTCTAATATGATCACTCAATCAGCTTCGTTTCTACCACATTGAACCTCATTCATAGGATCTCCAATCACAAAGGATGGGTATCCGCTGCTGGTGACTAAATAATGGGCTAGGCCCTATCCCTTTCGATGAATCTAGGACTCTACTTCTAGATAATCCTTTGGTTAATTGATTTGCCAAATTCTTCTTGGATTTGATAAATTCCAAGAAAATAACATCATTTTTTATTTGTGTTATAAACTTATAACGAAGCCGTATATAGCTTGGCAATGCTTGATATTCAAGATAAAGCTATACAGAAAAATATAACTAAAGAAGATCACAGCTTCCAAACTGAAACAAGATAAAACATGGTGTAATCTCTCAATGGCCACTATAACAGAAAACACTTATCTGGAATAAGAAGACTTTTATATTTATATAAGAATGCAGTTATATACTAATAGCTGCACTTGAAAGTAAAATAATGAAATGATGTAAAATATATCTACTTATAAGCACACATATATTATGTACATAAGTACAAGTATGTGTGTGTACACACATATATATATGTATATATAAACATATATATGTATATGTATATGTACATATATATGTATATGTATATGTACATATATATGTATATATATATATATATATATATATATATATATATATATATATATATATATGTATATATATATATATATATATAATCTTTAAATACTTTCTTCATGATCAACCATCCAAGGTGAAGATCCTTCAAAAGTATTTAAAGATTATATATATATACATATATGTATATATACATATACATATGTATATGTATATACATATGTATATATGTATATACATATGTATATATGTATATATATATAATCTTTAAATACTTTCTTCATGATCAACCATCCAGGTGAAGATCCTTCAAAAGTTAAATTTAAGGCAACTAATGGGATTATTATTAGTTCACAACAGGTTTTACAGTTACATAATATAGTGTGTGTATGTGTGTGTATATATATATATATCAAGATTCTTTTTTTTTTTTTTGAAGCTGCAAGCATATAATAATCATAGAAAATAGAAGTCTAAGAGATGCTTATCAATTCTTTATGTAAGAAACTGCTTACAGTTACCACTAAATGAAGTAGCTTTATATGAAAGCTCAATCTAATCTTTTCCTAGTTCTCTATATGTAAAATTACAGAATTGCATTTTATCAACTCGATGTAGTATGGTGGTTTAATTTGCTGCTCACATGTTGTTCATAGTGTTAAAGATCCTCTTCACATGACAAAGCCACTTAAATATGAACCAAGTTTTTTTTAAATAACTTATAATGAAAGTCCTAGCAACTTCTAGTAAAAAGAAAAACTAATCCTTAGCTGCTAAATTTTTTTTTTATCTTTGTAAAATTCCTCTCCTAGAAATTGCTAGAAATATAATATAGAAATTTAAATGCATAAATAAAGTAAAAAATAAAAGATGATATGAATCAAGCCTGATCGAGGCATATTAGATCAGTTTTCGCCCCTTCATATAGGTTGTTGGCGATCTATCCCTAAGGTACAACGACCCAGCTTGATTCGAACCGGCTTGATCCGAACCTCCTACCATAAGCACGATCGCGTAGAGGTGCAACCCAATGATTTCTTCGAATGCCCAAGCGAAGATCAACATTAACAATAAAAATAATATAAAAAAATAAAGAATTCTTTAATTAATTCATTCTTTAATTTAAATTCTTAAGCCTATTTATAGGCTTAACCCATAAAAGCTCCAACGGCTCGGTCCATAATGGCCTTAAAAGCCTGATAGTAACGTCAGAAATGGCGTACAAAATGAATTGTTTGAACCATTTCTAAATGTTGATGAACATTGGCTCAACGTTTTGCTTGTGGCGCTTTTTTTTTAATTCAAACTTTTTCGAACAAAGATGACGTTGGGACAAATTTTGATGCCTTTTGGTTATCTTAGTGTAGTGAGAGAAGGATTCATAATTAGACCTAATGGAAGGTCTTTGATTGCTGGTGGTTGGTCGTTGGTGCTACTCCAATCTCTAACTTTTCTGCTCCTGTTTCAGAATTGGATGCAGAGTACTCTAAGATCAGAGCAACTATATTCCAACAAGAGGATTGAGGACATGTTTGATTTATTTGTTGGTTTTAACACTTGGGAAATAGTTATTTTACAGGCATTCCAGCAGCTATCTCAAAAAGATTTGAGTAAGATGATGCTCGAGTGTGATTTCAAGATTGTGATTTTTTTTTAACAAGCGGGTGATCAAACCACTTTAGCGCGAGTCAAAATCGTAAGATCAAAGTATAGAATTTGCTGCAAAATAACAAAGCAGGGACTTTGGGGTGCCATTCCCAGTGGCCACGATGGCAAGCAACAGTAGAAGCAACCCAATCCGCCACAGCATTGACCTTCCAATAAACATGACGAATCACGGGGGCACAAGTATCCTGAAGAGAGGCTCTAATATCTCTGATAAGGGGATTTAGAAGAGAATATAGATCCCCATCCTGACTAATCCACCTAATAATCATAAGAGAGTCTCCCTCTATGATCAATCGTCGATAGCCCAAATGATGAACAGCATGAGTAATGCCTGCCTATGCAGCCTGGAGCTTAGCCATAGGGACCGAAATGTCAATAGAGCTGTGACCGCCCGCCGCTAGTAACTGACCCTCGGCCCCACGAATGACAAACCCTGAGCCAGCAGTACGATCGGAAACAAGCCATCAAAGTTCACTTTGACATAACCGGAGGTGGGAGCTCCTAAGAGACAAAGACCGTAGAACGGTGCGCTGCCGAAGCAGCAGGGGAGTCCCAGTGGCCAGGTCCATCAGTGTGAATGCTAAAATGATAGCGAGTGTACTCCTTGGCATGAAAGAGAGCACGACGGAGTATCACCTGAGGTGAAGTTGTCTCCTCAGCAAATACAATCTGATTCCGAAATAGCCAAATATTATAAGCCACATAGGCTGATAACACACCCTGAGAGCGGGGACCACTCTGGGTAACTAACCGGACAACATGCATGAATGAAAGCCGGGTGGATCCATACTCCGAGGACCATAGGGATAAGTGGGTCAGCTGCCATATCTGAGATGCACGAGGGCACATAAATATGACATGATCAACCGATTCATCCTGTATACCACATATAGGGCAGAGAGGCGATATAGAAAGACCACGAGAAGCCAATAGGGAACAGGTAGGTAAGCGATCTGTTGGCCCAGATGGCAACCCAAGAGGGGGGGTGAATTGGGTTCTTAAAAATTTAAGACTTTTTGAAATGTTTTAAACAGATTTGCTCAAGATGTGCAAGTGAGTGAAATTAACTAAAAGCAATGCACAAGAAAATAATAAAGAGAGATAGAGAGAGAGAAAATATAGCACGGCAAACACAAGATAATTTTATAGTGGTTCGGTGCACCAACACCTACGTCCACTCCCAAGATTCACTTGGGTCCACACTATAATCTCCTCAGATTACAGCCGAGTTGTTTTCCAAGCTCACAACTCAAACTTGTTGTTTTTCCGGGTCACAACGAACCCAGCTGGTTTTACTCGGGCTTACCAGCACAAAACCCTACACGTTGTTTTTCACGGGCTCACAACTAACCCAACACAAGCACTCCGGCTTGCAACGAGGTATATCAACCTCCACTGATTCAATCCACTGATTGAATCAGCAAACAATCAAAATATTCAGAGTTTAAGTATTGAACAGCTCCCCTTGAGCAAATATACAAATTGAGTATAAAAGAATAAAAGGTTAGAAAAGCCTGATAAGATAGCAGATGGATGTGGCTTTGGCTTTCTTCCTTCTCCTCTCTAACTCCTCTTGAAGTGTCGAATCAGGCCTCAGCAAGATCCTTGACCGTTTGAAAACTTTGGAGTTGAGATGAAGCTTTTTCTCCTTTTGTTGAATGTAGAAAATCCTTCGATTTGATCTTTGAAAAGCTCTTGGATTTTCTTTTGACTTTTGTGGATTGAAGATCTGGAGCAGACGAAACTTCCTCTTTGATTTCACTCCTTTTGAATCACTCTACTTTGAGCTAGAAGATTTTTCAATATGCTCTGTTTTTCCTCTTTTTGAAAGATATTCTTTTCTCTCTTTTGATATTCAAAATCGTTGTGATATGAAAAGAGCTCCTCTATTTATAGATTCTGCAAAAATATATCCGTTAGAGACAAGGAAAAATAGCCGTTATTCAAAAATCTTACCGTTGGAGTGACGTGTCATCGTAAAAATATCGTCCAGATTTGCTGGAGTCGACTCATGCTTTTCCCGAGTCGGCTCGAGCTCGTCTTACCAAAATAGAAATGTTTATAAAGGTTAGGGGTCGACTCGCCAGAAATAAAGTGTCGACTCCTGATAGTCGGGAGTCGACTCGTGAAAGGCTTGGGGTCGACTCGCGAAGTGCTCAGAAAAACACTCTTCTGGTGTCTGAGCGGAGTCGACTCGCACAGTCAGGGAGTCGGCTCGACAGAATCAGGGGTCGACTCGACAAATTTCGTGGGTCGACTCGACACAGATGCACATTTCTGTACACTGAGTGGAGTCGACTCTGAAACTCAGGAGTCGGCTCCGGAACGTATCAAAAATCAGAAACTTTTCTGATTGACATTAAAATCGTTCCAGATTCATTTTAATTCATTGTTTTGACTTGAATACAATAAAATTGACATTTAGAATTGATTCAAGAACTATTCCAAAAACTCATTGATTAAAACATGAATTATAACATTTCTTTTCGAAAGTTTAATATTGAGCTTAAAGTTACTTTCAAAATAGATTAAGTCAAACTTTAACATTCTCATTGATTGTTCAAAATAAATTTGTTGCTCATTTAATAAACTCATTATATCTTTAATGAACTCAATGGCTTTTAGTAATCATCAAAATCAAAAGGATTGGATCATATAATTTTTCATAATCTTCCAACAATCTCCCCCTTTTTGATGATGACAAAAACATTGAGTTTGTTCATGATTGATTAGTGAATTTATTTTGTTTTCATAGTTAGGCTTAGGCTCCCCCTTAATGAGGTAGCTCCCCCTATGAAACTTAATTAAATATCTCATTGTTTATCTCATTGATTACTTTGATTTCTTTCAAATATATCACAATCATAGAACTATAAAATTCTCCCCCTTTTTTGTTATCAACAAAAAGGTAGAGAAGCATAAACATTCATTCAAATAAGATAAGATTTGACAATTTCATTCATTCATTGAAATAAGGAAATACATTGAGTAATCAATATAGAGAATTCATTTCATTAAAAGGTCTAATACATCAAGATGTTCAGTACATTGATTTCAAAATGAAAGCATAACAAAAACTTCAGTACATAACAAGGATTGAAAATCTAATAACTCAAAAATGAGTTCTTACAATCTAGTTAAATGATCTACTATATTTTTCATTCCTTCAGATTGAATTTCACATAATCCTTGAGCCTCTCATCAACAAAGGTGCACGCACTCTGAATCTTGTCTTGAAGCTCCGCGTTGCACTTGGCATATGTCTCTCCATCTCCGCATATATCCTTAAGTTCTTCAAATATATTTTTGAGATCACCACTTAAGGATACCGAAGAAGAGCTGAGAGTAGACTCTATCTTAGAGATACGATCATCAAATGAATAAAGAGTCTCCTCAAATTCATAAACTTATTCTCAAATTCAGTTTTAAGTTTTCAGATTGATCATCAAGTAGAGCTTTGAGTTGCATAAGTTGTTGATCTGAGAAACTGGCAGAAGATGATGAGGCTTGATCAATGATGGAACTGGGGCTGGAGCAGAGGCAGAAATCAAAGGACTCGGAGGTGCAGGTGAAGGATGTCTAACAGAGGGTCCTGCAGCCTCAGCATCTGTAGCTCTATCTTCTGTCACTCCTTTCCTTTCCCATTTTCCATTCTTTTTGATAAATCCCATCCGATGAATTGTTGCCAGGCTATAAAAATCAGTGTGTCGCAGATTCTTCATAGGCTCATTGTCAGAAATCACTACACCTTGGCTCCGAAAAATCTTTGTAAGGATCATTCCATAGGCAGACTAGACTTTCTTTTCCCTCCACAGTCTGCTATGTACCATAGTATCATACTGGGAAGATTTATAGGCTTGCCTGTCACTATGGCATCCATTACAAAGATATCTCTTTCCGATACATAGTCAAATCTACCAGTCTTAGGAAAGAGTATCCTACTGCAAATATTGTGTAATAATCTCAATTCTAATGAAAGTTGATTGCAAAAACCTCTTCAAATCCAACCACATCCCGGTTTAATAATCTCGATAAAGCTGGGGCGCGGTCATCAGAAGAAAAGGTGGAAGTGCCAGATAAGGGTAATTCCAACAGTCTAGATAGAATCTCAGCAGTAACAGATAGCCTGATCCTCTCACATTGCTAATAAGGCCGTGATCTCCTCTAGACAGATTCTTGTAGAATTCCTTTACCAAAGAGGGATAGGTCGGGCAATCTAGAGAACAAATTTTCTCCCATCCCATCTCAATCAGTTGTCTCCCAACAAGAAAACCCTCAGCCTCAAATAATTCGAAATCCACCTTCCTACCCGTAGTAATAATCCTATCCGCTAACGATCTACCTGGGAGAAGTAGCAGCAGGTGAAGCAGTCGGAGTAGAAGCAGATGAAGTGGAGTCCGCGCTTGGAGAAGGCTCACGCACCGGACGCTTCACGTTTTCCTCACGGCACGCTTCCGCTTGACGCCGCCCGCCGCAAGACTAGATCCTCTAGTTTTGGGTGCCATTGGATGATTGGAGATGATAATCAGGGATTTTTGGAAGTTTGGAAGGTTTGGAAAAATTGGAGAGAGTATTTTGAAGAAATGGGTCGAATGAAATGAGCGGCGAGTCGACTCTGCCCTAGATAAATCAACTTGGGACCACTTCGAGTCGGCTCGCGCAAACCCAGGTGTCGACTCCGGACAGTCACAGAAAGGCCATCCCGACATGGAGTCGACTCGCGCCTAAGAGGGGTCGACCCGAGAGTTTCAGTCGAAACCGGGAGTCGACTCCGATACGCACCGAGTCGGCTCCGAGACCATTTCAGACCAAAAACATGAAATTTCTGAAATGTGTCCGGAATATGATCATAAAAATTGATAAATAATCATTGGATATGAGTGAATCAATTAGATATGAATTCTAGATAAGATTTCCTTAAAGATCAAGGATTTGAAAGAATCTTAGATAAAATTTCCTTAGGGGTTTCAAATTCATTCTAAAGGATCACAAATACCTAACTCTCCTCTAAGATAACAGAATCTCTCTTCATTTAAAGGTTTAGTAAATATGTCAGCTAATTGTTCTTCAGTGTTAACATAATCAAGACATATTTCATTATTTGCTACATGTTCTCTTATAAAATGATATCTGATTTCTATGTGTTTAGTTCTTGAATGTTGAATTGGATTTTTGTTAGATTGATTGCACTAGTGTTATCACATCTTATGGGTGTTTTATCAAGTGTGATACCATAGTCTTCAAGTTGTCGCTTAATCCATAGGATTTGCGCACAGCAACTTCCAGCCGCTACATATTCAGCTTCAGTAGTTGATAATGCAACTGAATTTTGCTTTTTGCTAAACCATGTGATTAAGTTACTTCCTAAGAATTGGCATGCACCACTTGTGCTTTTTCTATCTAACTTACATCCAGCATAATCAGAATCAGAATATGCAATTAGATTTAATGTGGAGTCTCTAGAATACCATAAACCTACATTTTTTGTTCCACTTACATATCTTAGTATTCTTTTAACAGCAATTAAATGTGATTCTTTAGGTTCTGATTGAAATCTAGCACATAAACATACAGAAAACATAATATCTGGTCTACTTGCGGTTAAATAAAGTAGGGATCCGATTATACCTCGATAATACTTTTGATCAACCTTTTTACCTTCTTCATCTTTGTCCAGCTTGCATGAAGGACTCATTGGAGTTCCGAGGGGTTTCATTGATTCCATACCAAACTTCTTTAGGATTTCTCTTGTGTATTTTGTTTGGTTGATGAAGATTCCCTCTTTGCTTTGTTTGATCTGGAGTCCAAGGAAGAAGTTGAGTTCTCCCATCATGCTCATCTCGAATTCTCCCTGCATCAACTTTGCAAATTCTTGACAAAGAGAATCGTTAGTAGCACCAAAAATAATGTCATCTACGTATATTTGTACTACAAGTAAATCTTTACTTTTTCTTTTCAAAAACAAGGTTTTATCAACATTTCCTCTTGTAAAATCATTTTCATTAAGAATTTACTTAACCTATCATACCAAGCTCTAGGTGCTTGTTTCAAACCATATAAAGCTTTGTGCAATTTAAAAACGTGATTTGAAAATTCGTGATCTTCAAAACCTGGTGGTTGTTCTACATAAACTTCTTCATTTATAAATCCATTTAAAAATGCGCTTTTTACATCCATTTGAAATAAGTTAAAATTCATATGACATGCAAATGCAAGTAATAGCCTAATGCTTCTAATCTAGCTACAGGCGCAAAGGTTTCATCAAAATCAATACCTTCTCTTGATTATATCCTTTAGCAACCAATCTAGCTTTGTTTCTAATTACTATGCCATTTTCATCTAGTTTATTTCTAAAAACCCATTTTGATCCTATTACTGAATGATTTTTAGGTCTTTCAACTAATGTCCATACATTATTTCTTGTAAATTGATTTAATTCTTCTTGCATTGCTAACATCCAATTATTATCTTTTTCAGCTTCTTCTATAGTTTTAGGTTCAATTTGTGATACAAATGCAAGATGATTACTAATATTTCTCATATATGATCTAGTTCTTATTCCTTGAGATGGATCACCTATAATCAATTCCTTGGGATGACTATGAGCATATCTCCAGTCTCTTGGAAGATCTATATCATTATGATCAATATTGACATCATCGTCCTTATGTGAATCATCATCTTTAGCTTCTTGCTCATGATCAGAAGATACTTCAATATTAAGTTTTTCAAGATCTTTTTCAATTATGTTTGTATCTTCCTCATCATCAAGCTTTTCAGAACTAGATGCTAAAGACTCATCAAAACTATATGAATGGATTCTTCAACTACTAAGGTTTTCTTGTTAAATACTCTATAAGCTTTACTAGTTGTTGAATATCCTAAAATATTCCTTCATCAGATTTAGCATCAAATTTTCCTAAATTGTTTTTACCATTATTATGAATAAAACATTTACATCCAAATGCATGAAAGTATTTTATATTTGGTTTTCTTTCATTCCATAATTCATAAGGTGTTTTCTTTAAGATTGGTCTTATTAGGGCTCTATTTAAGATGTAGCATGCTGTGTTAATAGCTTCCGCCCAAAAGTACTTTGGTAGGTTACTTTCGCATAGCATGGTACGGGCCATGTCTTCTAGAGTCCTATTTTTCCTTTCAACTACACCATTTTGCTGTGGAGTCCTAGGGGCTGAAAAATTATGATTAATTCCATTTTCAGAACAAAAACTTTCAAATAAGTGATTTTCAAATTCTGTTCCATGATCACTTCTTAGAGATACTATGGTAGTGTTTTTCTCATTTGTGACTTTCTTGAAGAATTTCAGGAATATCGAGAAAGTCTCATCTTTGTGAGCTAAAAACATTACCCAAGTATATCTAGAATAATCATCTACAATCACTAGACCATATTTCTTTCCTCCTAGACTTGTGGTTCTAGTTGGTCCGAAAAGATCCATGTGAAGTAGCTCTAGTGCCCTAGAAGTTGAAACAATGTTTTTAGATTTGAAAGAACTTCTAGTTTGTTTTCCAAATTGACATGCATCACATATTTTTATTTTCAAAATCTAGTTTAGGTAATCCTTTAACTAAATCCATTTTAATTAGTTTTGAAATAAGGTGTGTGCTTGCATGACCTAATCTACGATGCCACAACCAACTAATTTCATTTATGTTAGCATTGTCAGCAATTAAGCAATGATCACTCAAAGATAATTTTTCTAGATCAACCAAGTAAACATTGCCATGTCTATAACCAGTAAATACAATGCTATCATCAATAGAATTAGTTACAGTGCATACAGAAGATTTAAATGAAACATTAAAGTTTTTATCACATAATTGACTTATACTTAGATTATGCTTCAAACCATCAACATAAAGTACATTATCAATAAATGTAGATGGAGTTATACGGACTTTACCAAGGCCCATAATTTGACCTTTACCATTATCGCCAAACGTAACAACTCCACCTTTCTTTTCTTCTAGGGTGATGAATTCATCTTTGTCACCCGTCATATGTCTTGAGCAGCCACTATCAAGGTACCACTTTTTCTTTGATCTTTTGGCTACAAGACATTCCTGCAACATAATTTAAACTTTATGTTTAGGTACCCAAGCTTTCTTGGGTCCTTCATGGTTAGTAGCAATAAAATTGTTCCTTTCGGAACCCATATTTTCTTTGCTTTAACATTTAACTTGTTGTATTATTTAATGTTTTGCATTCAAATGATTTATGACCTTTTCATTACATTTAAACAAGTTATATTACTTTGGTTGGCTTTTACAAAAATATTCTTTAAAGATTTTTGTTTCCTAAATGTGTTATACCTAAACCTGCTTTGTCAAAAAGCTTTTTGACTATCTAAATCATGTTAAGTTTAGTTGAACTTAAGGTAATTTCTCAACAATGTCTTTATATTTTTAACATCTTTCTTAAGAAGTCATTTTCTTTAACTTGATTCTTTTTCTAAAGCTAAAGTTTAATTGATCTTTTAAATCTTTTGTTGAGTTTTTTCAGATTTTAACAAATCTATTTCTTGATTAAGATTATCTCTTTCTTTGCTAAGTTCTTCTTTTTCATTAGTTAAGTTCTTAACTTCTAAAGCTAATTCATTTTTACTTTTAGCTAAGCTAATATTTCATTTTTCAAAAACTTATACTTCTTTTTCAAGGATTTAAAATCAATCATAAGTTCATTGAAAGCTCAAACATTTCATCAAATGTAAATTCATCATTTGAGTTTTCAGAACTTACCTCATTGTCGTTGTCGTCGTTGTTGGCCATGAAGCAGATATTAGCAACTTCTTTTTGTTCTTCTTCTTCGGAAGAAGACTCTTCACTATCAGTCCAAGTTGCCATGTAGGCCTTTTTCTTTTTCTTGTAGGCCTTCTTAAGTAAAGGACAGTCATATCTAAAATGCCCTGGCTTTTTACATTCATAGCAAACTAAGGGCTCTTTCTCTTTGTCCTTTTCCTTTTCTTATCCTTTTCTTTTTCTCCTTCCATTTTGCTCAAATTCTTTTGTGGAAGGGCCTTTCTTTGCATAAATTTCTTGAATTTCCTTGCAAGGAGGGCTGTCTCATCATCATCATCATCTTCATCATCGCTGCTGCTTATTTCTTTTCCGCAGCTTTGAGGGCGATGGTCTTCTTCTTTCTTGACTCATCCTCATTGACATGTTGTTTAACTTGAAGCTCATGAGTCATCAGCGATCCTAGAAGCTCCTCTAATGGTAGGATGTTGAGGTCTTTGGCTTCTTGGATGGTGGTCACCTTGGCTTCCCAAGTCTTGGAAGTGACCTAAGAATTTTGCGAACAAGCTCAGAGTTAGTATAAACTTTTCCAAGACTTTTTAAACCATTCACAATATCAGTGAATCTAGTGAACATGCATGTGATGGTTTCAGTTTGTTCCATGTAAACAATTCATATTTATGAACCAAAATATTTATTTTGATTCTTTTACTTGGTTTGTTCCTTCATGGTTATTTCCAACCTATCCCAAATTTCTTTTGCGGAATTACATGTTGAGATTCGGTTGAATTCATTTGAGTCTAAGGAACAATATAAATATTAATGGCTTTAGCATTTAGTTGTGCCATTCTCCTATCATTATCATTCCAATCCCTTTCGGGCTTAGGAACAATAGTGCCATCAATAAGGTGTGTGGGTGTACTAGGTCCATTTATTATTACTCCCCACAATTCATAGTCAGAAGCTTGAATGAATATTCTCATTCTAGCTTTCCAATATGAATAGTTGGTTCCATTAAATAAAGGAGGTCTATTCGTAGAATGACCTTCAGCAAAACATGAACCACTTTGTGTTGCCATAAGGATCTTTAGCCCTTGATCGTGAGATCAAATTCTAAATGAGCACTTGCTCTGATACCAATTGTTGGCCCAGATGGCAACCCAAGAGGGGGGGGTGAATTGGGTTCTTAAAAATTTAAGACTTTTTAAATGTTTTAAACAGATTTGCTCAAGATGTGCAAGTGAGTGAAATTAACTAAAAGCAATGCACAAGCAATAATAAAGAGAGATAGAGAGAGAGAAAATATAGCACGGCAAACACAAGATAATTTTATAGTGGTTCGGTGCAACCAACACCTACGTCCACTCCCAAGATTCACTTGGGTCCACACTATAATCTCCTCAGATTACAGCCGAGTTGTTTTCCAAGCTCACAACTCAAACTTGTTGTTTTTCCGGGTCACAACGAACCCAGCTGGTTTTACTCGGGCTTACCAGCACAAAACCCTACACGTTGTTTTTCACGGGCTCACAACTAACCCAACACAAGCACTCCGGCTTGCAACGAGGTATATCAACCTCCACTGATTCAATCCACTGATTGAATCAGCAAACAATCAAAATATTCAGAGTTTAAGTATTGAACAGCTCCCCTTGAGCAAATATACAAATTGAAGTATAAAAATAAAAGGTTAGAAAAGCCTGATAAGATAGCAGATGGATGTGGCTTTGGCTTTCTTCCTTCTCCTCTCTAACTCCTCTTGAAGTGTCGAATCAGGCCTCAGCAAGATTCTTGACCGTTTGAAAACTTTGGAGTTGAGATGAAGCTTTTTCTCCTTTTTGAAGAAAATCCTTCGATTTGATCTTTGAAAAGCTCTTGGATTTTCTTTTGACTTTTGTGGATTGAAGATCTGGAGCAGACGAAACTTCCTCTTTGATTTCACTCCTTTTGAATCACTCTACTTTGAGCTAGAAGATTTTCAATATGCTCTGTTTTTCCCTCTTTTTGAAAGATATTCTTTTCTCTCTTTTTGATATTCAAAATCTTGTGTGATATGAAAAGAGCTCCTCTATTTATAGATTCTGCAAAAATATATCCGTTAGAGACAAGGAAAAATAGCCGTTATTCAAAAATCTTACCGTTGGAGTGACGTGTCATCGTGAAAAATATCGTCCAGATTTGCTGGAGTCGACTCATGCTTTTCCCGAGTCGGCTCGAGCTCGTCTTACCAAATATAGAAATGTTTATAAAGGTTAGGGGTCGACTCGCCAGAAATAAAGTGTCGACTCCTGATAGTCGGGAGTCGACTCGTGAAAGGCTTGGGGTCGACTCGCGAAGTGCTCAGAAAAACACTCTTCTGGTGTCTGAGCGGAGTCGACTCGCACAGTCAGGGAGTCGGCTCGACAGAATCAGGGGTCGACTCGACAAATTTCGTGGGTCGACTCGACACAGATGCACATTTCTGTACACTGAGTGGAGTCGACTCTGAAACTCAGGAGTCGGCTCCGGAACGTATCAAAAATCAGAAACTTTTCTGATTGACATTAAAATCGTTCCAGATTCATTTTAATTCATTGTTTTGACTTGAATACAATAAAATTGACATTTAGAATTGATTCAAGAACTATTCCAAAAACTCATTGATTAAAACATGAATTATAACATTTCTTTTCGAAAGTTTGAATATTGAGCTTAAAGTTTCTTTCAAAATAGATTAAGTCAAACTTTAACATTCTCATTGATTGTTCAAAATAAATTTGTTGCTCATTTACATAAACTCATTACATCCTTTAATGAACTCAATGGCTTTTAGTAATCATCAAAATCAAAAGGATTGGATCATATTTTTCTATAATCTTCCAACACGATCCCACATGAGCTTCCAAAAAAAAAAAAGGTGAATCCTAGGGTGTACTGGCAACCGCCAAATCCAGGCAACATCAGCGAGGCCCGAAGTCCGAGAGCGGAAGCGGGTAACCAGATCCCTAGAGGGGACGCAAGGAAGACAGGATCGACGCCATAGTCTGATGTCCGGCCCAGCCGAAAAAGGAAGAGGCATGGCGAGGATCCTATGCACAAGCTAAGTCCCAAACAGCGAGACACCATAGGGGCATTCCAACCAGCACTCTCCTGACAAATCAAACATGAAACATGCTGAAAGGGTTCAACATCAGAGCTAATAAAAGTCAGCCATTGAGATAGAGGAAGATCAGCTATCCATGTGTCCAGAGTAACATCAATAGAAGTCCCATCCCCAATCATGCAGTGGATATCAGTCATAATAGTAGGGGCAGCCTGGCAAATTGCACGCCATAAGAAGGAACAACCACGGGGGATCCTGATGGCCGAGCCAGAAGTTCAGCCACCGTATCTACCATGCATGACAGAACTCCAGAAACAGTGAGGGTCCAGCAGGAATCTGGAAGCATGCTTCGCCATAATAGCCTCTCGACGGAGCATCAAGGAATGGATCCCAAGACTACCCTCATGAGTAGGCAAACAAACAATGTCCCAAGACAACAAATGAAGATCATGGCTCCCCTACGTAGATGCCCAGAGAAAGTCCCGTATGCGTCTCTCAATCCGGCGGAGGCACGTAGTCGGAATCAAGGTATTGGATAACATATAGAGAGGAAGCGATGTAAGAATAGTGCGGATCAAAGTGACACGCCCCATCATAGAGAGACCCGAAACCTGCCAACGATCCAAGCGAGATGAAATCTGACGATCAAGGTCCCCAAAATCATGTTGTCGGGGTCGTCGCCCCGTAATAGGAATTCCAAGATAGGTTAGGCGATCAGAGGAGGTCGAGATCCCAACCAACTGGGAGATGGCAGCACAACAGTGGGGAGACGTCGAAGGGCTGAAACAAATAATAGATTTCTGCAAGTTGATCTGTTGCCCCGAGGCCAAGCAATAAGACTGAATAATAGCATAACAGGTGGCTGCGTTCTGAACAGTAGCTGGACTAAGCAGAATACAATCATCAGCAAAGAGAAGATGAGTGAGAGGAGGTCCGTGAGGCCCAGGCATATAAGGCTACAATCGAGATGCCCCGACCGCCTGATCAAGAGCATGGGATAGATCATCAGCGCACATAATGAACAGGAACAAAGAGAGGGCATCCCTGGGAGGCCAACAGCGGAGGAAAAGAACTCAGTCAGACTCCCATTAATAATAATAGAAAAAGAGGGCCCTTGGACACATGCCATAACCCATTCAATGAAAAGATCAACAAATCCGAACTCCCGTAGCGTGTAACGAAGGAAAGTCCAACTCATCCTGTTATAAGCTCTCTCCATGTCTAACTGAACAGCCATGAGAGGCTGACGACGAGTGGCATACTGGAGGTCATGCATAAACTCCTGGGCAATAAGAGAATTATCAGTGATACTCCGCCCACAGATGAAAGCCCCTGCTCCGGAGAGATCAGATGGGGAATCACTCCCTGCAACTGAGAAACCAAGATACGGGCGCAAACTTTATATAGGGTGGTACATAAGCTTATTGGCCTATAATGTTGGGGAAGCAGAGCATTCCCTCTCTTAGGAACAAGGGCAAAAAAAGTCCTCTGCTAGTCTGGAGGAATAGCTCTGGAAGAGAAGACAGACTGAATAGCCAAGATAACATCTTGCCCAACAATATCCCAGTTGTAGCGAAAGAAGAACGGCGGAAAGCCATCTGGACCAGGAGCTTTGTCAGGTCCCAGAGCCCAAACCGCAGCACAAATCTCCTCCGCCTGGACCTTCCGAATCAATAGACCATTATCATTCTCTGAAACCTGGCAGCACGAATAGCAGTGATAATGGGGGAGTCAGAGGCAGAGACCTCTGACCAACGAGACTGAAAGAAATGGAGAATCTGCTCCCGAATAGCCCCATCATCCTCAAGGATATTACCATCCGCATCACTAATCCGTCGTATCCTATTGGCAGCACGCCTCACCACAGTGGCCTGGTGAAAGAACCTGGTATTCGATCTCCTTCCTGGAGCCACTGAACCCGGGACCTCTGACGCCAATAGGTCTGCTGCTGTCGGGGCAAGGAATGATGCAAAGCCAAACTACGCCTGAGAGACTGAAGATCAAGGTTAGTTAGGTGGCCCTCCGCATCCTCCTGAGCCTGAAGAGTAGCAATGTCAGCTTCCACAACCTGGACTTGCAACATGAGATCCCCCACCTCTCTTCTATGCCATCTTAAGAGTCTGCGCTTAGTGAGATCTAATCGACGAGAGAGCCGATAAGTAGAATTCCCTCGAATAGGCATTCGCCACACCTAACTTATAAGGGACCGAGTCAAAGAATAAAACGTTCAAAACTGCTCAAAACGAAAAGGCCCCTTCCTGTGAGATGACAGCTAGTAGAGATAAGGAGGGGACAGTGGTCCGACGCAATCTGAGGGAGATGAGTAGTAGTAGCGTAAAAAAGGACTGCAGCCAGGATGAGAAGCCAGAGCCCGATCCAGCCACTCCCACACACGAGCAGTCCCACTACGGTTATTACACCAAGTAAACTGCAGCCCTGAAAAGCCCATATCAAAAAGGCCAGCCGAGTATATGAAGGAGCAAAATTCAATGGAGTTCGGAGAATCAACAAATCTTCGCCCCCACGCTTCTCAGAAGCATCCAAAATACAATTGAAGTCCCATGCAATGAGAGTAGGGAGGCCCTGGCCTAATAAAGTGAGAATCTTCGGCCAGAGTTCACGGCGCCTTTCCAAAGTCAGTACTGGCATAGACACCCAGAAGCAGCCAAGGTGGAGAGATCCCCTCCGATATAACCAGGGCCACCTGCAGGTGACTATGGTGAAAGGCATCAACTCGGATAGCAGAGTTCCGCCACAGGGCCAAAATACCCCCAGAGAGACCATTAGCTTCCACTGCATAGGAAGACCAACTATGGAAGACTTGCCGCTGGAAGCGCTGAAGGCTAGGTCCCGACAGACGAGTTTCCAACAAAACACATATATCAAAATAATGAATCTGCATAAGCCTACCAAAGGAGGAGCGAAATGATGGTTTCAACGCTCCTCGAACATTCCAAATGATAATCTTCATAAGGGAAGAAGCGAGGATGGCTTAGGCCCCACCCTGGGCCACCGTCATAATCCTGTCTGAATGGTCTTCCGAATCAGGACACTGCATCCGGAGTCCCTGATCAGGCAACTGACACACTACCTGATCAAGGGGAACCGTCTGCTGAACTGACTCCATTGGAACAGCATCATTCAGAACCACAGAGTGAGATCCTTCTTCCCTAGATATAGAAGGGGAAGCAGCTATGGTATCTTTACCTTGGGGGGGTCCAGATGCTATAGGAGGAACAACTTCCACTGAAGGGCCTCTGCCTAGAGTAGACACTCGGCCCTTCCCTTTCAAACTCTTAGGTAAAACCTGGGCCCACTAAGCTCACCGGCCCGGGCCCATTTCAGGGAAGCTGGATTGGCATCCACCCGGCCCTTCAACATCCGGCCCATCGGTCCGATCCAATAAGGCTAAAAGGATTAGTGGCCACTTTCCCATTCACAGCCTGCTGAGAACCAGGATCAGCATTTGAATCAGTATTTTGAGTCCCAGAGGGAACCTCTGCCTGAACATCAGAAATCTGGGCCTTGAAATGGAAGAGAGATTCTGAGGATAGCTGCTTATCATTCAGCATAATTGGGAGATTGTTCTTCCTCCTGCCCTTAGAGGCCTTCTAAATTTTGGAGTGAGTTACAGAAGTCAAAGAGACCCAGAAGAACCCACGGGAGAAGAGTTGGTAATTGTTTCAGAATCAACAGTAACCAACACGGTGGGCGGCACCTGGCACATTCCCTTCTCCCCCTGGTGTGCTGTGTTGATGATAACCACACTGGGAAGGGATGGCGATGGCACAGCTCTCCTATGAGAGACCTTGCTCGGATTCAGCCATCCCTCTAGCTCATCCTAAGACATCGATTTAGCCTTGCCAGAAGACTCCCCAACTATGGCCTTGCCC